>QRFJ01000180.1:1389088-1468491 GCA_006176705.1 Cocos nucifera | reverse complement strand
TGTGACCAACCTCAAGCAGGGTCGAGCCACGCATAGAGCAGTCGACTGTGGGAGAAATCAGAGTAATTATTGGAGGAAACCTCAGCAAAAATACTTCAGATCAGAATCGGCCAGGAGAGGAACCGAGGAAGAGGAAGGCAGATGATAAAATTACTTTTATTAATGAAGATCTGGAAGAAATTAGTCAACCCCATGACGATCCTGTAGTCGTTTTCTTGAATATTGCTAACTATAATGTACATTGGATTCTTGTTGATAATGAAAGCTCAGTAGATATTTTATTTTATGATGCCTTTATTCAGATGAACTTAAGCCATAAATTGCTGACGAAGAAAAATGTACCTCTGATCGAATTTTCTGGCACTACGGTTCCAGTGGAAGAGACTATCTTACTACTGACAAAAGCTGAACGAGCTCCGAAGCAGGCGGTTGTTGACATAACTTATTTTATTATGAATAGTCCCTCCGCCTACAACATCATTTTAGGTCAGTCAGGTCTAATTGCCCTCCAAGCTATAGTATCGATCTATCATCTGAAGGTCAAATTCATGACTCCGCATGGAATCAGTGAGCTCAGGAGGAACTAGGCGGTCGCAAGGAAGTGTTATATGGCTACTTTACGTGGAGTAGTGTCTGAAGAATAATCCATGAATGAATTAGACATTCATGAACGAGCAAACTGAGCAAAGAGGCCTCCGATTTAGAATGAGCTGGATCTCTATACCAATCAAGGATGATCCGAACAGATAAGGTGCTCAAGTTTTTAAGAGATCTTAGACGTCTGAAAAATTACGTTCATTGTTCTTACGAGATGATCGGATCGATCCGTAAGTCATGATAACAACCGACTCAATGTAGACTGATCATCAGTCCATCAGCATAGAAAAAGCTGGAGTTTCGTCCCTGAATGTCAAGGACGAACAAGAAGAAGTTGATAAGCTCTTAAGGCCAGCTTCCTTTTCGAATTTATTATCCAAGTGTTGGCTAGACGTCGTCTTGATCAAAAAGGCCAGTGGAAATGCACAACATGTATTGGACTCCCATTTGGATCTCAATAGAGCATGCTAAAGAGATAGCTCTTCTGCCACGCATAGAGACTAACTAGTGGACGCCAACCTCTGGACATCAACTCGTCATTCATGGCATGCTTTCTCGGATTACAACAGATCCGAATGCGCCCAGAGATGTAAGAAAAATTTCTTTTCGTAACTAACCAAGTCTCTTCTCGCTACAGGGCATTCCGTTTGGTGAAGAATGAGCTGGGGCAATCATCAAAGACTTAATGAACATGCTTTCAAAAGAATAGATTGGAAGAATATCGAGAGCTATACTAGATGACGATGCCATCAAAAGTAGGGCAGCAATACCATGAATTACCGATTTAGAAGAAGCTTTCATATTAGGTTTGGATGTTTACGAGAATGGAAACCAACCAGTAAATGCCTTTAGTGTACCTCCAAAAAATTCCTCTGGATATGGTACACAGATGAGGGGATTGAGGCAACGTAGGAGAAGATTCAAGCTTGTTCAAAGAGTGACAGCCTCGTTGAGACGGAGATCAAGAGAAGTGCAGAGGCGACTCACAGGAGGAAACAAAAACAGGATAAAAGGAGGAGAAAGGAAGAGGAAGGAGAAGAGAAAGAGAGGACATTAGGCCTTAAATAACTTCATATGCTAGGATCACAGAAAAAGAGCTTCCATTCTTTAAGAGGGAGCCCTGCAAAGCAATCGAAGGATTTTCAATGATGGATGTGTTTAGATATATGTGCCCTAGAAGCCAGAATTGCTGACACTTGTAATACACTTCTAGGGGCAAAATTATAATTTTAACTATAATCAATAAATGGTTATTTTCTTATACATATTGTGATTTTAGTGTCGTTGATATATCCTATTGAGTTAATGATAATGATATCATATTTTCAAGAGTTGAAAATTTAACGAATGATAATCATTATTAACTCATAAAATCTTTCGACATAGATCATCGACAGGATGGTGATTGATCCAAAGAGTTGGTGTACAATCGCTTCTCTTAGTAGAGATGAGTCTGAGTCTACGTGTGGAGACACGAGACGAGAGTATTAATACTCGTTAGAGAAGAGGGCACTGAGCTGACACCTCGAGTAGTCATTAGAAGTCTACTCTTGTCGATGACTGAAGCTGATGCTGTAGTGGTGTTCTATTCTTTGACTTGAGGTGCATCGACAGTTCACTTGAGGGTGTTATAGTTTGACTAACCATAACTCGTCTCCTAGCCATTCGAATCCTGAGGTGTATGTTGGCTATAGCATATTCATTTAGGAACTGGATTGCATCAAGATGAATCTATCTACCTCGGTGGTAGAGGAGCAGCCCTATGATGACATGAGAACAAGTCAGAAGCCCATGGCCATGGTAGATGAAATAATAAAAAAAGTATATCTCTCTCTTTGATTTGGATTTATCGAGATTTGCCGTTCATCCACATAGTGCCGAAGTCGTCCCTGCCTGATTAGTGCCTCAATTTCCTCTTTGAGCTACCAGCACTCTTCGGTGTCATGCCCATGGTCACGGTGATATCGATAATACTTCCTCGAATTTTTTACTCGAACAGGGGTTACCATTCTTTTGGGTCGAGGTATATCTTCCCATCGCTCGATCTCCATCAGAATCTGAGCTCGGGGGGTATTGAGAGGGGTGTAGTAATTGAACCTCCGAGGTAGAGTTCTAGATCGGTTTCGCAGCTTTGGAGATATTGGTCGACTATTCTGAGGTGGGGTGCACGATTGACGAAGCCATGGGTCCTCTTGGCGATGCTGCACCCATCTATAATCTTTTTTCTTCTCCTACTTTTGGGACGGACCCGTCCTACCATCTCTGCTACTTTTCTGCTGGTCCCAAGCCTCTTCGGCCTGGGCATACTTCTCCGCTCGTTCTAGCATTTCAGCAAAGTCCTTCAGATAGTCCAAGCTGAGGGAGAACAAAAAATTATTTTGGAGGAGGCCGACCTTGAATGCTGTCATGGCCACTAACGAATCTAAATTTTGAACCTCCAAGGTAGCTGCATTAAAGCGATCAATGTACTCCCGAAGAGGCTCATTCTTTCGTTGCTTGATGCTCACGAGGAAGTTAGAATTACAACACTACCGACGACTGCTTACAAAATGGGTAACGAACAGATGGCTTAACTGATAGAAGAAATCTATAGAGCCGGATTTCAGGTTTGAATACCAATGTCGAGCCGTCCTTCTTAAAGTTGAAGGAAAGGCTCGGCATAGTATCGCATCGGTAGCACCTTGCAGATGCATAAGAGTTCGAAAACTATTTAGATGATCTACGAGATCGACCGTTCCATCGTAAAGCTTTATTTGAGAAATCTTGAACCAATGTGGCAAGGATTTATCCATAATTTTCTGAGTGAATGGGGGATCGATATTGAACCCCAAATCCTCTCCTTGCTGCCTCGGCTCTCGCAGCGCATTCAGCTGCCGTTGTATCTCTTTGAGCTTTTTCTCCATGTCATCCTCACGAGTGGCTCGGTGCCTAGGAGTCTCATGGCCTGGAGTGGAGCCTCTTCTTGAAATGGGTGTTGGCAAGCGCTCCGATCTTCATCGAGAAGGACTTGTAGGTCAGCTGTGACGACTAGCCTCCGCCCTAAGGCTATGGGGGTGTCGTTCCTCCAACCTTATCCAGACCAGACCTAAATCTTTTTCGGTCGGACGGTGCTCGTCTACTTGCTGTATTCCTCTTATGGCGGCTGATAATGCTTGCACCTGATGAAGTAAGATGTCATACTATTTCTGTGAGACTGCCGGTGCCGTTGGCGGGTTCTCCTGGATTGGTGGTGAAGATGTATTAACCTCTCGAGCATTGTAGGTCTTCTGACCATTAGAATGCCGGGACGTGTTTGATGCTCCCCTTCGGATCTTCATGATATCTAGTGTCGTGCTTTCTTCCCTCGAAATTAAGCCTCAAAAATAATCGAGGCCCTTCCTCTAGCGCCAAACTATTGCTCTTGGATTTTCCGACTTGGGATCGATCGACGAGGATGGAGTAGCTCGACCACCGAGGAATATGAGGCTGGGGATGAGCTTTGCTGGAGCTTCACCCATTTATCTGCAATAAAGTCTCCACTGGAGTGTTCTCCGGTGAAGACTCTTCGATGCTCAAGTTTGGAGATTGGAGAACAATGAGGAAAGAAAGCGTCGAATTGAATGACGTACCTGAAGGATCATGAAGCTTCTTTATTTATAGGAGAGAAGTTAGAGTCGTATCCATTTCGGACTCTAACGACTTTTCGAGTTTGTCGTCCTGGATTGATTCAAAAAATTTCTTTCCTTTTGGATAATGGGATCGTGAAAGAATCTTCTTTTATTCGAGTTTTTTTATTTGTAGAGAATGCAGCTTCAGCAGAAATGGTTGTAAGTTGATCGTTGATGAGCTATAAGCCTTTTCACGTAGCTCAACAACCAACCTGAGTTCGATGAGGACCGAGTATGAAGGCTTACCTCATTTTGCCAAGATGCGATCTTCAGTAGGTTGGCTAAAATTGTAGGTCGGCTTAAGACGACCTACAATTAACCATGATCAAAATATCGCATTGCTCCACTCAGATGATCCATTGGGGTAGGTTGATGGCCGACCCTAAATTGGTCAAGGCCATACCAGCTCCGCTCCATAATAGTTTGGGATTAGGCTTATGATGATTTATCGAAAAAAAAATGCTATTAAGAGATACAAATGATCTCTTCTCAATAAAAATATTTTTTAATAATTTTATAAAAATAAAAAAAAATAAATTAGACCCCACCTCCTTCTCTCTCTTTCCAATTCCACTATAACTGTCCAAAAATCCATTGATTCCCACATTAAACCACCCCGGGCTTCCTATCTATCCTCAATTCCCCACCTCTCATCCCTTCCCTCAACCCCATCTTCCTCCACTAAAATACTAAAACTATAAAGAATCATAAAATAAAAAATAAATTAATTACTTAAACCATCAATGGCAATTTTCAAATGGAGATGAAAAGATTCCAAAATAAATCAATTTCCTTCTCGCCTCTGCCTCTTCCTCTCCCCCCTCTCTCCTACGCTGCCCTCCGTCTTTTTCTGTCTCTCCCCACCACCGCCCTTCGCCTCCTTGTTGCCTTTGCCAGCTGCACCATGGCTTACCTAGATCGGAAAGCAGGGAAGAGAAAGAAGAAATAGGTGGAACGGATCAACACAGAAGTTTTCACCAGATCCATCATGGCCTCGCATCGGGGGCTCTCCCAAACTCTCCCCCTTCGGTTGTCAGTATAGACCGGAGCTCTCGGGGCTCCAGGGCAATCGGCGGAGGAGGATTGCGGCTGATCCACTATGGTCTCGCACCGGGGGCTCCCCCAAACCCTCTCCCTCCGATTGCCGGCATAAACCAGAGCTCTTGGGACTCTAAGGCAATTAGCGGAGGAGGATCGCGGAGGAAGATGGAGGATGGAGGATTTCTGGCAGAAGACGACGGTGCAAATGGCGCAGGACTGAGGGTGGGGAGAAGCTAGGGCGGTCGGTGAAGGAGAATCGCGAAGGAGGGTGGAGGGCGACGGTGCAAATGATGCAGGACTGAGGGTAGGGAGAAGCCAGAGCTGTCGACGAAGGAAAATCGCAAGGGAGGGTGGAGGGTGGAGGGCGGAGGATTTACGGATGGGGGCTTATACTTTATTTGGATTGAGGGTACGGGAAAGTTCATAAGGGAAGGGAAGGAAAGGGTATTGAATAAATTTTTATTTGATAAAATTTTTTTAAAGATAAAAAAAAATAATAAAAAAAAATTTCAATCTCTTCGTATTCCTCGTTCACTCATTTACCCCTAATTTGAAATGTAACAAAAAAAATATTCATGCTTAAATTTTATTTTTTTAATTTATTTTTAATAAAATTTTAAAATTATAACTAAGCCATTATATACTCTAGCTTTCTAATTATACAGACCAATTCTTTGCTCTTTACATAAGTCAAAAATCCTAGCCACCTCTTCACTCATAGGTCATCTTTTTGCATGTAAATTCAGATATCATGATCTTTAAAAGATAGATTTTGATGATAGAGATACAGAATCTGTCGATGTCTAAACTGACAGTAATCTTTTATAGTTTCAGTATAAGATTTTTTTGGTACATGAAATAATATATTTTATATGAAAATATCTAATAAATATGTTCTAGATAATAAAAAATATTATAAACATTAAACAGTATATATATTAATAAAAAATGATATATTTATCAAAATATACATAAAAATTTTTCTATCTCTTTTTTAATTCTTCTATCCAAACAAGAGTAAGATATATATATTATGCTTTTTCTTCTTTTCCAAACAAAGATTCATTAATTTCGTTACCCTCCCCTCCTCTCTCCTTCATTATCCACCCCCTTATGAATTCTAATGTACCTCTAATCCAAACAGACTGTTGAGTCCTTAGGAGTCCTAATTAGATGGGAATAAAAAATAAAAAAATATCCTACCAAAAAACCATGAAAGACAACGTATCAAATGGAAACATCATATTTATATGCCTCTATTTTAATATTATATATATATATATATATATAAAATCTAATCACTATCTCTTTCTTTTTGAATTCGACCACTATCTTATCCTTTCTCTCAATGGACCTGATCCCACCCTTACCCAATCTATTGTGACTACCTCCTCCTTTTCCAAGCCCCTTCTCTCTAAATCTTATTACTATGTTAATCCCTCCATTCCATCTTATCTAATCCCAAGCTCCATCCACTTCAACTATTTTTTTCTTCTTTCAACGATTCATTTTTCTTTTAAATCATATCGCCAACCTCGTTATTCCTCTCCATCCCTTCTCTCTATCTAATTTAGTTCGAAACCCATCCACTCTACTTCTCATCCCTTCTTTCTATTGGCTTCCTTCTCATCTCTTTTTCCTCTCTTCTCTCCCGCATTGTGCCTTCTCCACTCCACTGCTGCCTTTATCATATCACCACCTTTGACCTTTGATCTTGTTTGCAGCATCTCTTACACTGCTTTCCCCACCGGTATCTCTTGTTTCGTTTCTATGGTTATTCAACATTTCTATAATTATTCATCGTAAAGATCAAAGACCATAACACTAACTTCAATCATACTATCTTTGATTATAACATTATTAAGAAATATCACCAAAATAAGGATAAATTAGTTCTAAAAGCCTCGGATAACCATTAGCCTAAATAAACAACGATGGATACTGGGATTATCTTGAAACACTTAACTAATTTCTTGAGATCATTTGAAATTTTTAAACTCGAAAGATACTTTATAAAATTGATTCTAAATTTAGCGGATGCCTAATCATTTTTATTTTTCAAATTTTTAATTAATTCTAAAAATTATTATTTTATATCGATATGGTCCGGCTGCCTGTCAAGAGCGACACCGTGAACAGGTTGCTTCAAAAGATAAAAATATTTTTAAAATCGATGTTGACTGTAAAATAAGCGTAGATTTGTCAAAGATGCTTGATTGCCCCGAGGTAAACACGGTCCCTTCAAAACCTGTGCCACGGCTAAAAAAATGGTACCTGGCTTAATAAGTGGAAGCGAACCGGCCGCGACGAGAATTTTGCTGCGTGCGGCGATCGCGGTTTTGACCGCGGCCTCTAGCTCGAGCACCTGGCGTTTCTATTTTCTCCCAATCCACTCGCCAGGATTCGGATTTTTGCATGAAAATGTTATGCAAAGTACTCGTTTGGTCAGCTGAATTTTTTTTAAAAAAAATTTATTTTTGAAAAATAAAATTCTAATATATTTAATTAATCATGAAAAATAATTTATTAATTTGATTGAAATTTTTCTAGAAAAATTTTATAGAATATCTATTATATTCTTAATAAATATAAGATATTTATAAATTTTATGTATATAATAATATTATATTTAAATTAATATAAAAATAATATTATTATATTAAAATTTAATATTAAATTATAATAATTTATTATATTAATATAATATTAATATATTATATTAATATAATATTAATATATTATATTAATATATATATTAATATAATATTAATATTTTAATATAATAAATTTATTAATATCTTAATAAATAAGTATAATATTAATTAAAAAATTAATATATTAATATAAATACGATATTAATATTAGTAAAATATTAAAATATAATAAATATTATAATATTAATATTAATATTATATTTATATAAATATTAAAATTATATTATATTATTATTATTTAATATTTTATCTTAACTATCTATGATATTTTATAAAATTTTAGTAATATATCTTAAAAAAATATTTTAAAATAGAAAAAAATATCACCACTTTTTATGACAAAAAATGATAAAATTCATCTTCTTCATAAATTTTTATTTTTTATAAAATATAAAAATTAATTTTTTATAAAAATAATTTTTATTTTTTATTTTTTAAATCTTTAATTAAATAAGAGACTGTGTATCCACTTTTCTTTGCTTCGTTCATGAGTCCTAAGAAGGAAGTTGCGGAAGACCGGAGCAGTGAAATGGGATGGAAAAAAAAAAAAAAAACCCGAAAAGTTTCTACATTTCCTTCCCATGGAACCTCCCATATCTTCCACCGACTGTGATCAGAGAAGGATCGCATCGTTGTATTGTACGAATTCAAAGCTGCTCTTCTTTGGGTCAGGTTGACCGGATGATCGTCATATGGGAGAGCTCTGAAGCTTCGCCAAGTAGCCTGAGGAGATTGTTTGACTTGGGAGGCTACTAGCTCTGGATTTTAATTTTTCATTTGCTGCAGCTATCTTTTCTTGTCCCCTTGTATCGTATTTGCTTTCCGTATAGAATCTCCCTCTTTTAGTAAACGGGTGGCTGTGCCTCCATTGACCAATAAATAAATAAATAAATAAATTCTGATGGAATAAAGAATTACATTAGGTCAACAGAGTAACATGAGGGATTAAGTTTTTAAAAAATAAATAAATAAACTAGAGGACCTCTGAGTGGAACTTGGACAAAGTCGAGAGGTGAAAGCATAAATTATCCCCTCCTTTTTTTTTTTGAAAAAAGTAAAGAAGCAGTTATACTAGTCGAAGGTGAGAAAATCCCTTCCAATCCATTCTCGAGTAAAAGGATACTGTTGGGCCCAAACTCCTTGAAGCTACTCACGTACGAATTAAGCACGTCTACCTTCAAATAACATATGGGTTTTGAGTCTCAGGAGCCAAACCGCATACACAACATATGTTATCAACAATTTCCATATGAAAAACTGCATGCGAGGAGGAATTTTAAGTTGCAATACCTGTCTCCACTTAGGCCAGCGCTCATGGATAGGGGTTGTATCTTTCGTGCAAAAGAAGGATTCACCTTCCTTTGCACGAATCCACCGTTGGATCCTACAATGGTCACGAGATCTCTGCAGTGGATGAATGAAGAAGTAAATGATATACAGATAATGCACGACAAGAAACAGTTCAATAATGCTTGAAGGACTTTTTAAAAGCAACACAGATATACAGGATTATCGCTTCAATTACCCATATATGATAATGATTAATGAAAGAAGTAGAAGCAAATTACATGTCTCCTTGATGATTTAAAGTAAAACTTAATTAAACATAGGCACCGGACGGAGCCTGACATGACATGGCACGACCTAAGTCCACTGGGCCAAGATTTTAATAGGCCATGACTGTTTCCTTGATGGTTTAAAGTAAAACTTGATTAGACATGGGCCTGACATGGCACGACCTAAGTCTACTGGGCCAAGATTTTAATAGGCCATGTCAGGCATAGCCCATTTAAACAAGCCCCTTGGCCCAGCATGGTCTTAGGCAGAGGGGCGTTAGGCCATGCCAAGCACACCCTCTTGGCCTGTTAGGCCCGCACGGGCCTGATGGACTTAATTGGCTTTTTTAAAAAAAAAAAAGTTTTTAACAGATATTTTTTTAATTTTTATAATTTTAACTTTCAGTAGTCATAAACAAGGCACGGCCCATCTTAAGAGGGCCGGACTGGCATGCAGGTCAGGCCAGGCTCATATGAGCCATGCTAGGCTTGAGATGTGGGCCGCAGAAACCTCGGTCCAACCCATCCCCTTTCTTTGGGCCGTACCAGCCCGTTACTGTAGCAAGTGGGCTGTATGAATTCGTGCCAGGCCAGGCCAATGGGCGGTCAGGCCTGGTGCCCATGTCTAAACGTGATGGAGTTGTATATTCATTCTAGTAGAATAGCAAATAATTAATTATAGTAAAAGAAGAAACGTGTCATTCTGGTGCATAAATTAACTTCAGAAAATGAGAACGAAACAAAGGTAACTACTCCTGCATAACATCTCAAACAATTGTATCGAAAAAATATGACATGTATATAGAAGAGGCCTGTCGCATGTAAAATAAAATAAAAAGCATTCAATTATTAGAAAATCTAAATTGCAGACTCATACCTGTTCCTTGGGAGATTCACGAGTACCCGAAGCACCGCTCCTCCATAATCTGGGCAGCTCATACACCAGAATTCAGATTCAGTTCTCTTCCGTCATATTCTCCCTTTCATTTCATCATTAGATGGCTCCACTTACCGTATTCAGATTTCAAAACTTTTGTTGACCAAACATCTGTGATAAATAAGTGGCCAAAAAGAGACTCTTCACTGTTTCCCTGCATAGAGCATAATTTTTTTTCCTGGATATGTGGAATCAGCTATTTTCTGTCCGTTTCTCTATAGCACAATATCATTCTATTCTTGACATCGCAATAAGGTTCTCAAAAAGAAAAAAAATAAAAATAAAAAGGGTGATTCATCAGCTTTGATTCCCATAGGATGGTATTAGAAACGCTCCCTGGGGCTAGTCCTCAACCAAAGTACCAGGAAGACAACGATTTCTCCTTATATCTGACCTTCTGTACACATGTCGACCTCTGAACTAGCGCATGTCACCTCATAAAGTGATAGGCCCCTCTCTTCCATCTCTTGCCGCAAAGCAAGTGCTCTTCTTTCATCTCCATGTTTTATGTACGAATTAATCAGTACAGTGTATACACCCCTATCAGGAGCCAGATTGTTCTGCAACATCTGCTGATATAAAGTATCAAGTTCATACATTCTTCCATCCTTGCCCAAACGACCTATTAGTGAATGATATGTAGCTAAGGTTGGTGTGACGCCTAACTTCTCCATCTCTTGAAAGATTTCAATTGCCTTCTTTGCATTGCCAACATTGCAATATGCAGAGATTAGAGTACCATATGTAATCACGTCAGGGCTCAGACCACCAACTCTTAATTGAAATGCCAAGTCTTCAGCTTCAGATAGGAATCCTTCACCACACAGACATTTTATTAAAGAATTATAAGTTATGATACTTGGAGAAATCCGTCTTCTCTTCATGTCCTCAATCAATTCACTGGTACGTTTGAGATTGCCCAGTTTACAATTTCCATCAATGAGCATATTGTAGATTTGCACATTGGGTTGAATATCTCTGGCTACCATGTCTTGGAAGAGGGCTTCTGCTTCAGCGAGCTTGTGCTTCTTACACAAGCCATTAACTAGAGAACCATAGGAAACAACACTCGGTTTGATCCCCATCTGTTGCATTTCCTTAATAATTCCACAACACCTTTCAAATTTGCCATCTCTCGCATAGGCACCGATGAGAGAATTGTAGGTCTCCACACTTGGGAACACTCCCTTCTCCACCATCTCCTTCACCATCTCCTCTGCCTTAGCCATCCTCCCTAATTTGCAGAGTCCATTTATCAGTGAATTGTAAGTGATGAAGTCAGACTTCAACCCGAGTGACTCCATCCGCCTCATGGCAGAGAAGGCCCCTTCCAAACACCCAACTCGGCAGTAGCCATCAACTATCGTATTATAAATCACACTCGTTGGAACTAAACCCTTTTCTGTCAACCTCTCCAGGACCTCTTCGGCTTTCGAAACCTTCCCGTCCTTGCAAAGTCCATTCAACAAAATACTGCATGTGTAGGCTTCAATCTGGACACCCTTTTTCATCGATTCCTCAGACAAAGTAAGCGATGACTCCACATTCCCACATCTTGAATGCCCATCAAATAGAATATTGTACGTGAACCCATCAGGCACAAGCCCATCAGCCTCCATTTCCTCCAACAACTGTTTAGTCTCGTCCATGCGGTGAGCACGACAGATCCCAGAAAGCAGTGAATTGTACGTGATGATGTTGGGCTTCAAACCAGAGGCCCGTATCCTGTCCCGGATCCCAAAAGCAGAATCCAATTCCCCCGCTTTACAATACCCATCCGTCATCATGTTATATGTGACAATAGTCGGCGCGATTTCCCTCTCCACCATTTCATCAAACAGCTTCTGGGCATCCCCGGCTCGCCGCTCCCTCCACAAACCAGAGATTAGGACATTGTACGTGAAAGCGTCGGGCTTTCTTCGATCAATTCCCTCCATCCGGTCCAATAGCTCCAGAGCTCCATCGACATCGCCGGATTTCACTGTAGATTGGATGGCTTTGTTGTAGGCCGGGGTATCAGGGGAAATTCCACAGGAAACGATCAAGGAAAAGAGGTGCCGGGCATCGGAGTATCTCCGAGCGGAGACTAGGTTTTCGAGCAGGAGCTTGCCATAATAGAGAGAGGGGAACCGGCGTCGGCCATCCGGGACGGAGGAGAGGAGGTCGAGGGCAGCGTCGGGAAGGTTGAGCTCGGCGCAGGCAGCGACGAGGAGGGTGGCGGCGGAGGGGGAGCTGGAGAGGGCTCGGAAGAGGTGGGAGGGGGAAGGGAATACCTCTCTGTGGGAGAGGATTAAGGTTTTGGCGAGAGGTAGGGCGGAGTCGAAGCGGCCGCGGCGGATGAGAGCTCCGAGCTTCTTCACGAGATTCTCCGGTCCTCCGCCGCCGCCGCCACTGCCACCGTCTTCGGCTCGTTCGATGTCTATCTCTTGTTTTGGGTTCTTGGGATCGGAGGAGAGGGATCGTCGGAAAGAGGTGGCCGGGGGAGTTCGCGCTTGGTGGGCGGCGAAGCGAAGGAGCTTCGCCATGTCGCGGTTTTACGTCATGGTAGCGTTTGGTGAGCCGGATGGAATCACCAAGGTGACACGAGATCACCGGTAATCTAAATCGCATGATGGCCTAATTATTAGTAATCTAAAATTATAATATTTAGTAGATCAGGATTCAATAATTAAAAATTCGATGAATAATTTATTTAATATTATATAAAAATTCAAGATCATTAATTATATAATATAAAAATTATTTATAATATATTTCATAAAAAAAATATATTTATTAATCATAAATAATATATTATAAATAAAATATTATTATATTTATTAATATATTAATAGTTAATAGATCCAGTAAAAATATATTTCTTAGTTCTATAAATTAATAATTTTATAAAAATATATTAATTATTATTATAAATTAATATTAATATTTATAATTAAAATATATTATTTATTAATATAAATATTTATTTTAATTAAAAAAAGATAAATAAAAATAATCTGTGCCAGTGTTGGGAGAAATCACTCATCTCTTGTTTGCATCCTGTACATTAGCGTACATGTTATTCATCATTTCAGTACATGCCAATTAACCAAAATAACCTTGTTCATTTCATGCAGCATCGGTGCAATGCATGAAGGCCTACTATTGTTTTACCAACATATCCTTTTGACCATATATCAAACATATGCTACTTTAGAAGGCAATATGAAGTCATTAGTGGCTGACATACCATTTGATAATTTGCCAATGACACCGTAGGCTCTTCTAAGTCTGGTTGCTCTATGATAGTTAAATATATATGCAATTTAGGTGAAGATTAACCATATGTAGCATCACCTTTGAACAATACCCTCTTAACATGAACTCCAAAAAGTAATCTAAACTATATTATATTTATATCTATTAAAATTCACTATTTATCTCAATTACAGAAATTTCTTCAAAATCGATACTAGAGCATACTTTGCGGCTTCAACCAACGTATATGAATAATTGACACTTAGATAACATGGTGAATATTAGTTGTAAAGTATGATATGTTAGAAATGAAAGATTGAAGACCACCATTCATAAAAGTTTCTAAATTTATTGTTTAAAGAACATATTCATGAATCGATTTATGGGAACTAGCTAGTTACCCAAAAAACAAAATGTTTTCTTTTTGTAGGTCAAGTTTGTTCCAACTTCTTTATACTATTACCTAGATATAACAAGCTCGTAATCGTGTATCAAAACTTGAGAAAAACTCGCACTTTTGCAGCCAGGAGATGAATGGCAGTTTGGATTTACTATCCTTGGATTAATAAAGTAGTCTGCTTGACAAGCTTTTTGATTGAACCGACAAAATTTTATCTACCTTTTCTGTTCAAGTGCAAGCCAGCACCACATCAGATAGATGCTTACGTGTCGCTTCTTAGTGGTTGGTTAAAAAGATGTCACGCACCGCGCGCGTGCATTCAGTGTGGTAGCACGCATGTTATCCACCTTTTTTTTTTTTTTTTGTTAAAAAAAAATAAAAAAGAAAAGAAAAGAAAAGAAAAGTAAGGGGAGGCTTCCGGTGTACCTATCTTTTTCTGGGCGTAACCATAAGCCTTTCCAGAGGGATGCAAATTTACCAAACTAAGTTTGAACGTTTTATGATTTATCAGCAGAACATGTCAGTGCTTGCTATTATATTTACTAGTATACCCTTTTGTGCAAAGACCCAACATATGCTCCCTAGGAGACAGTCAGATTGGATGAAAACATGATGTTTAGCTATTAACATGTCGTCTCATAATTCACTGATGATGATAGCACATGCTCCTCACAAATCCATTTCATCCACTATTTTTATCATAATGTAGGTTAATTAAATCTACATGCACATTTTGGTAAAGAATGACTATATGTAGCATGATATAGAAATATCCTCTTAATGTGAATCGAAATTTGATTCAAGCCTGAAATTTTTGAGGATCGGTAAGTTGCTCGTGCAACTAGAAATTAGTTTTTATTTATGTGTATTATTGGAGATAATTCCTACTCCTATCGAAGTCCAGTTCGATGCTCAGCTTAACGCAACTGGTAGCTACAGAAGAGCTTCAGCGGACGGATCTTAGCCGAATTTCCTCCAAACATTTTCTTCGATCGAACTTCTTTAGAAGTCAAACTCTTACAACGGACCGAGTTGCTCAACGATCGAGTTCCTTCGGACTCCCAGCGGTCGGATTTTAGCCGAATTGCTCAGCGGTCGAGGCCGAGCTCCTTCGGACTTTCAGCCGTCGAGCCTTAGCCGAACTCCTTCAACCGACCGAACTCTCCAGCGGTCGAGCTTCAGTCGGACTCCCATGAGAGCCAAACTTCCTCCGCGCTCTTTCGGCCAGACGCCTATGAGAGCCGAGCTCTCTCCGCACTCCCCCGATCGAACTTCTTCCGAGCTTCCCTCGGTCGAACTTCTTTAGGGATCCGAACTCCTCTAGAATGGATACACACCAAAGTCCACCGATCAATGCCTGCTTTCTCAGAGCCACGGCTATCAAATCTGGATGAACTATCGCCATCAACCTGCCACAGACAACATGATCGGACGACATGGATACCACTACTGGCGATACCACTCTCTCCGTAATCAGTCCCATACGGTCCATGACCCATCAGCATGGCTGCCACTATTCGCCTGATGACGCCTTCCTCACCGTACTGGACTCCATGCGGCCTCGAGTGGCCCACGGTCGGACGATATGGTCATCACCATTAATCAAGCTCCGTCTATAAAAGGATCCTCCAGATACGCTAACTCTGATCTCTGATCTCTGATCTCTAAGCTCTAAGCTCTCCTCTCCTTCTCTAAGCTCTGCGAAACTCATTCTCGGGCACTCCAATCCTGTTGACTAGAGCTGACTTGATCATCGGAGGATCCTACCGGAGCCACCCCCCATCGATTTCGGATGGGACTTTATTTTGTAGGTCTCGATGGCGACCTCATCCACCTTCGCTCCAGCAGATTTCGGCGACGACCAAAATTTGCGTCAACAGATTGGTGCTAGAAGGAGGGTTCGAACCTCCGAGATTCTCTTATTCTTAAAGGAGTGCTTGACGATAATTTCTCTCTTCCCTCTCCGGAGATATCTCTTCTTAGAGTTCTTTTTCGAAGAAAAAATGCCTCCTAAGAGAGCTTCAACTCGACGATCGACAGCCTCCACAGTCCGATCCCGTCCAGATCCATCTGCTCCCGCTTTAGCCCCAGCAGCTTAGGTTTCATCTATACCTGCGGTATATGTGGAGCAGTTCAACCTGCTTGTCCGGTAGGTTCGTGGCCTCACGAAGGTAATGCAGGCCATGCAGCAGCCTCCGACGATGACTCCATCAGGAAATCCGCCATCCGAATGTTGAAAACCAGCCCCAAAAAAGAGTACTTGGATCGACGTACCCACCTCCCCTTGGAAAGAGAAATAGAGAGTCGGGGATCCGTGTTCGGATCATAATTCTTCTCTGGAGGAGATCTTTTCCGTTTTTAGCCGGAAGTCTCCTAAGATCAGCAACTAGGATGATGCCCTTGATCATAGACTGTAGGAGATGGACCGGTGGATTAAAGAGCTCGGCCACATCGTTCCGGCTCATCATGCCGATGTTCGCACCGATCTTTCTTTCTTCCTCCAGATTATGCAAGAACCCATTCCATCAAACTTTGAGCTCCCTCAACTTGAAAGCTACGATGGAACTTCTGATCCAGTTGATCATCTGGAGGCCTTTCGTGCCATGATGCTACTCCACGGTGCTTCAGACACCATACTGTGCCGAGCTTTTCCATCTACCTTAAAGAGAGTAGCTAGAAACTGATACTCGACATTGAAGCCGGATGCGATCTTCTCTTTTGACCAGATGAGCCATCAGTTTATGGCCTACTTCATCAGTAGCCGATGTCCACACCGAAGTTCGAATTTTCTGATGAAGTCAAATAGAAGCAGTGAGAATCCATCCAGACTTATGTCACCCAGTTTAACACCACGGCATTGGAGGTCCGGAACCTGGACCAGTCTGTTGCGATAGCCACACTCAAGGACGATCTTCAGAAGAATGACTTGCTGTTCTTCCTGAAGAAGAAGTATCCTAGAGACTTCACCGATCTGTTGGCTCGGGCCGAAGGTTATGCCCGAACTGAAGAGGCCTTCAGGGCCAAGGACGATGAAGGAAAGCCGAGTGAAGCTCGATCGCATTCTCGGACTCCCACTCGGACCCAAGAGCGTGAAAGCCCCGACAAAGGGAAGCCCTTACAAAGATTTTACAGGAGGTGGAATGAAATTTGGCCGCGCTCACAACCACCCCAGCGCGAGCGAGGCCGAACTCTCCTTCGAGCTGGCCATCAAGAAAATTTCGACAAAGGGGCATGAAGTTCTTCCGCCGAAGATTTCACAGGACGTGGAATGAAGTTCGGTCGTGCTTACAAGCACCCCAGCATAAGCGAGACCGAACTCTCCCTCGAAGCTTGTCATCAGGGAAGTCCCTACAAAGATTTCACAGAAGGTGGAATGAAGTTCGGCTGCACTCACAATCAGCCCAGTGCAAGCAAGGGCCGAACTCCTCAAGCCACCGCCAAGAAAGCTCCGACAGAAGGGCGCGAAGAAGTCCTCCTCCTGAAAGGTTCCGCGACTACGCCCCCCTCAACGCTCCTCGAACTCAAATTCTCATGGAAGTTAAGGACCAGCTGCCGAGACCAGTGCCAAGACCAGAAGGACTACGATCTCTCTCAAACAAGCATGATCGAAGCAAGTACTGCCTCTACCATCGCGATCATGGCCACGACACTGAGAAATACATTTAGATCCGACACGAAATTGAGGAGCTCGTCAGAAAGGGATGGTTGGATAAATTCCTCCGATGCCAGTCTGAAGCAGGAGAAGATCGGCCAAGGGCGCTGCTGTAGCTAGAAATGATAAGGAGGTCGGCCGCCTCACGGCGTCATCAACGTTATCCCTGAGAGGAGCTTGGTACATCAACGATTCATCATCTCCCAGCAACAAAGCCAAGAGAAGCTTGGTCCAAATTGAGAAGGTCAGCACGAGATAGAGAAGGTCGTCCGGCTCGGGCCTTGCTGCCCAAGGAAATTCGGAGGAACAACGCCCCCACGACCCTGAAACGGGGATGTGCTGCCAGTAACTTTCCCTCGGTAAAATTTTTCTCATTCAATAATATTATTTTTGGATGCAAAAACTATGTGATGATAGGAAAGAAACAAGCAAAAGTGATCCGTTAGGAATAGAAGGAGAACCTCATCCTAACGCGAGCAAAGTCGAAGGCCTTATTTACCTTAGACGAGATGGAGGGAGAGGCACGGACGACGGTCCGTATGTGCCTCCATAGCCCGTTAGGAACAGGAGGAGGAACCTCGTTCTAACACGAGCAAAGTCAAAGGCCTCATTCACCTTAGACGAGATGGGAGAAAATGGATGACGGTCCGAATGTGCCCCCACAGCTCGTTAGGAACAGAAGGAGAATCTCGTCTTAACGCGAGCAAAGTCGAAGGCCTCGTTCACCTTAGACGAGATGGAGGGAGAGGCACGAACGATGATCCGTATGTGCCCCCACAGCCCATTAGGAATAGGAGGAGGAACCTTGTTCTAATGCAAGCAAAGTCGAAGGCCTCGTTTACCTTAGAAGAGATGGAGGGAGAGGCATGGACGATGGTCTGTATGTGTCCCGATAATTCATTAGGAATAGGAGGAGGAACCTTGTCCTAATGCGAGCAAAGTTGAAGACCTCATTCACCTTAGACGAGATGGGGGGAGATGGATGATGGTTCAAATGTGCCCCCATAGCCCATTAGGAACAGGAGGAGAACCTCGTCCTAACGTGAGCAAAGTCGAAGGCCTCGTTCATCTTAGACGAGATGGAAGGAAAGGCATGGACGACGGTCCATATGTACCCCCACAACTCGTTAGGAATAGGAGGAGGAACCTCGTCCTAACGCGAGCAAAGTCGAAGGCCTCGTTCACCTTAGACGAGATGGAGGGAGACAGACGACGGTCCGTATATGCCCCCATAGCTCGTTAGGAACAGGAGAAAAACCTTATCCTAATGCGAGCAAAGTCGAAGGCCTCATTCACCTTAGACGAGATGGAGGAAGAGACGCGGACGACGGTCCGTATGTGCTCCCACAGCTCGTTAGGAACAGAAGGAGGAACCTTGTCCTAACGTGAGCAAAGTCGAAAGGTCTCGTTCACCTTAGACGAGATGGGGGGAGATGGACGACGGTCCGAATGTGCCCCCATAGTCCATTAGAAATAGAAAGAGAACCTCATCCTAACGCGAGCAAAAGTTGAAGGTCTCGTTCACCTTACACGAGATGGAGGGAGAGGTGCGGACGACGGTCCATATATGCCCCCACAGCCCATTAGAAAATAGGAGCAATCTCGTTCGTTCTAACACGAGCAAAGCCAAAGGCCTCGTTCATCTTAGATGAGATGGAGGAAGAGAAGATGTGGACGACGGTCCGTATATGCCCCCACAGCCTGTTAGGAATAGGAGAAGGAACCTCGTTCTAATGCGACCAAAGTCGAAGACCTCATTCGAAGGCCTCGTTCATCTTAGACGAGATGGGGGGAGAGGCATGGACGATGGTCCGTATGTGCCCCCACAGCCCATTAGGAAACAGGAGGAGGAACCTCATCCTAACACGAGCAAAGTCGAGTCGAAGGCCTCATTCACCTTAGATGAGATGGGAGAGAGAGGCACGGACGACGGTCTGAATGTGCCCTCACAGTCCATTTAGGAATAGGAGGAGAACCTCGTCCTAATGCGAGCAAAGTCGAAGGCCTCATTCATCCTAGATGAGATGGGGGAGAGGCACGGACGGTGGTCTGAAGGTGCCCCCATAGCCCGTTAGAAGCAGGAGGAGAACCTCGTCCTAATGCGAGCAAAGTCGAAGGCCTCGTTCACCTTAGACGAGATGGGGGAGAGGCACGGACGACGGTCCGTATGTGCCCCCACAGTCCGTTAGGAACAGAAGGAGGAACCTCATCCTAACGTGAGTAAAGTCGAAGGCCTCGTTTACCTTAAACGAGATGGGGGAGAGGTGTGGACGATGGTCTGTATGTGCCCCCACAGCCTATTAGAAATAGGAGGAGGAATCTCGTCCTAATGCGAGCAAAGTTAAAGGTCTCGTTCACCTTAGACGAGATGGGGGGAGACGGACGATGGTCCGTATGTGCCCTCACAGCACGTTAGGAAAAGGAGGAGAACCTCATCCTAACGCGAGCAAAGTCGAAGGCCTCGTTCATCTTAGACGAGATGGGGGAGAGGCGCGGATGATGGTCCGTATGTGCCCCTACAGCTCGTTAGGAACAGGAGGAGAAACCTCGTCCTAATGCGAGCAAAGTCGAAGGCCTCGTTCACCTTAGACGAGATGGAGGGAGACGGACGATGGTCCGTATGTGCCCTCACAGCTCGTTAGGAATAGGAGGAGAACCTCATCCTAACACGAGCAAAGTCGAAGGACTCATTCACCTTAGACGAGATGGAGGGAGAGGCGTGGACGACGGTCCGTATGTGCCCCCATAGCCCGTTAGAAATAGGAGGAGGAATCTCGTCTTAGTGGGAGCAAAATTGAAGGCCTCGTTCATCTTAGACGAGATTGGGAGAGATGAACGACGGTCCGAATGTCCCCCCATAGTCTGTTAGAAATAGGAGGAGAACCTCATCCTAATGCGAGCAAAGTCGAAGGCCTCATTCACCTTAGATGAGATGGAGGGAGAGGCACGGATGATGGTCCATATATGCCCCCACAGTCATTAGAAATAGGAGAAGGAATCTCATCCTAATGCGAGCAAAGTCGAAGGCCTCATTCATCTTAGACGAGATGGGGGTAGAGATGCGGACGACGGTCCGTATGTGCCCCCACAGTCCATTAGGAACAGAAGGAGGAACCTTGTCCTAACGCGAGCAAAGTCGAAGGCCTCGTTCACCTTAGACGAGATGGAGGGAGAGGCGCGGACGATGGTTCGTATGTGCCCCCATAGTCCGTTAGGAACAGGAGGAGGAATCTTATCCTAATGAGAGCAAAGTCGAAGGCCTTGTTCACCTTAGATGAGATGGGGGGAGAGGCTAAATTATGAAAGAATATGAGTAAAAAGTATAAAAAATATTATGAAAAATATAAATAAATTTTAGTAACTTATCCAGATAAGTAGTAATGCAAAAGAATACGAGTAAAAAGTTTCGAAGCCACTTTTCTATATGTAAAAGAACAGCTAAATTATTTTTCTATCTAAATATTATTTGAAAAATATTTACTTAAAAAAATATAGATTTTTAGATAAATTTTTATCCATAAAAAGAGCGGACCCTTAATGGTAGCGTAACCTTAGGTTTGTCTCTCTATCAAGCACCATAGTTTTTGATTGAGTGGCTTTCATTTTGTTAGTCAGTTCTCCAAGGATCATGTAAGGCCTGCATTTATGATATTACTGCAGGTGAAAATAATAATGAAAAATATTGCATACTCTACAATCTCAAATATCAAATATTCTTAGGTGACAAATCCCAAACTACCTAATTATCTTCTAATCTTTAGGCCTATTGGGTCATCCTTGATATTTTTTTCAGGTAAGAAATAAAGGTTCCTGTTTATCTGCGTGTGCAATCGATCTATTGTGATGTTTGAAATGCAGTCATAAAAGTGGTTATCAAATTTGTGTTTGTAATGATAGTAAAATTGAAAGTTGAAATTTTTATCCATATATATTTAATTTAAGGCTACATTTGATTCTTGGATTGCTAATTGAGGGGAAGTTTAGGTTAAGCAGAATTAACCACCACTTAATTGGTTAAGGCTCATTTTATGCTATATAGATAACAATGCTCTAATGTAATATCTCCACTTATATGAAAATGATAAAAACTTCATCTATTACATGAATTACATGTAATGAATAATGGCCCAACATAGTTAAATTATAGACATAGAGTTGCCGAGCCATTCAAACAGTGATCCCTACTAACCATTTATCATGCCTCGAACCTAACATCCTGGTCGAGTACGTGATGGACGCATCAATCTTAGACCAATGCCTTAGAAAATATGCAAGGCCTATAAAATTACTTACGATTCCAACATCCCACAAATACTATCGATCTCAATTTGTAATAGATAATTCCACATGAATAAATTTTATCCTTATATAATTTATAAAACTCAATCATCCATCTGTCACTGATGGTGTTTTATTTAATCGATCCTTTCAATTATGATTCCAACCATCACCAAATCTATATATCCTATAACTCTAAAAAAAAAAAAAGAGAAAGAAGAGGAGTGATAAACTTTGTAGCCCAGTAAGAATCACTGTACACTTTCACCAATAATAATAATTTAATTCAAAAGTATAATATAATACGGATGCACATATCAAATATATAGAATAAATCAAATAAGTGTATATCAAGTAAATCATATGTCAACATGTGAAACTTTTTCATTTAATATCTCATCCATAATTTTGTCATATTTTTTTCTTATCATATTTTCATGTTTCTTAATCTCTTTTTTTCAATTTTGGAATAATCAAGATCATGCCTCAATTTCAATTCATGATCTCACCCATAATCCCATGCATAAGTCCGTATGGGCTATCCTAGGTATAAACTCCTAGCGGACTGTCTAATTCATGATCTTATCTATAATTTCATGCGTAAGCCGATGGAGACTATTCCAAGCATAAGCTCTTGACGGACTGTCTCAATCATGGTCTAACCCATAATCCTATGCATAAGCCCGTGGGGACTATCCCAGGCATAAGCTAGCTCCTGACGGGCTGTCTCAATCATGGTCAACCCATAATCCCATGCATAAGTCCATGAGAGCTGTCCCAGGCATAAGCCCATGGCCGGCTATCTACATGATGAGGCTAGTTCAAACCATATTCTTTTCATACAATTATTATATGTTGATTTCATCCTATCAATTCTAATTTATAATTCATGGTCGGGCATGCGATGGCTGCATAAACCCTAGACTAATGCTCTAGAGAATATGCAAGACCTATAAAATTACTTACAATTCCAACATTCCACAAACACTATCGATCTTAATTTATAATAGATAATTCTTCATGAACAAATTTCATCCTTGTATAATTTACAAAACTCAATCATTCATCTATCACTGATGATGTTTTATCTAATCGATCCTTTCAATTGTGATTCCAACTATCACCAAATCTATATATCCTATAACTCTAAAAAGAAAAGAGAAAGAAGAAGGATGATGAGCTTTACAGTCCAATAAGAATCACTATATATTTTCATTAATAATAATAATTTAATTCAAAAGTATTGTTGGGGATAAATTCCGCTCCTACCGAAGTTCAATTCGGTGCTCAACCTGATGCGGTCGGTAGCCACGGAAGAGCTTCAGCGGATGGGTCTTGGCCGAACTCCTACAGTCGGCCAAACTCCTCAACGGTCGAGTTTCAGTCGGACTCCTGCAAGAGCCGAACTCTCTCTACGCCCTTTTAGCCAGATGCCTGCAGGAGTCAAACTCCCTCCGAGCTCCTTCTTCAATCAGACTTCTTCAGGAGCCGAACTCCTTTCGAGCTCCTCCTTCGGTCGGACTTCTTCAGGAGCCGAACTCCTTCCGAGCTCCTCCTTCGACCGAACTTCTCAGCAGTTGCACCCCGACTGAGCTTCAGTCAGACTTCTTCAAGAACCGAACTCCTTTCGAGCTCCTCCTTCAGTCAAACTTCTCAGCGGTTGCATTTCGATCGAGCTCCTCGATGATCGAGCTCCAATCGGACTCCCACAGGAGTGGTACTCCTTTCGAGCTCCCCCTTCGATCGAACTCCTCTAGGAGTCCGAACTCTTTTGAAATTGGTATATGACCGAGTCCACTAACCAACGCCTACTTTCTCGAGCTACAGCTGTCGGACCTCGATGGTATGCCTGTCACTACCAGTCTAGCAGCATCTTTTCCTCCGTAATAAGTTTCGTGCGGTCCGTAATCGGACGACATGGCCACCACTACTGGCGATGCCACTCTCTCCGTAACCAACCTCATGCGACCCAAGATCCATCAGTACGACTGTCACTATCCATCTGATGATGCCTTCCTCTCCATATCGAACTCCATGCAGCCCCGACGGCTCGCTACCAGGCAGTATGGTCGTCACCATCAATTAGACTCCGCCTATAAACAGGACCCTCCAGATATGCTATCTCTAAGCTTAAAACTCTTTTCTTTCTCTCTAAGCTCTGCGGAACTCATTCCCGAGCACTCTATTCTTGTTGATCAGAACCGACTTGATCGTCGGAGGGTCCTACCGGAGCCACCCCCTACTGACTCCGAATGAAACTTTATTTTGCAGGTCCCGACAGCGACCTCATCCACCTCCGCTCCAGCTGATTCTGATGACGATAAGATTCTGCGCCAACAGATTGGTGCAAGAAAGAGGGCGCGAACCTTCGAGATTTCTTTGTTCTTAGAGGAGTGCTCGACGATGATTTCTCTCTTCCCTCCTGGAGATCTCTCTTCTTAAAGTTCTTTCCCAAAGAGAAAATGCCCTCCAGGAGAGCTTCGACCCGGTGATCGACGGCGTTCGTGATCCAATCCCATTCAGATCCGTCCGCTCTCACTCCAGCTCGGGCGGCCCAGGTTCCATCTATGGCCATGGTGGATGTGGAGTAGTTCAACCTGCTCATCCAGTAGGTTCGTGGCCTCACGGAGGCGATGCAGATGGTGCAGACCATGCACCGACAGGCTCTGGCACCAACTCAACCGACGTGGGACTCTCCAGAGCCATGTGGTCCGGTCCAAGAACGATCGACTTGGGCTATCCGACCTTCGATCCCCGAAAGGGGGAGGCAAAGGAGGGAGAGCCCCTGCTCGAACCATGGCTCGACCCAGGGGGAAGCCTCGCATTCATTCTGTCAGAAAACTTTGGAGATCAAAGACCGTGAAGATCTCTTAGATCGAAGGCTCTTAGAAATGAGTCGGTGAATCAAGAAGCTTTGTCACACTTTCTCCTCTCGTGGTAATGACATTTGTACGAACCTTCCCTTTTCGCAGAAAATTATGCAGGAGCCGATCCCACCGAACTTCAAGCTCCCACAGCTCGAGAGTTACGATGGGACCACCGATTCGATCGATCACCTGAAAACCTTTCGGATAATGATGTTGCTCCACGGCGTGTCAGACGCCATCTTGTGCCGGGCTTTCCCCTCTACCCTTAAGAGAGCTACTAGGAATTGGTACTCGGCACTTAAGCCAAGTACCATCTTATCATTTGACTAGATGAGCTAACAATTCATGGTCCACTTCATCAGTAGTCGGTGTCTGCGCCGAGGCTCGGATTTCTTAATGGCCATTAGGCAGAGGGAGGGAGAATCCATTCGAGCTTATGTCATCCAATTTAATACTGCCGCATTGGAGGTCTGAAATCTGGATCAGTCAGTCGCCATGGCCGTCCTCAAGGGTGGCCTTCAGAAGAATGACTTGCTGTTCTCCCTAGAAAAGAAATATCCCAAAAATTTTGCTGACATGCTAGCTCGGGCCGAAAGTTATGCCTGGATAGAGGAGGCCTTCAAGGCTAAGGACGATGAAGTCAGTGGCAAGCGGTGAATCAGTAAGCCAGGCAGGCCCACCAAAGAAAGAAAGCGGACTGAAGCTCGACCATGTTCCCGGACTCTCCCTGGTCGTGGGCAAGCCCGAACTCCCCCTCGAGCTCGAAGGTAGGAAAGCTCCGATGGAAGGGCACGTCGAGGTTCTCCCCAGCGCCAAAGTTTTTTTCGATGATGATTTCACAACTACGCCCCCCTCAACGCCCCAAAGACCCAAGTACTGATGGAGATCAAGGAACGACTTTCGAGACTAGAGAGAATGCATTCCCATCCCAGCAAATGCAATCCCAACAAGTTCTGCTTCTACCATCGTGACCACGGTCATGATACTGAGAAGTGCATCCAGCTCCAGGACGAGATTGAAGAGCTCGTCAGGTAAGGTAGACTTGGTCGATTCCTGCGAAGATGACCTGAAGAGCGAAAAGATCGGCTGAGGGCATTACCACCAAGTGGGGGAAACCAGCGAGAAGATCGGCCACTTCTTGGCATCATCAACACTATCTCGGGGGGACTTCAATAAGGAGAGGCCAGCAGATCCGAGGGATCGGTGAAGAGGCAGAGGACTATGGAGCCCATGACCTTCACCGAGGTGGACAGCCAGGGGATCCAATTTTCGCACAATGATGCGGTTGTAATTTCTTTGAACATTGCTGACTATGATGTACGCCGCATTTTGGTGGATAATAGAAGCTTGACCGATGTATTATTTTATGATGTCTTTTCAAAAATATCCCTACCCGATGACCGCTTGGTGCCTATGAATTCTCCGTTGGTAGGATTTGCTGGCAACACTGTACCAGTCAAAGGTATAATAACTTTGGCTATGATGGCAGGGCAACATCCAAAACTGGCCAAAGTGCAGGTCGACTTTTTAGTCATGAGGACTCCATCCATCTATAATATGATTCTCGACCGACTTGGTCTAAATGCACTTCGGGCGGTGGTGTCAACCTATTATTTGAAGATGAAGTTTCTGACGAGTCATGGGATCGGAGAAGTCAGAGGAGACTAGGCTCTGGTGAGGCACTGCTACTCAATCATCCTGCATAAGAGAGAACGGCCCGATCCTTATCTTATTGACGGATTGGATGTCTGCGATGACCTCACTGAGGAGCGAGACGAGCCTATGGAGGACCTCGTCTCTGTGCCCTTAAATGATAGAAACTTGGAGCACGCGGTGCAGATCGACTCCAACCTGACGGACGAGGTTCGGGAGCAGCTCGTCGCCTTCCTCAAGAGAAACGTGGATGTCTTCGCCTAGACCCCAGTGGACATGCCAGATATTGACGCCGAGGTCATGAAACATCGGCTGACCGTCGATCCAAGGCACTAGCCGATAAGAGAAAAAATGCGCCACCATGCCCTAGAGAGGCAGAAAGCGATCATCGAAGAAGTAGACAAGCTCCTCCAAGTCGGACTCATCTGAGAGGTTAATTATCCGACCTGGGTCTCGAACGTGATCCTCGTCAAGAAGGCGAATAACAAGTGGAGGATGTGCGTCAACTTCAAGAAGCTGAACAAGGCCTGCCCGAAAGACAGTTACCCCCTACCTAGGATCAACCAGCTGGTGGATGCGACCTTGGACCATGAGCTCCTCACCTTCATGGATGCCTTTTTTGGTTATAACCAGATACGGATGGCGCCCAAGGATGAAGGGAAGACCACCTTCATTATTGACCGTGGTCTTTATTGTTACAGGGTCATGCCATTTGGACTCAAAAATGCAGGAGCAACTTACCAGCATTTGGTTAATAAAGTCTTCAAGGAGCAGATCGACCACAACATGGAGGTGTACGTGGATGATATGCTCGTCAAAAGTCGAGCTTCGACAGACGACCTCGTCGACCTTAAAGAGACCTTCGATACACTCAGGAAGCACAAGATGAAGCTGAATCCAATCAAGTGCGCCTTTGGTATGACCTCCATAAAATTTTTGGGGTTCATGGTGTTGAGATGCGGAATCGAAGCAAACCCCAAGAAAATTCGAGCCATTCGAAAGATGACTACTCCGAAGATGGTCAAAAAAGTTCAGCACCTGATCGAAAAGGTAGCATCCCTAAATCGCTTCATCTCAAGGTTGGCCGAACGATGCATACCCTTCTTCCAAGTTCTCAGGCGACCAAAGAACTTCTACTAGACGTCGGAGTGCCAACAGGCATTCGAGGAGCTTAAAAACTACCTCGGCTCATCCCCACTGCTGGCAAAGCCCAAACTCGAAGAAGAATTATTTCTATATCTAGCTGTCTTCCCAGTGGCCCTGACGACAGTCCTGGTCAAGGAAGAAGCAAAGACGCAGCGATCGATCTACTATGTGAGCTGGATCCTGAGGAATGCAGAGATCAGGTACTCTAGGTTAGAAAAATTAATTTACTCTCTTCTAATTGCGGTCAGGAGGCTCCAACCTTACTTTCAGGAGCACACCGTAATGGTCCTCACGGGCCAACCAATAAAAGCAGTCCTTCACCGAGCGGACGCCTTCGGAAGAATCGTGAAATGGGCAATCGAGCTCACAGAGTTCAACATCAACTACCAACCTAGGCCATCGATCAAGGCCCAGATACTGGCAGATTTTATGCTAGAATGCACCATTCCAGTCGAAGCCGAGCTTGAACAGAGCGAGGCCGACACCAAAGCGAGACCGAGCCTGGACAAAGCCGAGCTATCGCAGTCGAACCTCTCCGAAGGCTCTTGGGCTCTACACGTGGATGGTTCTTCCAACTCTGCTAGAGCTGGTGCAGGACTGGTCTTGGTCATCTTCAAAGGAGTCATCGTCGAGTACGCGCTATGCTTCGAATTTCCTACGATCAATAATGGGGTCGAATATGAAGCGCTGATCGTCGGATTAAAGATAGTAAGGGAATTAAAAGTAGATTGACTTTAAGTCTACAGCAATTTTCAGCTGATGGTCAGTCAAGTTGGCGGCAACTACGAAGCATGGGAGGAAAGCATGATGAGATACCTCGAGAAAGTGAGAGATTTGACCCCGACCTTCAACAGTTTCGACATTCAGCATATTCCAAGGGCGGAAAATGCGAGAGCCAATCTTCTCTCTAAGTTGGCCACTTCAATCCCAGTCGAACTATCCAAAGAAATATTTTTGGAAACTTTGAAGTGCCCAACCATAGAAAAATCTCATGCCATCCTACAGACGGAATTCGAGCCCAACTGAATCGATCCGTTGGTCACCTATCTTAAAGAGGGGGTCCTTCCTCACGACTAGAAAGAAGCTCGAAAGTTCAGAAATCAGGCCTCACGCTACATTTTATATAAAGGCAAGTTGTATAAGAGGTCGTACTCCCTCGCATTACTGAGATGTCTCCGACCTTCAGAGGCCGACCTCGCACTGTAAAATGTGCATGAAGGACTTTGTGAAAGCCATATAGGAGCCATGTTCCTATCGCAAAACTACTTCGGTAGAGGTACTACTGGCCGACCTTATTTCACGATTCTATGGAATATGTGAAGAAGTGCGATCGCTATCAGAAGAACACCAACGTGCAAAGATAGCCGACATTCGAGCTTGCTCCGCTCAGCGCACCTTGGCCATTTGCACCATGGAGAATGGATATACTCGGCCCCTTCCCAATGGCATTCGAATAATAGAAGTTCCTCCTGATCGCGATCGATTATTTCATCAAGTGGATCGAAGTCGAACCACTAGTGAAGATTACCGAGGCTAAGGTGCAGGACTTCATCTGAAAGTCACTAGTCTGTCGGTTCGGCCTGCTCCAAACTCTTATAACTGACAATGAGCGATAGTTCGCTGGGGCAAGGTTTGTCGAATTCTGCGAAGGACTGAACATCTTCCACCACTTCACATCGATGGCTCACCCGCAGGCCAACAGAGAGGCTGAGGTGACTAACCGGACGCTGCTGCAAGGCATCAGGATAAGGCTCGACAGGGCAAAGAAGACTTAGGTGGATGAACTCTACCACGTTCTCTGAGCATACCAAACTACTCAAAGAGCATCGACCGGGAAAACACCCTTCGCCTTGGCCTTCGACACGGAGGCAGTTATCTCGATCGAACTTCAGCTTCCATCCGCACGAGTCACGGGCTTTAACGAGCAGCTCAACTTCGAGAACCTCAGAGTTAACCTCGACCTACTGGAAGAAAAAAGAGAGGAGGCCCACATTTGGATGGTAGCCTACAGACGAAAGGTGGCCCAGTACCATAACTCTAGAGTTAGGGATAAGACGTTCAGAGTGAGGGACCTAGTGCTTCGATGAGTCACCGTCTCTCAGCCTCAGAGTCAAGAAAAGCTTACCCCAAATTGAGAAGGTCCGTATGAAGTGGTGGAGATCATCCGATCCGAAACCTATCGCCTGAAGGAGCTTGGAGAAATAGTGCTTTTCCGACCTTGGAACTCAAAAAATCTGAGGATGTATTACCAGTAGACTTTCTTTAATAAAACTCCTTCGCTCAGCATTATTATTTTTTGGTGCAAGAATTACATGATGATAGAAAAGAAACGAGCGAAAGTGGCCCGTTAGGAACAAAAAAAAAATCTCATCCTAATGCGAGCAAAGTCGAAGGCCTTGTTCACCTTAGACGAGATGAAGGGAGATGCACGGACGACGATCCATATGTTCCCCCACAATCTATTAGGAACAGGAGGAGAACCTCATCCTAACGCGAGCAAAGTCGAAGGCCTTGTTCACCTTAGACGAGATGGAAGGAGAGGCACGGACGACAGTCCATATATGCCCCCACAGCTCATTAGGAACAAGAGGAGAACCTCATCTTAACGCGAGCAAAGTCGAAGGCCTCGTTCACCTTAGACGAAATAGGGGGAGAGGCATGGATGACGGTCCGCATGTGCCCCCATAGCTCATTAAAAATAGGAGAAGAACATCATCCTGATGCGAGCAAAGTCGAAGGCCTCGTTCACCTTAGACGAGATGGGGGGAGAGGCGCGGACGACAGTCCGCATGTGCCCCTACAGCCTGTTAGGAACCTCATCCTAATGTGAGCAAAGTCCAAGCTCAAGCTTCGAAGTCTATAAGAGACAGAATTTTCATCAATCTCGATAGGAGATAAGATCTCTTCCGAGCGTCCGCATCAACCTCGATCGCAGAAAATAAGATCTCCCCCGAGGATCCACGCAACCTCGGCCAGAGCACCCGAGATGACCTTGGCCGCAGGAGATAAGATCTCCTCCGAGGATCCGCGGTAACCTCGACCCGAGTGATCGAGACAGCCTCAGCCAGAAATAAGATTGGAGACAACCTCGACCAGAGATGAGATCTCTTCTGAGCGACCGCATCAACCCCAGCTGTAGATCAAATCTTTTTCTGAGCTTCGATCTGAACCAGCACGGAGCCCAGAAGAGAACTTCGGCAGTCGCCTCTTCTGCACTCTCTTCCTTCGAGTTTCAAACTCGAAAGTGGGAGGACTATTATTGGGGATAAATTTTGCTCCTATTGAAGTCCAGTTCGGTGCTCAACCTGATGCGGTCGGTAGTCATGGAAGAGCTTCAACGAATGGATTTTGGTCGAACTCCTACAGTCGACCGAACTCCTCAATGGTCGAGTTTCAGTCGGACTCCCATAAGAGTCAAACTCTCTCCGCGTCCTTTCAGTCAGACGCCCGCGGGAGTCGAACTTCCTCCAAGCTCCTCCTTCGGTCGGACTTCTTCAGGAGCCAAACTCCTTCCAAGCTCTTTCTTCGATCGAACTTCTCAACGGTTGTGCCCCTATCGAGCTCCTCGATGGTTGAGCTTCAGTCAGACTTCTTCAGAAGCCAATCTTCTTTCGAGCTCCTTCTTCAGTCGAACTCCTCAGTGGTTGCACCCCGATCGAGCTCCAATCAGACTCCCATAGGAGCGGTACTCCTTTCGAGCTCTCCCTTCGATCGAACTCCTCCAGGAGTCCGAACTCCTTTAAAATTGGTATATGCCCGAGTCTCCCAACCAATGCCTGCTTTCTCAAGCTACGACTATCAGACCTCGGTGGTATGACCGCCACTACCAGTCTGACGACATCTTTTCCTCCGTAACAAGCTCCATGTGGTTCGTAATCGGACGACATGGCCACCATTACTGACGATGCTACTCTCTCTGTAACCAACCTCATGCGATCCATGATCTACCAATATGGCTGCCACTATCCACCTGATGATGCCTTCCTCTCCGTATCGAACTCCATGCGGTTCCGACGTCTCGCTACCAGACGGTATGATCGTCACCATCAATCAGACTCCGCCTATAAATAGGACCCTCCAGATATGCTATCTCTAAGCTTAAAACTCTCCTCTTCCTCTCTAAGCTCTGCGGAACTCATTTCTGAGCACTCCATTCCTATTGGCCAGAGCTGACTTGATCATCGGAGGGTCCTGCCGGAGCCACCCCCATCGACTTCGGATGGAACTTTATTTTGCAGATCCCGACGGCGACCTCGTCCACCTCCGCTCCAGCTGATTCCGACGATGATCTGATTCTATGCCAACAAGTATAATATAATATGGATGTACATATCAAATATACAAAATAAATCAAATAAGTGTGTATCAAGTAAATCATATGTCAATATGTGAAACCTTTTCATTTAATATCTCTTCCATAACTTTGTCATGTTTTTCTCTTATCATATTTTCATATTTTTTAATCACTTCTATTTTGATTTTGGATTAATCAAAATCATGCCTCAATCTCAATTTATGGTCTCATCCATAATCCCATGCATAAGCCCGTGGAGACTGTCCCAAGTATAAGTTCTTGATGGGCTGTCTAATTCATTATTTCGCCAATAATTCCATGCATAAGCCCATGGAGGCTGTCCCAGACATAAGCTCCTGATGGGCTATTTTAATCATGGTCTAACCTATAATTTCATGCGTAAGCCTATGGGGGTTATCCCAAGCATAAGCACCTAGCAGGCTGTCTCAATCATGATCTAATCCATAATTTCATGCGTAAATCCGTGGAAGCTATCCCAGGTATAAACTCATGATCGGCTATCCATATGATGAAGATAGTCCAAACCATATCCTTTCCATCTAATTATTACATGCTGATTTCATCTAATATATTTTAATTTATATTATAATCAAAATAATTATGTCATACCCATATATTCATAACATTAATCATTGATAAATATGTATATGGTAAATACATAGCATACTCATGCTGAAAAGTTATACCAAAATTAATAGTATTTCATCATTATAATCCATCAATATAAATTCAATAATGTAAAACCAACAATATGAATCCAATGGTAAAAATATCATATTTAATGATAATCATGTATAGGTACTCTTACCTTAATTTGTGATAAATAAGTTTGTCAAGACTATGATCTAGTCGTCAAAATTCTACTTAATATCCTTCTATTCAGTAATTTATTCTCCTATAAATTTAATTTAATTTTTTAAAATAAATTAATTAGATCAATTTAAAGCCCTAAATTCTTTATCGGGGTTTACCAAGGTCCATAGTTTATCCCCAAGATTTCTAGAGAGAGAAAGTGGAGAGAGAAAGTTAAGCTTCTAAAGAGGGAAAGTAGGATTCAGAGCAAAGAGAGAGAAAAGAGAGAAAAAACTCTCTTCTTTTTTTTTTTTTCTTTCTTTTTCTTTTTTTCATAATCCATCTTCAAAGAAAAATAAATAAATAAATAAATAATTTAACTAAATAATTAGAAAGGAGAGAGGAACCCTTCCCTCGCTTCTTTCTTCTTCTTTTATATTTATATATTTATATATTCCCCATAATTTAAATAATTAAATTAATAAATTAAAAATTAATTTAATTAATAATTAAGAAAGAGAGACCTCTTTCTCTCTTCTCTTTTCGTTCTCTAACTAGACCCCCCTCTATTTTCTCCGTTTGCCTGCCCATAGCCGTAGGTAACCGGTCGGCCACCCATGACAGTCTACAACGGTGGCGATCGTGGCCTCCGACGACAGTCCGAGCGGGTGGTTGGTGGCATGCGGGCAAACAGCACAAAACAAGGGTTGCCCTATTTGAACCTAAGCTCGGTGGCTCACCACTTCTAATTGGCATCGACCAAGTAGAAAAAGAAGGAAGAAAAGAAAGAAGCTTGCCTGCTCCGACGACCCTTGGCGACCCTTTCCTCGATGATAGTCCATGAAAGATTTTTCCCAAAACCTCAATGATTTTTAAATCTCTCACCAGAAAGATCTGAGGGAGGGTAGGGGAGGGCATTTTTATAGGGAATACTCCCAAATCTAGTGGGACTCTCACTGTCTCGATCTGTTAGGGTGAAAGGAACTTAAATATAATTATATCCAGGATAAATTCTACCCCTATGTTTGCTAATTAAAATTTATAATAACTTAATAATATTAAATTTAGTAAATATAAATAAAACCAAGTATAAAAAATATCAAATTTATGTTGTGAAACTTTTACTATATAAAATAATGAGATTACCATAGGTCTTCTCTAAATCAAATAGAGGTTCTACAAATATATGTCAAAAATAAATCTTGGCTTCACAAAATAAAATAATCATCATCAATAAAATGGATATCAGCAAAAACAAAGATAGATCTCATCAAATATAAGGATGTCCGAAATAATTTATAGAGAAGATTTTTCAATGATCAGAACCGCTCAACTTATAGCTCTTGATGTCAGGAACAATATATTAAAATTTCATCAAAATTGGATCATGATCAATCGTCGGATCATCTGACAAAGCAATAGAATCTAATTCTTTTTGCAGTGATGCCGCTGGGATTTTTTTCGGCTTTCGCACGTCTCATATCCTCCACAAGCCATAGGTCTGCATCCTTTTAAAAGGCATAAAGGATGAGTTCATTTTGGACTCTCCTTTTTTTTCTTTCTTTATTTGTTGCGGGTCCCAACATATATGGGACACCATAACAAATCTCCTCCTCATGCTCATGTGGGGAGGATTAGTAAACCAGCACTGGCTTTATAGGTTGCAAGCTTCTCTATAGGCAATGACTTAGTAAGCATATCTGAAGCATTGTCATCTGTGTAAATCTTCTCTAGCTATAATAACTTCATCTTCAAAGCATCTCGTATTCAATGATACCTCACATCAATGTGCTTCGATCTTGAATGAAAAGTCGGATTCTTGCTTAGATGAATTGCACTTTGACCATCACAATACAGGATAAATTTCTCTTGCCTCAGACCAAGTTTCTGAAGAAACTTCTTCATCCACAATAACTTCTTGCTGGTTTCTGTCATTGCAATATACTCTACCTCTGTAGTAGATAAAACAATACATTTCTATAGTTTAGATTACTATGAGACAGCTTCTCCTGAAAAAGTCATCAAATATTCCGATATAAATTTCCTAAAATCAACATCACCTATCATGTCTACATCTATATATCCATCCAACATGGGTTTATCTATACCAAAATACAGACATACTTTAGAAGTACCTCTGAAATATCTGAGAATCCACTTTACTGCAGTCCAATGCTCTTTTTCAGGATTAGAGAGAAATCGGCGATAACACCAATAGCATGAGCAATATCTGGCCTAGTGCGTACCATGACGTACATTAAACTACCAACTACGGATGCATAAGGGATCTTTTGTATTTCTCTTTTTTCTTTCTCACTAGCAGGACATTATTTGAAGCTTAATCTAAAGTGACCTGCAAGTGGAGAGCTAACTGATTTAGAATTGCTCATCTGGAATCTCTCTAATACTTTCTCTACGTATCTCTCCTATGATAACCACAGTATTCCATTCCTTTTTGTCACGGATAATTCTCATACCAAGTATTCACTTTGCTGATCCCAAATCTTTCATAGCTATTTACTCAATTCAGTCTTCAAGCTTTGAATCCTCTTAGCATCATGACCAACAATCAGCATGTCATCAACGTATAACAGGAGAATGATGAAATTATCATCACTGAACCTTTTCATAAATACACAATGGTCAGAAGTGGTTTTGCCGTATCCATGATCTACCATGAAGGAATCAAATTTCTTATACCACTATTGAGGAGCTTGTTTTAAAGCATACAAGCTCTTCTTCAATCTGCATACCAAGTTTTTCTTGCCTTTAGCTATCAACCCCTCTGGCTACTCCATATAAATTTTCTCTTCAAGGTCACCATGAAAAAATGTTGTCTTTACATCAAGTTGCTCAATCTCCAAATTCAGACTGGCTGCTAAATCAAGAATAACTCAGATCGAAGACATCTTGACAACGGATGAAAAAATCTCCTGAAAGTCAATACCCTTCTTCTGATCAAAATCTTTCACAACCAGTCTTGCCTTGTACCTTGATTGTGAGCTATGTTCTCCTGTCTTGAGTCTGAATACTCATTTATTCTTGAGTGCTCTCTTCTCCTTTGATAACTCCAAGTCAAAAGTATGATTCTCATGCAGTGATTTCATCTCTTCTTGCATGGCTTCAAACCACTTTTTCTTCTATGCATGTGATATAGTCTCCTGAAAATATTCTGGCTCTCCCCCATCAGTCACCATCATATACTCATGCAGAGAGTATCTTTGAGAAGGCTGACGCTCTCTAATAGACATTTTCAGCTGTTGTTCTATCATTTGCTGTATAGCAGCTTGTTCATCATGCTCATCTGATGCACTGTCATCATGTATAGGCTCATCATTCATCATATTACTATTCTTTATAGTTTGTCTATAATCAACATCTGCTCTGGCTTGAGATATAGGAGGTGGATCAATAAATAATTCAGTAGTAGTCTCCGACTTGTCTGCTTTATTTATGTCCTTAATGGTTTGATCCTCAAAGAATACTACATCTAGGCTTCTGACCAGCTTCTTCTCCACTGGATTCCATAGCTTATATCCAAACTGCACATGTCCATATCTAAGAAAGATACACTCCTTTGACTTACTGTCAAGCTTTGACTGCTCATCTCTAGGAATATGAATAAAGATCCTGCATCCAAAAACTCTGAAATGATGATAAAAAACTAATTTTTCTATCCATATCTTCTTGGAAACATCACCGTCAAGGGCATATGAAGGAAAAAGATTAATCAAGTCAACTACAATCCTCATAGCTTCATTCCAGAAAGAGCTAGGCAACTTTGAATGAGAAAGCATGCATCGAACTTTTTCAATAATGGTACGGTTCATCTTCTCTGTTACTCAATTCTGCTGAGGTGTCTTTGGGATAGTCTTCTCCAATCTAATCCCATATTGTCTATAGTATCTCTAAAACAGACCTTGGTATCCACCACCATTGTCTGCTCGGATATATTTCAGTTTGGGATAGTCTTCTCCAATCTAATACCATATTATCTACAGTATCTCTAAAACGGACCTTGGTATTCACCACCATTGTCTACTCGGATATATTTTAGTTTTCTACCTTTCTCTCTTTCAACACTGGCATGAAATTCTTTAAAGATGTTGAAAACCTAATATTTGATCTCAAAGCAAAGGCCCACAACTTTCGAGAATGGTCATCAATAAAAGTAATAAAATATAGTGCACCACCAAGTATCTTTATGGTCATAAAGTATACATTGGTGTGAATTAAATCTAGTACATATAATCTTCTATGTGAAGGATGCTTATGAAATGAAACTTTATGCTACTTGCCATGTAAATAATGAGTGCAAGATCTTAAGTGTGTATCTTTCAAAGAAAGCAAGTTATGTTTGGATAAAGCATCAAGTCCCTTCTTACTTAGATGGCCAAGTCGTCGATGCCACAAGTTTGTGGAGATCTCTTCAATTGCATTTATCTTTTCATTGCATACTTTAGCTTGCAATCTGAAAAAGTCAGCTTTCTTTCTTTTTGCTACAACCAATGAACCTTTGGTGAGCTTCCATTTTTCTTTACCAAAGTGGATAGAGTAGCCCTCATCATCTAGAACACAGGTAGAAATCAAATACAATCAGATATCAGAAACACGTCTCATATTTCTCAATAGCAGTCTGCATCCGATGTTTGTCTCTAAACAAACATCTCATATGCCAACAATTTGAGCTACAACATCATTTTCCATCCTGATATGCCCAAAATCACCTTTAAAGTAGGATGAGAAAAAGTCTCTCCATGATATAACATGATATGTGGCAGTTGAATCAATTATCCAACTAGATTTCTGGCATGTGAGATTAATATATTCATCATTACAAGTAATCTTGACCTCATCATCAAATGCAATTGCAGTTGTACACTATGTTTCTTCTTTCTTTCCATCATTCTTATCCTGATCCCTCTTGTATTTTCTATACTTTCTCTGAAAATGCTCTAGCTTCTTACATGGTAGCAAGTGATACCTTTCCTGAACTTTGATCGTCCTCTAAATTTTTTCTTGTCTTTTCTCTTATGAGACTCACCATCCTTTTTATTGTAGGAGGGTCTATATTTACTTCTCCTCCTCTACTCTGTAACTTGTACTTTAAAACCTGTATCTATCAAACCTTGCTCCTTTTGTCTATTTGCTTCGTTCAATATACTATCCTTCACCATAGTCAGGATAAGTTTATCACTGGCAGTGAAGTTACTTAACGTCACCATCAATACCTCCTAACTATCTGGTAAAGAACTCAGCAAGATCAATGCCTACACCTCATCATCAAGAAGTAGTTTCATCGTAGACAACTGATTCAGGATCTCTTGAAAATTATTTAAGTACTGTAAAGCATTCTGCCCATCATTGTACTTCAAGTTCATAAGTCTTCTGATTAAATAGGCTTTATTCTGTGCATTCTTCCGCTAATATAGATTCTCCAATTTCTTCCAAACCTGATAAGCATCTATCTTTGTGGCAACATTATGGATGACACTCACATCAATCCAATATCTGATCGTAGCTGTGACTTTCTGTTTGACTTTTTTTACTTATAAGATTTTATATTATCTGAAATTTTTTTCTATAATTCAATCGACTCAAACAAATCTCGATAATATAATAAATCCTCCATCATCATCCTCCACAAAGAATAATTCAAAGAAGTTAATTTAATCATACTGGATTTATCTTTTATTTTTAATTAGCACAAACTATGCCGACTGTCTGACCTGCTCTGATATCGATTATTGAGGTGAAAGGATCTTAAATATAATTATATCCAGAATAAATTCTATCCCTATGTGTGCTAATTAAAATTGGTAATAACTCAACAATATTAAATTCAATAAATATAAATAAAACTAAGCACAAAAAATATTAAATTTATGTTGTGAAACTTCCACTATATAAAATAATGGGATTACCATAGGTCTTCTGTAAATTAAATAGAGGTTCTACAAATATATGTCATCAAGAAAAAATCTTGACTTCACAAAATAAAATAATCATCATTAATAAAGTAGATATCAATAAAAATAGGGATAGATCTCATCAAATATAAGGATATCTGAAATAATTTATAAAATTTTTTTTTTCAATGATCAAAACCGCTCAACTTCTAACTCTTGATATCATGAACAGTATATTAAAATTTTACCAAAATTGGATCATGATCAACCGTGTGATTATCTGATAAAGCAATAGAATCTAACCTTACACCGTCGGGATTTCTTTTGGCTTCCGTGCATCTCATATCCTTTTAAAAAGCATAAAGAATGAGTTCATTTTGGATTCTCCTTTCTTCTTTTTTTTTTTTAATTTATTGTGGTCCCAATATGGATGGAATATCACAACACGATCTTGCCAAAATAAGAGAGGAAGAAAGACTCTGGTTAAAAGTCTTCTTTCTTCCCTCTTCCATGCGCATGATTGGTGATTTGGGCCCCTTGTATTCGGGCCAGGTCCAAAACCCAAAAGCTGGGTTGGGTTATGACACCATTCTAACACTATCACTACTTTGAGCCATGATTATATGCCCACAAGTGAAAAATATAAAGCATGAAATATAACCAATAACCTTAGCATGTGGGGCTCAAAATAGAACATCATCAGATGGGTGCTTTGGCTGCACAATGGGTGCAGTGCCAAGATGCACCCATCCGATGCTAACATGTCGTCATAGACAGAGCCCGAGGATTGCAATGGTTGCCCAAAGGATGCCTAAGTTGCAACCAACCCTAGGTAGAGTATTAATCAACATAAATTTTATATATGTTCGCACGAACTTAGACACTAGAACAACAACAAATAAATTATTCAATACCCTCATCAAAACCACCATAACAAATTGATATAACACCACGTGAGATTCATGTATTTGATTATGCTGTGAGAATTGGAAAATTTTATACATGTCTTCATACTTTGAGCTTCTTGATATCTCATTCTAGATGAAAGCTTGTTTACTTTTTGATCAGAAATCCAATCTACAAAACATGAGTAATTGGCTTTTAGTGATTTCATAATCTTAGGCCTTTCGAGTCAATATTTGTTTTCGTTTGATCAAAGTTGTGACTTTTTAATCTCATTCTAGACTCACATGAATGCAGAAAACACAATAATTAATTGAGTTCTAGTGATTGCATAATCTTAAAGGCCATTTTAGTCAATATTTCTGATTTTTTTTCTTGGTATAAATGATGACCTATTAATCTTCTCCTTGACTCATTTGAATGGAGACCATTGCTACTTTTCAAATATATAAGCAATGCAACCTTCAGCAATGATAACTGCTCTCTGATTTGAGGGTTTTGCCATTCCATTTCCTCATATCCTTTTCTTTTGGATGGAGAAGAATTGAGTCATACAATTATAATGTTCAGACCAAGTTTTATTTGTCTTTTCGGTTTAGGGTGCCATTTTATCCTCCTCAATACAATTCTTCTTTATAAGTTTTTCTATCATAGGAAGAACAGTGTAAGTCATTTAACTTTGACTATTAATAGATAAAAGTAATGAAAAAAACAATCGCTGTCATTGTTTTGCATGTCTTTTTTCTTTGAGGAGAGTCATTGTATTGCACGTCATGTTTAAAAGCCTAGTCCCAGTTAAACACACACTCCCTACTTGTTAACCGTGCATATCTTTCTCTTCGAGCCTCACATGTTGCACAACTGCCTCGTGCTTTCAATATTGGAGGCTTGGTTTGCTTTGGTAATGATTTCATAGTAAAAGAAAAAAATTAAAAGAGAAAGAAAAGGAAATGGAAAATAGAACCATATACTTCTACTATATTTTTGTTAATTACATTTTAACAGAATAAAGCAATGTTAGACCGTAGTTTCTACCTTTTCTTTTAGTTGTGATTCTTAATGCTTTTAATTTTCTTCTCCATTAAATATGATTTTTTTCCTACTTTAAGTTACTCCTTTTCTTCTTTTTTTTTTAATATTGTAACAGGGAAATTCCGTGTGTACTTAATTATGCTCAATTTGGAGCGTGCAAATATGGGTCGGCATGCAAACATGATCATCCAGTGGGAGTACCGAATTACGGCCCTTCTATGTCTTCGCCTGTCAACATGCCTGTTGTTCCCCACCCGGTCAGAGTCCCTACACCTACACTTGCTCCATCCTTATCATTCTCAGAGCTGCATCCTGAATGCAACTCCAACAAAGATTGCGTCACCTCTGGAATGCCTTCATCTGAAAGCATGTCGGGTAGCTCCGCTGATCCAATGTTTTTGGAAGGGGGTCCTGTCCCTCATTCCATTAATGCCGAATTCTCCGATCAAACTTGTACACCAGCTAGCAGCAGCACAGCAGGCCATGGTGGTGATGTTTCTAGCTCCAACTGAAAAAATCAGAAACATTTTTTTTGTGTTCTTCCTTGAAGGTAATTGCTGTCCCAACACATCCTTCATTGTTCTCCTTTTTTACATGTATCCATCATCCAGGCATCATCTACTCTGAGCTCTGATAGCCTGAAGTCCATTAGCTGCGAGCTTTTTCAACTCAGATAAGCTACAATGAGTACAGAAATTGTGTAGTAGAATCATGAGTTTTCGAATCCACCTCTCACCCAATAACTACAACCGTGAGCTCTAAGCTACTTCTGTGCTTCGACAGTTCAAAATGGAGAGAATGGGCCATGTATCTCAAAGCTTCTCCCTTTCATACAGGTCGTATTGGTCTGCAACAGGCTCATTTCTGCCTTCGAAGCTCATTCGATCAGGCCGCCTTCTTTTCCCTGATCATGTCATATGTCCCAGTTCTTTTATTTTTATTTTTTGTTATTTTATGTATTTTTATTTTGAATATGTCACCAGTACCCTACCTGAGGTCAGGGTCATTGCAGGACATTCTGAATGCTTAAATTTCATGGTATTCCCATTACATTTCTTCTTCTTCATTTAAGTTCAGAGGCTCCGCAGCATGCACTAGCTATTGATCATATATTGTGAACATCAAACACCGAGTCCTTTTCGCACTCAGTTTTGGTAATTCCATCAGTTTGTACTTAACAAGTGTGAAGAAGTGGTAGTCATCAGTTGCCTGACATTGATTTCCAGAGGTGACAGCTCCTTTCACTCTAGATTCTGGTTGTGGTGAAATGGGGGAGCCCGCCCTTCTGACTATTGTCCACCATGTACTGTGGGATTTCATGGATTGACAAGATTGCTCGATGATCGCCTTTCTCAACAAGATGCACTGCTGGTTATAAGCTTACTGGTTTTGATACTAGACAGAGTATCATGCAGGCCTTTGGTCATGATTTATCTTACAAGAGTCCAGATGTACGAAGATTTATGCACCGTTCTACCTTTTCTTCATTAAACACTTCCAGCTCGGGATGGATGAATATGAATGAGGAGTGAGACCCATATGTATTTTTTTCAGTGTGCAGAATTTTGTGAAACACCAGAATTGAACCTATGAAGCTGAGAGGCCTCTTTCCATGACACTTTGAGAGGCCTCCTTTAGGTCAAGGTTGTTCAACTTAGAAAAACAATTGTGTGTGTGTGTGTGAACGAAACCAAAGACCAGAAACTGAAAACTAGCTACTATGCCAAACAGGGTCCAAATACCTTGTTATGGTGATCAAAGATGCAGTTCTCTAGGTATACCAAAGCTAGGGTGCACCAGAGGAACAAGGATGCATACCAAGTTGGGCTCTAAGGGAGCTAGTGGATTTCGATGATGAAGCTCAGGTCCACAGGTCAAGTTTAAATTCCAACCTGCAGGTTTTAGGGGGTAATTTGAGAAGAAGTGCCGAAGGAAGCAAGCTGTTTGAGAACAATTGATCAAAGGACTGGAATTTGTTTGTAGCCAGACATCAATGTTGATATTAATCAGGCCTTGGGCTTTTGCATTCGAAAAGACCCTCCAAGGGAGGAGTTGCATGTGATTCTGAAAAGAACAACAGAGTCATGATCAGTTGAATTTTTCACTCTGGACTTCAATTATACGTCAATTACAGGCATCCACATTTCACGAATCTTTTTGCCTCCACCTTGATCAATCCACCTAATGTGTGGGATGTTATGGAAATACTTGAATGGACTATGTCATCATTCTAATCCATTGTGGCTATTTGAGTACCAACTTACTTTAATTGGAGATTCACAAGATCCGGTGGTACTGATCAAATTTTTTTTGAGAGGAAGAGAAGGAAAACCCACCTGGCTTTTCATGAGGAAAATGTGAAGGAAACACTTTGAGAAGAGAAGAGAGGAAAAGGGCAGAGAATACTCCCACCCCTAACAAGTCTAATACTCTATTAATGTTACTTTCCATAAATTTGCCTCTTCCAAGGCTTTAGAAGCAAGGCCAGTTACCTCTTAGGTGGCGAGAAGAGGGAGTGCGGCAATGGTGAAATGGCCCATGCGAGAGATCCAGCGATCAACCTCTTCAGGCAAAGGCCAGGGAGAACTCTGGCTCGGCTTCGGAGACACCTTCCATCGAGGAGATGGTGAAGAGAGAACGAGACCACTTCACCATGTAGCTGGACTCGAGCTACGTCATGAGCTTTTTATCCACCTTGTCAAATGGAGGAACCAATGTGCAATGGATCATTGTGCAGCACAAGGCCTTGATAACAGTCTGCTAATGTTTCAGGAAGCAAGGCATGTTCCTGAGTGAGCCCCACTGCAAGGACCAAGCTTTTATGAAAAATGAAACTATGAAAAATCCTTAACTCAGAAGCCATTTCACATAGGTCTTGTTGGTGCAGAAATCCGTCTTCATCGGAGGTTGCCGGAGTCGAGGCCGCTGAGGTCGCCGTCGGGGACCTGCAAAACGAAGTCCCGTCCGGAACCGGTGGGGGGTGGCTCCGGCAGGACCCTCCGACGGTCAAGTCAATTTTCGGCCAACAGTAATGGAGTGCTCGGAATGAGTTCCGGAGCTTAGAGGTGAAGAGGAGAGCTTAAAGAGTCGAGAGTTCAGAGAGCTTAGCCATGGCGTATCTGGAGGGGTCCTTTTATAGTGGAGCTTAGTTGATGGTGACGACTATGCCGTCGGCAGAGAGTCGTTGGTCAGCGTGGAGTTCAGTACGGAGAGGATGGCGTCGTCCGATAGATCGTGGGAGCCATACTGGCACGTCGTGGGCCGCATCGAGTCCGGTACGGAGAGGAAGACGTCGTTCGATCTTGTTGCAGGCGACAGTTCGTCCAGAGGAGTTCGGACTTGTAACAGAGTTCGACTGAAGGAGAAACTCAGGAGGAGCTCGGATGGCGGAACGGGCGTCTGGGAGGAGTCCGTCTCCATCCTGCTGCTTGGAGTCCAAGGAGCTCGGCCGCCAGAAAGTTCGGCCGGCTGTGGGTGTTCGGCCCGAAGCCTGGACACTGGGGAGTTCGACCGCTAGGCAGTCCGGCCGGCTGAAGGAGTTCGGCCGTGGGGAGTTTGAAGGAGTTCGGCCGCCCAGGAAGTTCGGTCTCGACGCTGGGAGTCTGGAAGAAGCTTGGAAGCTGACCAGTTCGGCCTGCTGGAAGAAGCTCGGCCGCTGGGAGTTCGGCTGAAGCCCATCTGTCGGAGCTCTTCTGCGGCTACTGGTTACATTATGCTGAGCGTCGGGCCGAGCTTCGGCAGGAGCGGAATTTATCCCCAACAGTAGCCCCCCACTCTCGAGTTCAAAAATTGAAGGAAGGGAGTACCAAAACAGGCGACTGCCAAAGTCTTCTTCCAGGCTCCGCGTTTGTTGCAGCTGAAGCTCGGAGGAGATCTCATCTTCAGCCAATGTTGACGCTGAAGTTGAGGCTGAGGCTTAGGGGAGATCTCATCTCCAGCCAATGTTGACGCTGAAGTTGAGGCTGAGGCTTAGGGGAGACCTCATCTCCAGTCGATGTTTTGGAGTTGAAATGAAACTCGTTTCCAGCCAAAGTTGATGAAGCTGATGTTGAAGCTCTCTGACTGAGGTTGACATGATGGCTTTCTCTAGCCGAGGTCGATGTTGAAGCTCCCTGGCCGAGGTCGTCGCGGGCCTTACGTCTATCCGAGGACCTTATCCCTAGCCGGAGTCGATGCGGGCGCTCGGGGGAGATCTCATCTCCTACTGTCGAGGTTAGCCCAGTTCCTCGGGGGAGATCTGATTCATAGCCGAAGTTGCTCGGGGGAGGTCTCATCTCCAGTAGCCGAGCTTCCCTCGGGGGAGATCTTATCTCCTGCGGCCGAGGTCGAAGTGCGCGCTCGGGGGAGATCTTATCTCCTACAGCCGAAGTGCGCGCTCGGAGGAGATCTTATCTCCTGCAGCCGAGGTTGGTGCCCGCGTTAGGACGAGGTTCTCCTCCTGTTCCTAACCGAGGCTCGGTCGCTCGGGAGAGATCTTATCTCTAGCCGAGGTTGAAGTGCGCGCTCGGGGGAGATCTTATCTCCTGCGGTCCGAGCTTCACTCGGGGGAGATCTTATCTCCTGCAGCCGAGGTGAGACCGCGCGCTCGGGGGAGATCTTATTCCTACAGCCGAGCTTCACTCGGGGGAGATCTTATCTCCTACAGTCGAGGTTTTCTCAGGGAGATCTTCCCTGCAGCCGAGGTGAGACGCGCGCTCGGGGGAGATCTTATCTCCTACAGCCGAGCTTCACTCGGGGGAGATCTTATCTCCTGCAGCCGAGGTTTCCTCGGGGGAGATCTTATCTCCTGCGGCCGAGGTTTCCTCGGGAGAGATCTTATCTCCTGCGGTCGAGGTCGAAGTGCGCGCTCGGGGGAGATCTTATCTCCTGCAGCCGAGCTTCCGTGCTCGGGGGAGATCTTATCTCCTGCAGTCGAGCTTCACTCGGGGGAGATCTTATCTCCTACAGCCGAGGCTTGCCGTAGTCTTTGAGGCTCGATCTCGAGTCTTGCTCACGTCAGGACGGGGTTCCCCTTCTGTTCCTAATGGGCTGTGGGGGCACATGGGGACCGTCGTCCTCGCCTCTCCCCCATCTCATTTTAGGTGAACGAGGCCTTCGACCTTGCTCGCGTTAGGACGAGATTCTCCTCTGTTCCCAACGGGCTGTGGGGGCACATGGGGACCGTCGTCCTCGCCTCTCCCCCCATCTCATCCTTTGTGGATGGGGCCTTCGACTTTGCTCACGTTAGGACGAGGTTCTCCTCCTGTTCCTAACGGGCTGTGGGGGCACATGGGGACCGTCGTCCTCGCCTCTCCCCCCATCCCGTCCTTGGTGGACGGGGCCTTCGACTTTGCTCACGCTAGGACGAGGTTCTCCTCCTGTTCCTAACCGGCTGTGGGGGCACATGGGGACCGTCGTCCTCGCCTCTCCCCCCATCCGTCCTTTATGGACGGGGCCTTCGACTTTGCTCACGCTAGGACGAGGTTCTCCTCCTGTTCCTAGCGGCTGTGGGGGCACATGAGGACCGTCGTCCTCGCCTCTCCCCCCATCCCGTCCTTCGTGGACGGGGCCTTCGACTTTGCTCGCGCTAGGACGAGGTTCTCCTCCTGTTCCTAACGCGGCTGACTTGCTTCTTCCCTGTTCATCCTGTCATCGCATAGTTTTCGCATCCAGAAATGAATTTTATTGAGAGGGGAGAGTTTTACCGAGGAGAAGCTGATCGCAGCGCATTTTCCGTTCGAGGGTTGTCGGGGTGTTGTTCCTCGGAGTTCCCTCGGGCAGCAAGTCCCGTCCAGACGACCTCCTCTATCTCATGCCGGCCTTCTTAATTTGGAACATGCTTCTCTTGACTTTGTCGCTGGGGACGACAATCACCGATGTAGCTAGCTCCTAGCTCCTCCCCGGGGTGGCGTTGATGACGCCGCGAGGCGGCCGACCTTCTTGTCTTTTCCAGTTACGGCAGCGCCTATTAGCCGATCTTCTCCTGCTTCAGACCGGCGTCGGAGGAATTTATCCCGTCGTCCCTTTTTGACGAGCTCTTCAATCTCGTCTTGGAGCTGAACGTATTCCTCAGTGTCGTGGCCGTGGTCGCGATGGTAGGGGCTTTACTTGCCTTCGATCGCGCACGTTTGGGGAGGCCGTAGTCCTTCAGGTCTTGGCGGCTGGCTCTTAACTTCGCCGAGGAATTCGAGTTAGAGGAGCGGGTCGTAGCTGCGGAATCCTTTCGGGAGGAGGATTTCTTCGCGCCCTTCTGTCGGGGCTTCCTTTGCGGTGAGCTCGAGAAGTTCGGGCTTCGCTTGCGTGGAGCTTCATTCCGCTTTCCCGCGAAACTTTCCATGGGAGAACTTCATGCTTCTTTGTCCGGACTTCCCTGCTCGCAGAGAGGGGGTCGGCTTTGCTTGCCCGAACTTTATCGCACCTCCCGTGAATTCGTTGTAGCGACGTACTTGAGGGGGAGTTCGGCCTCGATCGCCCTGGGGCGGTCTCGAGCGCGGCCGAACTTCACTTGGGTGATCTGCTGCGGAGTTCGGCCTCCCTGATGCCGAACTTCATTCGTGGGAGAACTTCGTTCCGCCACTGCTTGCGCCGAACTTCACTGTGATGGTGGGCTTTAAGGTGGAGTTCGGCTTCGCTTGCGCCGAGCTTCATTGATGAGCTCAAAAGGGAGAGTTCGGCCTTGCTTCCGCCGAACTTTATTTCGATGAGCTGATGAGTTCGGTCTTCCTCCGAACTTCGTTCCGCGGGAGAACTTTGCTCCGCCCTCGCTTGTGCCGAACTTTATTCCGCTGATTCGGAGTTCGGCGGCTTTCCACCGAACTTCATTCGGGAGACTTCGTTCCGAACTTCATCTTGGAACTTTGCTCCGCCCTTGCCGAACTTCATTCCGCGGGGGGCTTCGTTCCGTCCTTGCCGCGCCGAACTTCATTTGGAGGTTGAGCTGAGGAGTTCGGCTTTCCACCGAACTTCATTCCACGGGAGAACTTTCCTCCGCCCTCGTTCCGAACTTTCCCGCGGGGGAACTTTGCTCCGCCCTTGTTTGTGCCGAACTTCATTTCGCCTTGATGATGAGCTTTGGGGGGAGCTCGGCTTTTCTTCGAGCCGAACTTCATTCCTCTTTCCCGCGAGACCCGCCGTGGGAGAACTTCCTGCTGCTCTTGTTCGGACGAGTTCGGGCGAGCTCGAGGGGAGCTCGGCTTTTCTTGCCCGAACTTCGTTCCGCCTCCGGTGAACACTTTGTAGGCGGTTCCTTTGGGGGACATACTGGAGCGTGAGTTCGGCCTCACTTGCGCCGAACTTCGTTCCGCTTTCCCGTGGAAGCTTCCGCGGGAGGACTTCATACTTCTTTGTCGGAGCTTCCTCGATGACGGGCTCATGGGTGGGTTCGGCCTTCCTCGCGCCGAACTTCATTCCGCTTCGGCGGGGGAACTTCTGCTCTCCGTTTCTCTCTTAGGGGCGATTGGGCTCTTCCTTAAGGCTGATTCCTCGCGCCCTCATGGCGGGCTTGCTGGTGGAGTCGCCACCGGAGGCTGCTGTATAGCCTGCAACGCCTCCGTGAGGCCACGGATCTGTCGGACAAGCAGGCCGAACTGCTTCACATCCACCGCGGGTGCAGGTGGAACCTAGGCCGCCGGGGCTGAAGCAGGAACAGACGGGCCTGGACGGGATCGGGTCGCGGAGGCCGCCGAGCGCCGTGCCGAAGCTCTCCTGGGTGGCGTTTTCTCTTCGGAAGAGAAAAGGAAGATCTCCGGAGAGGGAAGAGAAGGGTCGCCGAGCACTCCTTTAAGAACAAGGGAACCTCGAAGGTTCAGGCCCTCCTTCTAGCGCCAATCTGTTGGTGCAGAAATCCGTCCTCGCCGGAGGTCGCCGGAGTCGAGGCCGCTGAGGTCGCCGCCGGGGACCTGCAAAACGAAGTCCCGTCCGGAACCGGTGGGGGGGTGGCTCCGGCAGGACCCTCCGACGGTCAAGTTAGTTTTCGGCCAACAGTAATGGAGTGCTCGGAATGAGTTCCGGAGCTTAGAGATGAGGAGGAGAGCTTAGAGAGTCGAGAGTTCAGAGAGCTTAGCCTTAGCGTATCTGGGAGGGGTCCTTTATATAGTGGAGCTTAGTTGATGGTGACGGCTGCATGCCGCGTGCTGGCAGAGAGTCGTTGGTCAGCGTGGAGTTCGGTACGGAGAGGATGGCGTCGTCCGGTGGATCGTGGGAGCCATACTGGCACGTCGTGGGCTACATGAAGTTCGGTACGGAGAGGAAGGCGTCGTCCGGTCTTGTTGCAGGCGACAGTTCGTCCAGAGGAGTTCGAACTTGTAACAAAGTTCGGCTGAAGGGAAAACCTGGGAGGAGCTCGGATGGTGGAACGGGCGTCTGGGAGAAGTCCGTCTCCGTCCTGCCGCTTGGAGTCCAAGGAGCTCGGCCGCCAGGAAGTTCGGCCGACGGTGGGTGTTCGGCCCGAAGCCTGGACACTGGGGAGTTCGGCCGCTAGGCAGTCCGGCCGGCTGAAGGAGTTCGGCCGTGGGGAGTCTGAAGGAGTTTGGCCGTCCAGGAAGTTCGGTCTCGACGCTGGGAGTCCGAAAGAAGCTTGGAAGCTGACCAGTTCGGCCTGCTGGAAGAAGCTCGACCGCTGGGAGTTCGGTTGAAGCCCGTCTGCCAGAGCTCTTCTGCGGCTACTGGTTACATTATGCTGAGCGTCGGGCCGGGCTTCGGCAGGAGCGGGATTTATCCCCAACAGATCTTTTTCCTGCTTCATAGAATAATATGGCATCATAAACAAACTGGATAAAATTCTGCCATAATCTCGTCTGAATAAACCACATCGAGCTTCCAAGTATAGTTTCCCATCCAATTCTCCTAAATATTGATCATTATCTCCATTGATTATGCTCTGAGAAGCATGGCGGAGGTGGAATCCTTCTAAACTTTTCATCTCGGAGATCAAATGGGACAGTGTTTCCTTCAACTGGAGTAAGTTGATCGTTAGTCTGAGCCATCCAATGGATGACACCATCTACGCATGCCCAGTGAGGTAACAAAGCATAGCTGGTTTCACCGATGCATCTCCAGGACATGGAAGATCCCAGAGTGAGGACATGAACCCGATATTTAAAAATCCATTGATCATAAACAGCATCCACTCAATTAATAGTCACTAATTTGATATCTCCGGGAATTCGAGAGAGCATGTTCCTGATCACTTCGCCGGGAATCCGTACGTCCTCCTCGCCAAATTATTGGCCGTCAAATAAAAATAGAGACGACCGGAGAGTTTTATACCAGATTAACGCCTTATACAAGATAAATATTAAATGCGACTCCAAATAAGACTGAGATATATGATTTTTATGCCAAAAATCTAACTCCTACACCTCAGATTAACATGGCACATCGGTGTCCCATCCCGAATATGACTGAGATTTGATTTTTTTTTTTCCGTTGCAACGGCCCTAATCACAGTTCCCTACTTTTTTAATTAAGTCACCAATGTTGGAATAAATTTATGAAAGAGTCATTAGATTTATTATATAGACAGTCCCTCTGATCAATGGAGGATGACTAAACAAAACAAAGCATGCACTTGTCTCTTTAAATAAAAAAGAGACCAGCAAATTAGGACATACATTAATGTTATCCTCCACCCTCGTGATGCCATGGTTAATGGTTGGATCCCATCTAGGCATAGGTGATGGTAGAATTGTGAGAATTTTTTTTAATTATGAACTATCATTAATTAATTATTTTATTTATTTTATTAAAAATAGGTTGATTATATGATCTGATTTAATAGACATACTTATGAGCTTAATATTATTTACGATTCTTTTATTTTGCGCTAGATGCATCTTATATTGGATCGGTGTGGTTAGGACGGTTCAGTGTAGGCTTTAGCCTGACATGAGTCCAAGATGGGTGGATCTGTTAGAATTTTTATTTTATTTGGTTAGGTCTCCTCTCCACTTCCTATAAATATCGTGAAATTAGTTCTCTAGCTTGCTCCATCGAATAGCCGCCTATAGAGAAAAAGCTGGTGGAGAAAGATCTAGTTCTAGTATTCATCTGTGCATCCGTTGCTATCATTTTTCGTAAATCAATGACGAACATAGGTACGCATCTTTCTTTTGTATTCTAATCTTCTGCAATGATTTATGGGAATTATCTACATGTGATATCAGAGCATATTGTAGAGGATTAGAATCAAAACAAAAAAAAAAAGAAAAAAGGAAGAAATGAGAGGGAGGGATGGATCCCATCCCCTCCCCTCTTCTTCTCTCCTTCTTGCCGCAAGGTGGCAGGATCAAGGCTAGCAGCCACCGATCCTTCTTTTCGTCGGCGTGGCAAGACCAATGGCGGTTGCCACCGGGGCCAGCCGGTGGCGATTCCTCTTGGATCCTGTCCGGATCTAAATAACAACAACAAAAAAAAAAAACAAAGGGGCGAGAGGGGTGGCAGTTTCCACCGCCGTGCCCTTCTTGTCCTCCGCCCATGCACGACCTGCAACCGCCATGAGATCGGCAGTGGCATCAAGGGGACCAGCGGCAGCCCCGACAGGAGGGGGCATCGGCCGTCGGACTCTTCTTCCTGATTTTTCAAATAAAAAAAAGAAGGGGATGGTGGAAAGGAGGAGGCCGCCGGCTCTTCCATGCCAAGCGCTCCTCTCCCATGGACGGTGGAGCGGTGCCAGCGACCGATCGGTATGGCCAGAGAGAGGATGGCAGTCGTCCTCTCACCGACCATGAGCTCAAATAGAAAAAAAAGGATTGCAAGGGGCGGTGGCTTAAGCCGCCGCGCCCTTCTTCTTTCGCCTCTCACGCATGGTGGCCGCCGGCGGGCACCTTGCCGGTGGCTAGCGGTGACTGTCGGATCAGAGTTGAGGTGGAGAGGAGGCGCCGGTGAGCCCTCCTCTTCGCTGCCCAAAATCCATAAAATTTTTTAAAAAAAAATTATAGAGGGAGAAGTAGATCCAAACGGGTTTTGGGTTTGGATCCAAAATCCAAACCCGGTTTGATATTTAGGCCATTTTATGCAGTTTTTGCATTCTAGTCCCTATAATTATAAAAATTATATTTTAGCCCAACAAAAATTACAATTTAGCCCCTATAATTACAAAAAATTGATTTTGGTCCAATAAATTATGTTTTAGTCCCTTTATTATAATTTATCATGTAAAATCTCTATTTTGCAATTAAGCCCCTATTGAAGGTTATTATTTTGTATTAGCTCTTTAAAATTTCTATTTACCTTTTAAAAAATTTTATTTCTGACTATGCTCTTCAGAAAATTAATATCTGACATTATTTTAGCATGATATATAGTTTTTGAACTATACAAATATGTTATTGTTGCTTTAGAATGTAATATTATATTATATTATGATCAGTGGGACATATGTTGTTAAGTATCCCATAATGAACTTGATCATTTTGGATATTTAATTTTTTATATAGATAATTTTATGAATTAGCATGAATATTTATCACTAAAGTGATTTATTTATGTTAGTACATAAAATTTTTCATCATCAGAGGAATATTTTTTAGTTGTGACATATAATCATCTGTCCAAAGGAGGTTATTATGTGTTTTAACTAGAAATTATGTGGACCATTATCTTGTGAGGGTACTCTGACTTTCGAAATCTGTCTGTCCAAAGGAGATAGATTTCTGAATGCTAGAGTATTTCTTTTATACCTCGTATAAAGAGCTCTTATGCATATTGCATGTTTTGCTCAAAGGAGAATATGTGATATAGTATTTGGGCTCTTATTTATGGTTTATGTCATTATATGACTATGTTATTGGTAAATGCCCATTATTCAATATTTGACATTCCTATTGTTTGTTTGTACAGTCTCTTTTGATGTTAATAACAATAATATCATCATTGAAGTCTTGACCGGATAAATTATAAGAGATGAAAACAAGATATGGAATTTGCTCTAGGGATAGCTGACATTGATTTGGCATTGCATGAGAATAAATCTAATGATCTTAATGACCAGAGTACACCAGAAAAGAAAGATTATTTTGCTAAGTAAAAAAATTTAACAGACTTAGCTTAATTGCTATTAAGAGGTCAGTTTCTATGCATCTTCTGAGTGGTCTGCCAAAGATCAATAGTGCTAAGAAACTATTTGATGCTATAGGATAGAGATATCTTATATTTGAAAATGTCGAATCTGGATATCTGATGAAAGAATTGACGACCATGAAATATGACAATGTTGGAGGTGTTAGAGAATACATTCTAAAAATTGTTCATCTTGAAACCAAACTTAAGGATCTAAAAATTAAATTATCTGATTTCTTTCTAGTGCCTCATGCTTTGAACTCCTTGCCAACTAAATTCTTCCAGATCAAAACTGCCTATATAATACTTTAAATGAAACTTGAAATATTAATGAGTTGATCACTAAATATGTTGCTAAGGAAGAGAAACAAAAAAAAGAAAAGAGTGAGATTGCCCTAATTTTCTTTCAACCACAACCCCATTCTGGTAAAGATTTTATGAAGAAGAAAAGAATAACCTACTGCTCCTAAATAGTCTCAGGATGTTAAAGAACATGGTAACAACTCTGATCAGAATCATTTTGTAGAAGGTCCTAAAGCTTCCATTGAAAAAGATGTCAAGTGTTTTCATTATAAAAAGAAAGGCCACATAAGAAGTCAATGCTACAAATTCAAGTCTTGATTAGAAAAGAAACAAAAACAAGAAGGTAAGCCCCTAGCTCTTGTTTGTTATGAGTCAAATATAGTTAATGTCCCTGTTAATTCCTGATGGATAGATAGCGGTGCCACAACTCATGTTGCCATTTTCTTACAAGGATTCATAAACAAGAGAAAACCAAGCTTGAAAGAGATCAAGCTGAAAGTAGAAAATGGTCTTGAAGTTGAAGTTGAATATATAGAATTTGTTAAGTTATCTTTAGAGTCCGATTTTGAAATTTCTTTAGAAAATATCTTTTATGTATCTTCTTTTAGAAGGAATTTGATTTCTATTTTCTCTTTAAATAAGATTGGTTTTGATTTTGATTTTCATAATAAAAAAGTTGATTTGACATTTAATTCATAAATTATTAATTATGGCATTCTAAGTGATGGATTATATAAATTATGTTTATCTTATAATATTTTCTATGCTTGTTTGAATGTTGAGAATATGATTGCAAAACATTCTAGAATCAAAGAAAGAACTTCTATGTTGTGACACAAACACTTAGGGCACATATCTAGGAAAAGAATCGATAGATTAATTAAGGATGATATCTTGCCTATCTTGGATTTTGGAGACATGGAGACTTGCATTGATTGTATTAGAGGTAAATTGACTAAGACTAAAAAGAAAGAAGCAACTCATAGTTCAGGCCTTCTAGAAATAATTTATACTGATATCAATGGACCTTATTCTCCTACAATTTGTGGCAATAAATACTTTATCATATTTATTGATGATTTTTCTCAATATGATTATCTTTATTTAATTAAAAAAAGTTTGATGCTCTTGAAAAATTTAAAACTTTTAAAATAAAAGTTAAAAGATAATTGAAAAAGATCATCAAGATTATGAGATCTGACCGTGGAGATAAGTATTATGACAAATATGATATAACAGGATAGCATATGGATTCGTTTGTCAAATATTTATAAGATTACGGGATTGTAGCCCAATATACTATGTGTGGTAGTCCTAAGCAGAATGGTGTAGTCGAAAGACATAATCGCATCCTTAAGGATATAATGAGGAGCATAATGAGTAGGTCAAATTTGTCAGAATATCTATGGGGTGAGGCTATTAAAACTATCTTGTATATTCTTAATAAGATTTCTAGTAAATCTGTATCCAAAATATCTTTTAAAATATGGACTGATAGAAAATCTAGTCTAAATCATTTTCGGATTTGGGGTTGTTCTGCAGAAGTGAGAATATATAACTTTATAGAGAAAAAGACTGACCCCAGAATCAATCATTGTTATTTTATTGGATATCCAGACCATACTAAAGGATACAGATTCTATAGTCCTGGAAGAGGTAATAGAATTATAGAGTCATAAACTGCTAAATTTTTAAAACTTGATGTGGCTGATATGGAATTTTTCCGAGATATTGATATTGATAATAATTAGATTAAGATTGTCTCTATTTCTATGACTGTACCATATGAAAATATAGATTATGTACCTATTGAGAGAATGGATGTTTAAGTTTCTAATCCTCCTGCTCCTATATTGAATCATCAATCTATTCAGCCTAATGATGAGATGACATTAAGAAGATCTCACTGATAAAGGAGGCCTACCATTCCTGATGATTGTTACGTCTATCTTGAAAAAAGTGATTATAATATTGGATATATGGTTGACCCAGTGATATATTATGATGCTGTGACTTATTCTTAGTCTGATTTATGGATAAATGCTATGAAAAAAGAAATGGAGTTTATGGCCAATAATAATATATGGAAGCTTGTTGAGCCTACTGAACATAGCAAACCTATTGGATGTAGGTGGGTATATAAGACTAAGAAGGATTCTAAAGAAAGGATTGAGTGATTCAAGGCTAGATTGGTAGCTAAAGAATTTACTCAGAGAGAAGGAGTTGATTACACTGAAACTTTCTCTCCAATATCTACAAAAGACTCCTTTAGAATCATCATATCTTTAGTGGCTCATTATGACCTTGAGCTTCATCAGATAGATGTTAAAACTACTTTTTTGAATGGTAACCTCAGTGAGAAAGTATATATAAAACAATCTGAGGATTTTCAAGAAAGTGAAAAAGAATATTTGGTCTGTAGATTGAAGAAGTCGATCTATGGTTTGAAATAAGTATCTAGACAATGGTATTTGAAATTTGATGAGGTGGTAATCTCTCTTGATTTTGAAGAAAATAAAGTTGATTAGTGCATCTATCTCAAGATCAGTGGAAGCAGGTTTATTTTTCTTGTCCTATATGTTGATGATATCTTGCTTGCCAGTAGTGATTATGGTCTACTCAATGAAACTAAACAAATATTATCTAAGATTTTTGATATGAAAGATCTTAAAGAAGTAGCTTTTATCCTAGATATTGAAATTTACAGGAATAAATCACGTCATCTGTTGGGTTTATCACAGAAGACATACATTAATAGAGTTCTTGAAAAATTTAATATGCAGAATTGTAAATCCTGTGATATGCCTATTACCAAAGATGATAAGTTCAGTAAAGATCAGTGCCCTAATAATAAGCTTGAAAAGGATTAGATGAAGAATATCTCTTATGCCAGTGCTATAGGGAGTTTGAAATATGCTCAGGTTTGCACCAGATCTGATATTGCCTTTATAGTGGAAGTTCTTGGTAGATATCTATCGAATCTAGATTTTTCAATATTGGATTACAGCAAAAAGAATAATGAGATATTTATAGAAAACTAAGGACTACATGCTTGTATATAAAAGAAATGATGATCTACAGTTGTTAGGGTATTCGGATTCAAATTTAGATGGATGCCCGAACGGTTTGAAATCAACCTTAGGATATATTTTTATATTAGCTGGAGGTGCAATATTTTGGAGGAGTGTTAAACAGACTATGACAGCTTCTACTATGCAAGCTGAGTTTATTGTTTGTTATGGAGCTGCTACTCAAGTTGTTTGGCCGAAAAATTTTATTATAGGACTTCAGATTATTGATTTTATTGTCAGACCACTGGTAATCTATTATGATAATAGTGCTGCTATGTTTTTCATAAAGAATAATAAATCTTCTAGTGAATCTAAACATTTGGAGCTGAAGTATCTGATAGTAAGAGATCTTGTGAAAAAAGAAAATATAATTGTTGAGTACATAGATACAGAGTCAATGTTAGTTGATCCCCTGACTAAAGATTTGAGGCCCATATGCTTTAGAAGGTATGTTGAAAATACGGGCATACTAAGTTCTTTTGATGTACTTAGTTAGTGGGAGTGACTTTGTATTTACATTTTATTATTGCTTTATTGTTATGGACTCTTTATATCTCATACACTTTTGATATACATCGTTGGCATGATAAATTAATGATATATTTATTTTTAATTTTTTTGTTTATGTGTACATATTTATTTTAGTATACCTAGAGATATCTCTTGTTTATGTACCTATTATATGAAATATGAGACCAGATGTCGAATCTCAGATATATTGTGCTGTCTCGTCATTGACATCATGTTGAGTATGTGAGGCAAAATGGCTTGTTGTCAAAGCCATTAGAATTTCTCTTGCTTATTTTGTACCCAAGCATGTTGAAGAAAAATTGGAGGACCAACAATAAAAATATCATATATTTGGATCACTTGTATATGTTATTTTCTTGCTACACTATCACACCAAGACTTATGTCGATAGTGTTAATTATGCTTATAACCATGGATATATTTTGTGTCAGGTAAAGGATGCAATGACTCCCATGATTCAGCATGATCAATACTATTGGACCGAGTCAATTCTGAGGTACTGTTTATGGATCATATATTTTTCAAAATCATGGCCACGTACTATATTTTCTGTTGTTCAGTCTGAGAGTCGGTTTTAAAAGCAAAATATTTTTAAAATTTTAAAATCCTAATTAATGTTATCCAAGTGGGAGAATGTGAGAATTTTTTCTAATTATGGACTATCATTAATTAATTATTTTATTTATTTTATTAAAAATGGGTTGATTATATGATCTGAGTTAATAGACATGCTTATGAGCCCAATATTATTTGCGATCCTTTTATTTTGGGTTAGATACATCTTATATTGAATTGGTATGGTTAAGGCGGCTCAGTATAGGCTTTAGTCCGATATGAGCCTATGATGGATGGGCCTGTTAAAGTTTTTATTTTATTTGGCTAGATTTCCTCTTCACTTTCTATAAATACTGTGAGACTAATTCTCTGGCTTGTCCTATCGAATAGCTGCTTGTAGAGAGAAAGCTGGTAGAGAAAGATCTAGTTCTGATGTTCGTCTGTGCACCTGCTGCTGTCGTTCTTTGTAAATCAATGGTGAACATAGGTACGTATTTATCTTTTGTATTCTAATCTTCTACAATAATTCATGAAAATTATCTACAAGAATAACTAGACTAGTTAATTTATCTTCCAAGGATAGAAGAGAATATGAGCTCCGAAAAGCAAGATAAAGCAACAAAAATCTCTCTCTCTCTCTCTCTCTCTCATGGTACATATGAAGAAAGTGCGATTAGGTGGAGGACTTATTTAGTTTAGAAAAAAATCCAAAAAGTAACTTCTTAAAAAAATATTTTTAAAAATAAAATTTTAATATATTTAATTAATCATAAAAATAATTTATTTCATAATTACTTATGTTTAGTAGAGTATCTATTTTTTTTAAAAAATTATGTAGAATACCTATTATATCATATATATATATATACTCCTAAATTTTATATAAATAATAATTTATTATATTAATATAATATTGATATATATTAATATAATATTAATATTTTAGTATAATAAGTTTATTAATATAGATATAAATATAATATTATAAATATTAATATATTAATATAAATACTATATTAATATTAGTAAAAAAATATATTAATATAAATATTAAAATATTATAAATATTATAATATGAATATCAATATAAATATTATATTATATTTACTATTTAATATTTTATCTTAGCTATCTATTAATATTTTATAAAATCTTAGTCGTGGATCTTAAAAAGATATTTTTAAAAAAATAATGCACCCACATTCTTCATGAATTTTTATTTTATATAAAATATAAAAAATATTTCTTATGGAAAGAATTTTTTCTATTTTTTTCTCTTAAAATTTTAATTAAATAATTTTTTTTTTCTTCACTTCCTATGAATTACTTTTTTTTCTCATCATGAACCAAATGAGAAACAAAGCAAACAAAAATATTTTTACTTTTAATTGATGTGAAAAAACTAGATACAAATTAATTAAAATATATTATTAATAAATAATTAATAAAATATAAATAATAAAAATTAAATATTTAAAAATTAAATATAATAAAAAATATTTATGCAGTGCTAGATGATGGACGCACGATACAGGTCCAACATTGGGAGACCACGTCAAAAAAGGCTCGATATTTCGGCACGAGGAGTTTAATCCTTACTACATTTTTTTTTTATATTTATATAATTTAAGATCAATGAGGTGTGCAGCTTGTGCTTGTTCTCCACCGTACATATGTCTTGAGATTTATAATAATCTTTTAGAAAAAAAATAAAAGTTTAATTTGTATTATAGTATAGGAAATATCACCATATCGTATCGAAGTCCAAGAATCAACCGATGATCCAACGAAAGCGGGAGTCAAATCCGTCACCTGGCCCAATCTATATTGACGGTGATTGGACCAGAATAAGTTGGCTAGCTAATTCCTCTCTCAAGTACGGATGAGGATCGGCGCTTGACAAACAAAGCAACAAGGCCACGACCTCCTGCCCTCCTCTCCCAGATTCGGGTTGTATCGTTCGCGCCAAAGAACGATTGATATTCTTTCGCGACATCGATTGTTGGATCTCGCAATCCAAAATCTTACACACCTTCCGAAGCAGTTATTACGCGATCCAACGGTTGATCTGGCGGAACAAGGTGAATTACTTTGTCGGGCGAAAGATACAACCCGAGCCCCCCCCTCAACCTCCACCTCGCTCTCGTTGTCAGTGCTCCCTAATTGCTTTCTCGGTTTCTTATTTCTTGCCCAGAAAACCAAAAAATTCGCTGAGAGATCTCCGAGGTGGAGGATGCCAGAGCGATCTAGAGGATCTGCAAACCATTTCTTCAAACCGATTGTTCAGGGAGCTCCTTCTCTCCGCCCCTATTGAGGAATCGGCGACATTCCCTCCTTAAAACCCTAAAAGCTTGCAGGTGATATCGCCACTGTTTTTTTTTCCTCTCTCCATCGTTTGAAGGAGTTCTTGATGGCAGGCTCCACCAAGAACGCGTCGCAGAAGGGTTTTCTTAACCAGCATTGTCGTTACAGAGCGTTCTTGCCGCTGCAAGCCTTTCGGAAGGCTGTTTGGGTCCTTAATTTGGTGTCTCTTGGCTAATTTGAAGGCTTCTCAAGACGTTTTCTATTCCAATGGTGAGTCTTCGCTGCCACTGCTGTGATCATTATGTCATTCTCTCGGTTCTATCCTTTGATCCCCTTTTTTCTCTCTCTTTAATCTTTTTCTTTGTTTTGGACTTTCCCTTTAACAGAGAAGGGGCTTTTTTCCTTTGTTTAGGAATCTTGGACCAGTGATAGTGATGAGGATTTTGAATGGGGTAGTGATGATGAAGTCGTTGATGAGGGCACAAGGCACAGCTCTGTGCCGCCTTCTGGCCCAAGCCAGCTGCCGATTCCTACCCATGAAGCCATCACAGGCCAATGTGATAAGGTAATTAAAGCTATGTTTCGTGGAGATAAGAAAAAGTTGAGGTTCTTTACACTCCTGCATCTTAGCTGTCTTGGTTGGTGAGTGATACCAAGATGAACCGATATATAAGTTTATTGTTGGTAGGCTGAGAGCTTATAAACAGGACTGACATAATGTTCGCCAATATAGAAGAATTAAAATAAAAATTAGTTTTATTCATTGATTTTTTGATATTTAGTGATTGGAAAACTCAAATAAGATAGTGAAAGGTGTATTGGGAAAATCTTGGCCAGTGTACTAGTAATACAAGAAAATGCTAGATACCTTACTCTTGATGCGAAAATGCACTATGTTAGCTGATGTCTAGTAGTCTTGCATTGTGAACTGTCTTTACTCTTTGAATGATGGATGGTGGAAGTACTGTGGAACTGTAACTGGGTCTACTGACTTATTGCATTCTTTATTTATCCAAGGCTTGCGGGGAGGGCCCTTCTCGTCCTAGTTTGGTCCGTGACTTTATAGTGATGGGATTTAAAGAAGACATGGTGGTTAAAGCAATTGAGGAAAATGGTAGGTGCTCGATGTTACAGTCATCTGATGGTAAAAAATTTAGCTACTTTTTGATGGCATATATCGACAATTGTTTTGTGGCTTGCAGGGGAAGGTGACACAGAAGCTATACTAGAGACACTGCTTACCTATAAGGTAAGCAATTTGCATTACTTATCTGGAGTAACCAATATATACTCAATGCTTCATTGGGCTCGGGAAACTTAACATTGCACCTATACCAGGTGTTTGGTTCATATGCAAGGAGTTAGGGTTACATTTCTAATAGTTTTTAGTTTATTTTATGCTTTGCAGGCTATCGAAAAAGCTCCTTCAGACCATGACAGCTCCCCAAATTATTGCTCTTTACCAAGTGACAATGAGAATACAGATGAAGATATTTCTGACATGGATGGCTTTGAGGACGAGGTAGTTAACTTAGCTGGCCTCTTTTAGAAGTTTCATGCTGTAGAATGGACTTATTTGGCAAATGCAAATACAGATATAAAAGGATTAATTTTGAAATATAAGAATATTATCGAGAATCTATGTTGTCCTTGTTTACTCTGCATTATTTGTCCTTGAGAATAATTTTTAATATTGGAATAACTTCACAATGAGTTTTCTAGTTATTGACAACTTGAGATAGTTCATTCCATGTTATACAAGGTGGTCCATCAAGCTGCTTAGTGCTTTATTAGATTTATTTTGGTGTTGATTTTGACATATCGGAATTCTCATAAATAAAGGGATACTTTACGATGTTTAGTGGTTTACCCTTTTGTGTGTTATGTGTTGTCTAGAAAAATGAACTATATTTCAAGAAGTGATGTTTTGCTATCATGTTTGAACTTTGAAGCTATTGTAGGATGCCCAGTGATTTAAGGCATGTTTGGCCAAGCTGTGAAAATCAGCTTATTTTGAAATCACTTTTTTTCAAATGGAGTGAAGCAGTTTGTGTTTGGCAAATCTTTAAAAAAAAGTACTTTTGACTATCAAATTACAAAAAAAAGGCATGCATAGATTTACTTTATAATTAATATTATTTAAATATATAAATAATTTTAAATATTCATTATAATTAATTTTAATTTAATTTTTTTATTTTTTATTTAATTAAAATAAAATAATAAAATAATAAAAAAATATATTAAAATTTTAATCAATATAAATACAATTGAATCAAAGATAATACATATTGAATATTTTACATAATTTTTATACAATAATATACATGTATCAAAATACATCATTCACTAAATAATGGGAGGGTTAGGTAAAAACAAATAGGAATAGTTATGGTAAATAATGATTTTGAGTAAGGATATTTTTGTCTTAAAAAAATAATTTTCTGCTTCTGCTTCTGCTTTGAAGGAGAAGCTTCAATTTTCTGCTTCCTCCCCACAACAAAAAATTTGCTTCTGCTGTTACTCAAAAGTAGATTATTTTTTAAAATAAGCTTAACCAAACATCCTACTTTTTTAAAATAAGTTTTCTTTTTGAAAAATAAGCACTTTTTTCTCCTCAAAAGCTTGGCCAAACAGGCCCTTAGTTTTGCTGACTTATGTATGAAAAGATGCTATAGGAAGTTGTATCCTGGTGTGATGTTTTGAAATATGGGAAACACGGCATCTAATGTTTAAGATGATCATTGTTTAGGTCTTTAGGATGTTGAAATTGAATAATTAAAATAATGTTTTTGGTACTGTAAGACAAAAATAGTATTTATATCTACTGCAATTATTGAATTTTTCATAATCTAACACCTTGCTTTCTTTAGGCTGGTGCAATTTGGAACCCAGTGTTTCGGGTAATGGGGGTCTTGGCGCCTTAATGCCCCTTTTGTTTTTGAGAACCTTGCTCCAAATCATGCCCTAAGATTGTACATGCTGGTAAAGTCTCTTGGTGGTTGTATAAGAGACTTGTGTTCAAATCCTGCCTTCACCATTGTGTTGTCCATTGCTTATAGGCCTTTCCATTTAGGAAAACACGACTCAATAAAACTAGCAAATTAAACTTAAAATAGTCTAAACTAAACCTAAATTGGACTAAGTTACATCACTTGCCATTGTTCTATATGACAAAATTTTCCTTGATCATTTTGTCTTTATATGGAAACAAGCACTTCTACTATGGACCTGGATCATTTGGTAACCATTGAACTATATGTAATTGCTGTAACTGGTAACATGCACACATTGTATTTTCTTACAATGCATCAATAACATTTTATTTGGCATTTCATTGAGTCGATTTCACCATCTCCTGCATAGCTTTTAAATTAGACAACCAGATGTTAGATTGGTAATCATCTCCAACGCCTCCTACTAGATCATTGGCCTCCTGGTAGATCATGGTGTGCAGTGAAGATGGTACATGGAAGCAATTGTTTATGGAGATGAGGTAGCTGAAACAGTTTGTGACAGGTGGCATTAAAGACCACAAGGGAGGTGCATCCTCTGATGCATGGAAGGACAAAACCTTGGGATTGGAGTTGCCTTTGAAAAGATAGCAATGACTGTGATTTCATTTGAGATGACAGGTTCTAGTATGGGGAGAAGGAAAGCTGTAGATATTTAAGGAGAAGAAAATGGAGGGATTGTGGGATCTTATAGAAATTCTTCTAATAGTTTGAAGTAAACATTGGTGGCAGAAGTTGTATGCTTAATATTGAATTCTGAAAGATGTTTTTATCTTGTAGAAGTTTCACAGTAACAAGGGAAAGTTCATGATTCTTACACATGTTCCATGCAAACTAAGATACAATAGCTTAAGATGAGGAAACAAAATCTCATATGCATGGAGCATACTTGCAATTGTTCAACAAGTGATGGGGGGTAGGTGCTGTGCATGAGTTGAAGGTCGAGAAGGACAAAGAGAAGAGATGGAGTAAATGGCAAGAAGAAGGGATAGAGATGTGACAAAGAGAGGGCATGGGTATTGATTGTGCATAGGTTGGTGAAATCTGAAGTAGAATTGATAAATTCATTGTATGGGTAACTAAAGCTCAGACAGAATCTAGAAATGTGAATGCATTCATGTGGAGGGGTATATTAAGTAGAGGTGTATTTTGAGAGCATAAACCTTTTACATGGTAGAAAATTTCAGGATATTGTATAGCTGTGGTAATAGGACGTGTGTGCTATATGGATACGGAAATATATGGTATAAGCTGGGTTTTCTGGTTTGTGAGTATGAGTTTGCTTACATCTAAATCTGGATCTTGCATGGTCAAGGTTGTTAAGGCAGCTAGGCCGTTCCTAGCCGTGGGGACTGTAACTGCATAGGCACCACCTAGGTGGCTTGCCTCGGCAGTCCATCTCTTAGAAGGGCCAAAAAACACTTCAGTTGCCGATAGTAATGCTATCAACCTCATTTTTTTCCAAAGCCATACATATAAACATCAGATTCACCATTGTAGCATAATAGGATCAAAACAATGGCATGATCCATCACATGTTAATCAACCAAGTCAAATGTTGTAGTAAAAATGATAACAAAGTCATGGCATTAAAATTTAAATCTGAAAAATAAAAATTAGACAATTTTACAAAAAAATTCTAAAGTGCATAACTTAATTGAAATCTCATGTTCGCATTCAAACAAAAAAAATCAAGTAGGAGGAAAATAGAGAAAAAAAAATGACAAAATATGAATGAAAAGGAATAGAAAAGAGGAAGAAGATGAGAATGAGAAAGGAAAGGGGGTAACATGAGAAGAGAGGTGGAAAAGGAAGAGTGATTAAGTATTAAAATAAGAAATTTTTGGGGTTCTTTGGACTAACAACAATGGTTGACAACCTCTTGGAGGACTGCTGAACTGAGAGCCTCTGGTCCAAGGGGGTGAGTGGGTAGTTGACAACTGGTAGAGGAGTACTTAGTTGCCCAATAGATGAGGGAGGTGTCGGGTTGTGAGAGATGGGGGAAGGAATGAGCAAACTGAAAACAGATTTTAAGTTTATTTTAGTCATTGTAGTGATAATAAAATAAAGCAAGAAATTGCAAAACAAAAGAATGGAGTGTTTGTATCCTTTAATGTAAGGGCACCTAGTCGTTCACTGCATAGGTGGTCTAGTCTCTCTAAGTGCCTTGGTGGCACTTTTGACAACACTTTACATGGTTTTGGTTTAATTCTTGGGGTTGAACTTGACACAATAGCAATTAGGGTTGGATTTTGTTGAAGTGGGCTATTGGCCTAGTGGCACCCCTCATAATGAATGTCATCACTAAGTGCATCTTACAAAAGTTACCTATGCTGAAAAACTCATTCTTATATAATCTCTTTTCTAATCTAATCTCAAACGAGCCTTTTTACTTGGTAGCATGTGCATACACTTGTAATTTTCCCCCTTCTCCCTATGAATTTGTTAAAGCTAACATTTAATTAGTGGATACTTAACAATTAATTTTTTTTATAACCATAATTCTGTTTTTCTGATGTATATTTACCTAGAATAAATAGTGACATGTAATGAGAATGATAGTTCATTCAAAGCATCAGCCCATTTCCATGGGTATAATTTATTTTAGAAGAGAAATTTGCATAAAAGCTTTTAATTTCATTTGCTCTAGCAAGTGCAATTTGCTTATAAATCCATGGACAAATGAGAATATCCATTTAGCTACGGTTGTTGAATAGCTCAAGGGATGAACATTTATTTTTTTCTTTTATTAAAATGCTAAAAACTTCCTTTTCTTTTATTAAAATGCTAAAAACTTCCTTTTCAGATTCCTAAACGGTCTTGGTTTTTTTAGATTTAGTGTTTCTTTCCAATTAGTTGATCCAACTCTCAGTGATGGTGAAGGGGTTCGAACATATTTAGGACTGAATGGAATCAAATTTTGCAGCTATTTGTCATATCCATACAGTGCAACAGAATCCTATGCATATAGATTACTGCAGATTTATGGTTTGATAAGGTGTCATGGATGATCATGATGTAGGCTCCATACCTATAGAGAAGATACTGTGCAATCTTTAGCATATAGTGTTGTATTGTACTGGATGGAACTTTGAACCTGTATGTGGAGAGAGAAGGGGGAGAGGGGAGGGGAGAGGGAGATAAAGAGAGAATTGCATGCTTCGGCAGTGTGAATTCTATTTCAAAGCATAGGCATGTGTCCAGTGAAATTGAACTAATTAACATCTGAAGTGGCTTGCAAGTTGCATGTGGTTATTGACCTGGCATAGAAAACTGATCTCAAACTGTGGACAATCATGAGTTTAGACTTGAGGATGATATGGCAGCACTATAAGGACTTTCTTTTATAAGATGATTATTCTCGCTACAAGAATATCATTGGGAGCATTCTGACTCTGAAAGTCCCCTCTCTATTGCATTCACCTCTAGGTTATACCTCTGTTTTTTCTACTATGAAGCCATTAAATGTTTGAAATTACCAGACAAGATGATTTCAAAGGAATGAGGGATCATGAATTTTGGTTTTCCGTTCCAAGGCTTCTTGACCCAATATGTTTCTTGTTAAGTTTTGCATGGATCAAGGAATTTTGATTTTTTACTAATATTTTTCAAGGTTAGTTTGTGGCTTTTGGTGTGTTTGGTTTTAGAACTTCTTTGCTCATTCTTTTTTTGACATCCCAGAGCGGAACAACTTTGTCTCATGATATTCTGTTTTAGCTTTTCATTTTAATGATTTCTTGTTCTTCAATATTATCAGTGATTACCAACAATTTTCTGTACTTAATGCCAGCGATACATGCCTATTTGTAGTATTATGTGTATGTTTAACGTCATGCATCCATATTTGTATAGTATGTTATATGTATGTTTGTGTACCTGCAAGAACATTTTCTAGACAGATCCTATATTAGAAACTTATTTCTTGTGTACCTCTTCTATGTTCCCTTCCCCTTCCTGCTTGTGATCCATGCTTTAAGGTGCAGCCCTTTTGGTTCACAATCTTAAATTCATTTAGAGGCTTACCATGTTGCATCTTGAATGATTGTAAGGTCATCTTTTCCCCTCTGATTCTTGGAATATCACTGATCTTTGACTTATCTTTCTGACCTCATTTTTCCCTTGCTCTTTTATTCAATTTGAATGATTAATACTATATAACTTGTTTTACCAACTGAAAGTTTAGCCTTAAAAAGCAAGTTTTTAAGCTTATCAAATACTTTGTTTCAGATTCTAGATTTGAAAGTTTATATGATTCTAGTGTGATGCTGACATTATTTTCAGAAGTATAAAATTCTTGATTAAAAATACTTTATACCATAGGATGGATGCATAACTGGTGAATTTTGCTGTCTGTTCAGGAATTCACAGAAGATTTGTCTGAGAAAGATCGGAAATTGTTGATTTTAGTGGAGATGGGTTTCCCTACAGACAAGGCATCTTCGGCCATAGATAGATGCGGTACTGTAATCGCATCTAGTAAATACCTATAACAGAACTATTTTTGGGAGATGCTAAAACAGTTAACCATGATTACACTGACTTGAAAATGAATTTATATTGATTTTCTTTTTGCTTCGCTGCATGTGGAGACCTGTTAGGTACTTGAAGTGATTTGCAATTTGGTGCATCCCATACATCTATTTTTTATATTACATGAATCTTATGACTTAGTTGAAATCAACTTTCTATGTGGATATGCAACAAGCCAAGAGATCATATGCATGTGCTGCAAATAGCTTATATACATATTATATGCAGTAAATACTATTTCTTCTGGTTGATGAATGCTCTTGACAGATTTAAAGGCATCAAGCCTTGAAAGATATTGTCTCTCTTGTTTCAGTTGCAGTTGTTGATCAACAATGCCTTGTCATTTTTCCCTTTTTTCTGAGAGGGAGTTATAATTGTGTCAAATAAGTGTGGCTGGTGTTAACTATCATGGTTCGATGACAAGGATATAACAATGCTTTTCTGTAAAATAAAAATTATAATTCCAACTATCTTAAGTTTAGTTAATTAATAAAAAGTGTTTAAATTTGCTTGCATTTATATTTGACACTTTATTGTACAAGAAGATTTACTGAACATGAAAAATGGAAGAAACCATATATGGAAGCAAACAAACATTCTAAATGTCTGGTAAGTGAAATTTTTTAATGCTGTTACTTGTTCACTTATATTAACATCGGGCAGCACACCTTTACTGTGGCATAGGTTTCCACTAAAGGATGAATACTTTAAAACTCTCCTCACTACTGTTGATTATTGCTATTCTTGGTTCACTCTATTGTGTTTCGAATCATTTAACTTGAAATTAAGGGCTGCTCAATGAAACTGCCTGGTGCCTGCCTCAACCAAACATGATCAAACCATCATTTACAATATTTCTTACATAATTGTCTTGCGGAACTTTCATTCCTATCTATCTCAAAGTTTTCATATGTGCTACTAATTTATGCTCATGTTTTCTTGTCATAGGGTTGATGTTCTAATAGCTAAATTATACATAGAATTACACTGTTTATTGCCTCTATATACATGTATTTTGAACAGTTTTGTTGTATGCTTGCCTCTTTATTTCTTATACCTTTTGTATGTGGGTGTTGGATCGTTGCCCCAAGTGGAATTCAACTGTATGAGCTTTGCAACTTCTGCAAGGCACTGCCCACTGGCATGCTTGTGTAATCTTTATCATGAACTTATTCAGCCTTCAAACTCCTTGCACCTAGGTATAAAGCTCACTTTGTTCTGCTGTGTGCTAAGATAAGCTTCCAAGCCATAGCATAAGAGAACTTGTGGAGAAGAAATTCCCTACATCTAGACCTGGATGTTTGTAATGGTACTTGGAAGTTGGACCAGTTGGACCTGTATCTTGGATGATGTCCAATAAGAGTTCCTCTGCCTTGTAGAGACTCCAAACCCTACTAAGGCCTTGGGATTATGGGAGCATCAAGTGGTTGTTCTTTTCATTAATAAGCCTGATTGCAACAGCTGTATGTATTGGCATCATCATCCAACCGATTTGCTGAACTTAGCTGCTTTTTGTACTTGGTGGTTTACTGGATCGTCAAATATATATGTGCAATGTTACTATCTGCTCATATAATTGCAGAAATTGTTGTTGTTTAGATTAATGCTGACTGATTAGTCCAAGTTGCCTGAAGAAATATAATTCATATTGGCTTTTGTTAATCATATCATTGGGTTTCTTATGATTTATTGTTTTTATCTCTATTGAGTTCCTATATTTTTTGAAACATAAGGGGACTAGTCTAAAGAAAATGGCTAATTAAGGGACATGATGAAAATGCTTGCATGAATAACAAAAACAAATACAATTTACTATTTTGGTGTATTTTCTACATTCTGCCGCATTCTACCTCTTTATCAATCTCATATTGAATGTTCATTCTTCTCATCTTCTCTTCAGTTTTATTTTTCTTAATCCATTTTAGATATTTTTCCACTACTATACAAGTTCATGATTAAAGAATAACAAGATTGTTCTCTTGTATTTCTGTCCTTCCTACCATTTGTGTTCCTTTTCTATTTTTCTGCTTCTTTTTTTAGCTGACTAAGCTCTTTCTGTTTATTTATTTCACCGAAATCGTTCCTCCCATTATTATTCTGTTTAAAGCATTACCAAATGTTTTGAACTCCTTGATCTAAGCATTATGATTCTGATTTGATAATTCATGGGTGATATGGACCATTGAATGGAGATTTGTAGGAGACTTTTGGCCCAACACATACTCATAGTTTGACAGGGCTTTACACATACGTGCCTTTTTATTCTTATGTTTTCACCAAGAATGTGGCTTACATATAATTCATGTTATCTAAGAACTGGATCAGTTTCATGTGCAAACAACAGCTAGGCCTTTGGCTGACATGAGTGCCTTGCAGTCGAGTTGTAGGCATGTCATTTTGCTTGTTTCTTTTTCTCAATGTTGGAGAAGAGAATGGCAAAACCAGCTAATGCACAAAGTGCTCTGATTTTTACTTGTAGAATCCTAAGGCTCACCAAAATTGTCTCAAGTAGAGTTTCTGTTCCACATAATCTCTACCATGACTTAAGCAGAAATTTAAGCCCCATCAATAACTCTATTTGTTCCAATATTGGTCGGTCCAATTTAAGAGCCATTCTTCCAAAATCCTGCTGGATCTGGTGGGACCAGTGAAGAGAGATATTGTTGCTTTTTTTTGTTTTGTTTTGTTGTGGCGTGTGTTGTGGGGGGGGGGGGGGTCGGGGTTGTGGCATGATTGCAGCAGGATTAAAGGAAAAAAGGACCTTGAAAGGTCCTTTTTTTTCATCTGGTAGCAATCAGGCCCCACTAGCCCTCCACTCTCTTCTTCCCTTTCTCCCACTCCCTCACTTCCACCATGCTCTCTCTTTCCAGCTGATCCTGTCACATCTAGCAGGAAGTTTCTAAAACGGCCCTTAGTGTGCTTAGGATTATGGTATAAGCTGATCAGTTCTCTGTGGGCATTAACAATGGATGAATGAGGAAAATAATCGGACAGACTTGAGTAACATTTTGGTGTGATTCCTAGGATTAGGTCTACATCATAGGCAAAGTACAAGTTAATATAAGGGAGAGTTTATAACAGGAGAGTTAGTTAAAGGGCTAAAAACTTTAGATCTATTTGATTATAGAATTCTTGGCCAAAGGCTAATAGGAACAAGGGTAGTTAGGGCTGTAAACATATCTTGGGGTTATGTAATGAGGTTTGAAGGGCTAATGGGTTAATGTTGTATAGGTCTCTACAGAGAATCAGATCAGATCTAATGCCTGTTTGTTGAAAGTTACATTTGGAAGAAGTAAGGAGAGCATGTCCATGAGAGAGCAAGAGGGGTGATTACTATTCTACCAAGAAAGGAATATGAGTCGTTTAGGGTCTCCAAGAAGTAAAAGGACAGAAAAGAAAGAATATTAGGTCTTCACTTGTGGTCCATGCTCCCCCAACCATACTCTTGAAAGTGATACCTACATCTTGTGGTGAGGTTCTCAAACTCCTCTCTGCAATAAAGAGAACAGCCGATTCTATTTGAATTTTTTATCATCCATTTAGAGTCCGGAGCAAACTGGTAGCCCTAGAGCCTTGTGGCTGGTTGTTTACCCATCCCTTAAGCAACTCCAGATTTATAAATGAGTCTTATAAGTTATAACTTTATCACTTAATCTAGCATTTTATAATTTTTGGGGTTTCTTTTTTTGTTCATTGCTAGCCTGTCTTTTCATGAACTTTTCAGTTTGCACTCTAACTCATGACCAAAGAAAAGTGCTTCTTATGGAAGTTGATGCAATATTTTATAATAACGGTGATGACATTTACAGAAAATTTGCTGATATGCCATCACAATGGAGAGATTAGGCACCTTAGGAAGCATCTTGGCAGCTGTTGCAAAGAGGGTTTATGGTTTGTTCATCATGGTTTAGATGAATGATTTCAATTCTATATCATTCTTGTTTTTCTAGGTGATGGTCACCCAGAATTTCTCTCAAAGCCATTGTTACATAAGCATTATGAGTATTGGATTGGATTGGCTGACATCGATCTGGATATAAGCATTATGAGTTTTGTAATTTCATTTATTGAAATATGTACAGGTTTAGCACTCTTTATCCAAGTATACTTTCATCATTCTCTATAATTTCTCTGTTCATTCCCTTATATTTGCCATGTCACCAGGTCCAAATGCATCTCTTTTGGAACTAGCAGATTCCATACATGCTGCACAGATGGCAGAAGAATCTGATTGTCATCTAAGAGAATCTCCTATTTCAGGTTCTTCTGAAGAGGGGGTAATCTTGAGATCTGTAAAATTTATTTTAGAACTGCACTGTTTATATTTCTTACTGCAGGCTCTCTGTTATGGTTTGGTCCATGCAGACTTACATTTACAATTCCCAGAGAGGTAGGAAAAGGAGGTATCCTGAGGAGACAAATTGCAAGAGGAAACGTTTGCTTTCTGACAATGAATCTATGATATTTCTTCCAAAGCCGATGGTTGGTTTCAGTCTCCCAAATCAGAGGATGACTATTGCAAACAGAAAGATACCTGAGGCAGCTATAGGCCCACCATACTTCTATTATGAAAATGTGGCCCTAGCACCAAAAGGTGCTTGGGAAACAATCTCACGGTTCTTGTATGACATTGAGCCAGAGTTCGTGGACTCAAAATTTTTTTGTGCTGCTGCCAGAAAGAGAGGGTATGTTCACAACCTGCCCATCCACAATCGATTTCCTCTTCGTCCTACTCCTCCAAAAACCATACAAGAAGTCTTCCCAATGACAAAGAAGTGGTGGCCTTCTTGGGACTCCAGGAGACAGTTCAATTGCCTGCAGACCTGTGTTGCAAGTGCAAAACTGACAGAGAGAATACGGACTGAGCTTGAGAAGTATGGTGACCCTCCTCCTGAACGAATCCAAAAGTATGTCCTTGATGAATGTAGGAGGTGGAATCTTGTTTGGGTGGGGCGGCACAAGCTTGCACCATTGGAGCCAGACGAGATTGAAATGTTGTTGGGCTTCCCAAGGGATCACACTAGAGGTGGAGGTATTAGCAGGATTAATAGGTACAAGTCCCTTGGGAATTCATTCCAGGTGGATACAGTTGCTTACCACCTCTCCGTATTGAAGGATATGTTCCCAAATGGAATAACTGTATTATCACTTTTTTCGGGTATTGGAGGTGCTGAGGTGGCTCTCCATCAGCTGGGAATACATCTGAAGACTGTTGTTTCTGTTGAGATTTCAGATGTAAACAGAAGCATACTTAAGAGCTGGTGGGAGCAAACAAATCAAACAGGGGAATTGATTGACCTTTTTGATGTACAAGAACTTAATGGCGACAAGCTTGAGCAGATGATTAACACATTTGGTGGGTTTGATCTGGTTATTGGTGGAAGTCCATGCAATAATCTTTCAGGTAGCAATCGGTACAGTCGTGATGGGCTGGAGGGTAAACATTCATATCTTTTCTATGATTATTTCCGCATCTTAGATCTTGTGAAGTGTATCATGGGGAAGAACTTCTGACACCGTCTAGTCCACACTTACGTCTTTGGGTTAGTGAATCTAGTTGTATGTTACATCAGGGTACTGTACAGCAGGCATTGTCATTTCAGAAGGAAAAGTTGAGCTGACATCATCATATCCTTTGTTGGGAAAAGGGCTTTGTGATGTTGGGTCAGATGAGTGAAGTGCAATAGGCTGTGCTTGTAGCACTTTAGCTGGGGGAGTGAGAAATTGAAGGGGTGGCAGAAGATCTTTTAAATGTTTGCCTCTAATGATTGAGGTGGATTTCTGATAAGCTACAGTTATGTTAGCTATGTATTTAAAATGTTGAAAGCTCACGCGGATATTTTCTTTGAACCGTAACATGCATTGCAGAGGCAATTATGTTATTTATCCTTGTTTAGCACAAAATAAGTTTCAGGGTTTAAATTTTGATTTTATAGGAATACTATCATCTCATTTATTATTGAGAAAAATCTTGAACATTCGATTGTTATTTCTTTGGCCAGGTGATTCTCTGAATTATTCTCCCATGGCTATACTGATTGAAGTTGATGTATTTCTTGATTCTCTGAATTATTCTCCCATGGCTATATCGATTGAAGTTGATGTATCTCTCTCTCTCTCTCTCTCTCTTGTATTATTTTTTTCTCCTTTGCAAGAATAGCTTGATAACAAGTTGTTCATGGACTGTTCGTGGATCTACCAACAAATGATGCTATATTATGCTGTAGTGGTGAAGGTGGTCTTGTTGCTCTCTGTGCTTGTGGCTTTCTCTTGCTTGTTTTCCCATTTTTTTTTCACTTATTTAATTATAGAACTAACATGGGACCAAGGTGTTGTTTTCACGGCTTTTAATGTTGCTGCTTTTGTCTGTTACTTGAAATAGTGGCTGGTATTGCTCAATCAATACTTTGGCTATAATAATGGCTTATGATGGGGAATAGCAGGCATTAAAAGCAAAATAAAGGCATTATTTGATATATCATTTTTCATGGATTATAATATCGTTTCCAGGTATTATACATATGCATGAGTAGCATTTTTATTTTGAAAAGAATGAATAAAAATAATTGCAGTGCCTATATGACGGCCTCAATGTAACAGAACTTCTATATAACAGTTTTTAAAAGTGCATTATTTGAGTAAAACGAAGGAGGGATGCAAATGTGCTCAGCAGAACTGAGTGGTTAGCTTGGGTTTGGCTTGTTATGTAATCAGTATTTTAACTTAAGCTTGACAACACGTTTAAGGTTAAATCATTTGTAACCTGAACCAAGCAGCATGAATAAGCTTGTTATTGAGATGATGAAGTGAGCTTCTTTTTACTTGTCAAGCCCAAAGCTCAGGCGCTGCTTGCTTATGAGTCGACAATTAAATGTTACTTGTGCTTGTTCCATAACAGAATGAGCTTGAACAAGCCTACCATCCAGCACGAATAAGCTTATCTGAACAAGCCATGCTTCTAATTTATTAGGAAATTTAAGTGAAAAATGATTGTTCTTTTTCTTTCTTTTAAGGCCAGGACTACCTGATCAGCAAAGATACTTAAGAAATTGATCTTCTGTGCTAATTTTGATCTTTTTTTTTTCTTTACCTTGTTGTTTTTCTGTATTCTTCATGTCCTTTTCTTTGAATTTTCTTCAGAATTCCTGTTAACGCTATTTTTTTTAAAAAAATATCTAATTAATTTCATGGAGTCCTCCTAATATGACATTCTCGTTGCACAAAGAAATCTATCTGATCTTGGCTTTGGGTGTCTCAGAGTATGCCAGCCAGAAAAAAGGTCCGAAGGTATTTAATTCAAAGAACCTGCCAAATTGACTGCGTATCCTCAATTTGCAGATAGATGGCAAAATATTCTATGTTTTTTTGTGAAAAAACAACGAATGTTTTTAAGTGTTCCAAGACTCAGCTGCAGCTAGGCATGTCAGTATTTAGAGAAGAAGGGGAGTTTTTAGAATGCTCGGCAAGCGTGACCTCCAGAAAAGATCATTTAGTCGATGACATGGATGTGCTGCAAATACCTCATTGCTGTATACAAGGAATATGTGAAACATCTTTGTTTAGATTTCCCGTCACGGATGTTTGTATAGGGTCTCATCGTCTTGAAAAGCTTGATTGAAAATCTCTGTTTTTATGGTAGAGAAGTACCCTAGAAATGGATTGAGGGCTAGGGTGGGTACTACGAGCTATGCATCAAAGATGTGAAGGGATGAAATCTGGACATGGTCAAACCTGCCGATCCTCTTAGGATAACACACTGACCTATTAGCCTGCAAGCAAGTTGAACGAGGCTTTTGGGCCGACGACAACAGAGAAAAACCTTCTACAGGGAGAGGAGGAACCGGAAGAAAAGTGACTGTCGCTAACTGATACAGAAAGAGATGTATACAGCGTAGTGGGTTGAGGCATCTGACCTGATCCACTTGTTACATAAAGCTTCCAATTTTATGTATTGCTGCAGCTTTCTTGAACGAATGAAGCTACATCATTAAGAATGGAATTATTGCTTCTTGCCATGTATCGCATACTGAAAAGAAACTTGATTAAATACCAGATTCAGGATTTGATGTTGTAAGAAGGAAAGGACTGCAACATATGACCACCTTTTTTGTTTGGTTTGTCGGAATCAAGCCAGCAAGCAGGTCTGTTCATTATGATTAAGCTGCTACTTTCTCGATCAATAGATCCTCTTTCTTAATGGCCACCATTTCTTGAAATGTTAATGTGATGACGGTAGGGTTTTGGAATATTGGTGGAAGTGATAAGTATATTGAGAAACCTGCACTGATGGAAAGTGGTGAACGTATCCTCTCTTCATCAAACATGAAGAGAAACCTCCACATGACTTGAAAGCTGTCTCCCATCCTCAGTACCTCTTCATCAAAAACCTTAGTTCACCATTTCATGACAAAGAAAGCAATTGCAGAGGTACTTGAAAATCTTGAAGTATAACCCCATGCCAGAAGATGGAAAAATTCTGATCTTCGAACTCTAAATTTGACATGATGTTGTTTCAGGCAGTGGAGCTCTGCAAGGCCAAGGCTAGAAGATGAATTGGTGTGGAAAAATGTCATTGTTTGTACAATTGTTGTTCTGCTGCTGCGCCAGAAAGGTAGGGATACAAGGTATGTTAAATTTGCCATTTTATTACTCTGCTCTCCATTGTTCTGAATTTTGAGATAGGGTGTCAACTTGGTCCATGTATGTTAAATGTGTTCAACATTGTTGAAATGCTTAAAATCAGACCCTGCAAGCCATCTTTGCCATCAAAGCTGCTTGGACTTGGATTGTGTTGATAGCTAAAAATCACTTCATGGAATTACGTTTAGGTCAGACAGGTGGATGGTGAGAGGGAAAATCTGTTTATTTTTTATCTAGATTTTGAATTAGAACATGATAAGCAAAAGGCATGGGTGATGCACATGAGCTGGAATGAAAGAAAAAGAAAAATTAATGGCTTGGAAAGAGGGGGCGCAAAATATGAAATGCTCGACAAATGTTTCTCCAAAAAGAACTAAAATGGCTTGTTTATGAAAAACCTAAAACGTGAGTGGCTGTTCATGTACTCTTCCCACTTCCTCAATTTCTAGAGAACTTATCTAGATTTAAGTCGTTTTTTATTCTAATTATAGTTTTAGATTTCTTTGCACTCTTTTCTTTATATGATATTGTATTGTCTGTTAATCAGCAGCACAACCTATTCCTTAAGACTCGTGGAGTCTTGGTTTGGATGGCAATTGATAGTCTAGCCTTTTTTTCTGGTAAAGATCTATAGTTACTATTTAATAGATAATTATTTGAGCCATCCACACAAATTTATCTTTCTTCTTTCTAGTGTATTCTTAGTGATATTATAATGCAAAAAGCTAGAAAAACGGTCAATTATTCATATTTTGATTGATAATATTGAAATATATTTTGACAATAAAGCTGGACTTCTTTATTTTTACCCTTCTCTCTCATCTCCTTCTCCCTCTCTTCCCTAGCCCAAGTACCCATAAGTTGGGTATTATTTCTATTTTCTAAAAAAATTCAAGCTAGAAGTTAGGTTTTTAGCTTTTTCATGAAAGAATTTTTCTGATTTTTTTTTTCCATGTAAAAGCAGTACTATTGTCAAATACCTATTCTTTAGGAAGTATTATTTGTTTTGGAAGTTAAAAAAGTATATTTTGATGAATAAAAAAATACACAATAAAGTATTACTTTCAAAAATCTTTTTGCAACTTATAAACTAAAGAAAATAATTACTAAACAATAAATGTGAAACAGAGAAGCACTTGTAGAAGATCTAAAATAGAAAAAACAGTAAACCGATTCTTCCTTAATTGAGAAACCTAGTGTAAAAGTCATATCATTTTTAGCTTTGAATTAATTTTATTTTGGTTAGACACAACTTCACTTATTCTTTCATAATCAATATTATATATATTATTTATGTAAATAAGATTATGCATTGTATATATTGAACCAAGATGCTTTATTTATTTGAAGTATTTTTGTCATTCAACCATTAACACTAATGCATCAAAGGGTTAGGGTAAAGCATTTATTTTAACAAAATGAAGTGCTTAAGATTTTTCTTTTTTTTTTTTTTAGTTTAAATACTTTCTGTTGGTGCCGAAATCCGTCGCCGCCGGAGGTCGCCGCAATCGAGGCCGCTGGGCGCCGCCGGGGACCTGCAAAACGAAGTCCCGTCCGGAACCGGTGGGGTGGTGGCTCCGGCAGGACCCTCCGACGGTCAAGTTAGTTTTCGGCCAACAGTAGTGGAGTGCTCGGAATGAGTTCCGGAGCTTAGAGATGTGGAGGAGAGCTTAGAGAGTCGAGAGTTCAGAGAGCTTAGCCTTAGTATGTCGGGAGGGGTCCTTTTATAGCGGAGCTTAGTTGATGGTGACGGCTGTGCCGTCTGGCAGAGAGTCGTCGGGCAGCATGGAGTTTGGTACGGAGAGTGCCGTCTGGCAGAGAGTCGTCGGGCAGCATGGAGTTTGGTACGGAGAGGAAGGCGTCGTCCGGTAGATCGTGGGAGCCATACTGGCGAGTCGTCGGCCGCATGGAGTCCGGTACGGAGAGGAAGGCGCCGTCCGGTCTTGCTGCAGGCGACAGTTCGTCCAATGGAGTTCGGACTTGTAACAGAGTTCGGCCGAAGGGGAAGCTGGGGGAGTTCGTCTGGCTGAAGGGTCGGCCATCTGTAGAGTTCGGCCGCGGGACGGTTGCCGAGGAGTTCGACCGCTGAGAGGCCCGAAGAAGCTCGGCTGGCCAGTTGAAGGACTTCGGTTGCTAGTTGGTTCGGCCAGGGCTCGCTGAGGAGTTCGGTCGCCTAGGGTCGGTCCGAAGGGGTTCGGCCACTTGGGCTCGCCTGAAGTCGGTCCGAAGGAGTTCGGCCGTGGGGTCCGAAGGAGTTCGGCTGCGGGCTCGCCTGGGGTCGGTCCGAAGGAGTTCGGCCGTGGGAGTCCGAAGGAGTTCGGCTGCACGGGCTCGCCTGGGGTCGGTCCGAGGAGTTCGGCCGTGGGAAGTCCGAACCCGGGAGGAGCTCGGATGGCCGAAGGGCGTTGGGAGGGTCCGTCCCCGAAGGAAGTTCGGGAGTCCAAGGAGCTCGGCCGTCAGGAAGTTCGGCTGGCGGTGGGAGTTCGGCCTGGCGCTGGGGAGTTCGGCAGTAGGTCGGCCCGGACCTTGGCGCAGGGGAGTTCGGCCTCTAGGCAGTTCGGCCGTGGTAGGGGCTCGGCCTGGCGCCTGGCGCTGAAAGCTCTTCAGCGGCTACTGGTTACATTGGGCTGAGCGTCGGGCCGGGCTTCGGCAGGAGCGGGATTTATCCCCAACAGTAGCCCCCCCACTCCCGAGTTCAAAAATTGAAGGAAGGGAGTACCAAAACAGGCGACTGCCGAAGTCTTCTTCCAGGCTCCCGCATTTGTTGCAGCTGAAGCTCGGGGGAGGTCTCATCTCCAGCCAATATTGACGCTTGAAGTTGAAGCTGAGGCTTGGGGGAGGTCTATTGAATTGAAGCTGAGGCTTGGGGGAGGTCTCATCCCCAGTCGATGTTTGGAGTTGAAGTGGGACTCGTTTCCAGCCAAAGTTGGTGAAGCTGACGTTGAGGCCGGAGTCAATGTCGCCCCCGTGGTCAGGGTCGGAGTTGACATTGCTCATCAACCGAAGTCGATTCGGGGGAGACCTCCTCTTTTGCAGTCAAGGTTATGATCGCTTGGGGGAGATCCCGTCTCCCGCTGATGCTGATACCGAAGTTGAAGCTTGAGGTCTGAAGAGACCTCGTCTTCTGCAGTGAAGCTTGCCGTAGACTCTGGGGCTCGGCCTTGGACCTGCTCGCGTTAGGACGAGGTTCTCCTCCTGTTCCCAACGGGCTGTGGGGGCACATGGGGACCGTCGTCCTCGCCTCTCCCCCCATCTAGTCCTTGGTGGAGGGGCCTTCGACTTTGCTCACGCTTAGGACGAGGTTCTCCTCCTGTTCCTAACCGGCTGTGGGGGCACATGAGGACCGTCGTCCTCGCTTCTCCCCCCATCCCGTCCTTTGTGGACGGGGCCTTCGACTTTGCTCACGCTAGGACGAGGTTCTCCTCCTGTTCCTAGCCGGCTGTGGGGGCACATGAGGACCGTCGTCCTCGCTTCTCCCCCCATCCCGTCCTTGTGGACGGGGCCTTCGACTTTGCTCGTGCTAGGACGAGGTTCTCCTCCTGTTCCTAGCCGGCTGTGGGGGCACATGAGGACCGTCGATCCTCGCTTCTCCCCCCATCACGTCCTTTGGAACGGGGCCTTTGACTTTGCTCGTGCTAGGACGAGGTTCTCCTCCTGTTCCTAGCCGGCTGTGGGGGCACATGAGGACCGTCGTCCTCGCTTCTCCCCCATCCCGTCCTTTGCGAACGGGGCCTTTGACTTTG
>QRFJ01000180.1:1100325-1389063 GCA_006176705.1 Cocos nucifera | reverse complement strand
AGATCACTCTCTCTACACCCGATTTCCGTGGAATCACGAAAGTTAGGGTTGGCCAGTAGTACCCTTGCGAAGTAGTCTTTACGATAGGGATCTGGCTCCCGCGTGACTTCGCAGAGTCTTCGTGGACATCCTGTAGCGCGATGCAGGCCTCAGAGGGTCGGAGGCACCTCAGCAACGGAGGGGAGCGACCTTTTATATAACCTGCCCTCGTACAAGACGTAGCGGGAGGCCTGACTCCTGAGCTTCCGAGCTTCTCTCCGGTCGTGAGGGAGGACCCCTTCTTCGAGGTAGGCGATCAGCGGATCGATCCAGCTGGGCTCGAAGTCCGTCTCGCAGGGACGTGAGGTTCCTCGGTGGTCGGGCACTTCAGAGTTTCCAGAAACACCTCTTTTGGTAGTTCGGCCGGGGCAGAGGTGGCCAACTTGGAGAGGAGTCGGCCTTGTATTCCCGGTCTTGGGATGTGCCGAATGTCGAAGCTGTCGAAGGCTGGTATTAGTTCTTCACCTTCCCGAGGTACATCACCATGCTTTCCTCCCGCGCCTCGTAGCTGCCGCCGACCTGACCGACCACCAACTGGGAATCGCTATAGACTTAGAAGCCGACCCACCTTCAATTCCCTGGCTATCTGCAGCCGGCGTATCAGCGCTTCACTCGCCCATTGTTGGTTGTGGGAAACTCGAAGCGCAATGCGTACTCGGTGCACGATCCCTCGGGGCTAACCAGGACCAGCCCTGGCCGGCCCGCTAGAGTTGGATGAGCCTCCACATGCAGAACCCAGGCGCCTTCAAGAAGGTCGGCCCTTTCTTCAGGAGCTCCGACGCCACGCTCGGCTTCGTTGGGCCTGGTCTCCCTCGATGATAGTCTCGCTTGATTCAAGCTCGGCCTTCAATGTGCGGTGCATTCCAGCACAAGTCCGCCAGTATCTGAGCCTTGATCGATGGCTGGGCGAAATTGATGTCGAACTCCGTGAGCTCGATCGCCCATTTGGCGATTCTTCCTGAAGCGTCTGCTCGGTGAGGACGGCTTCTTATTGGGTTGTCCGTGAGGACCGTTATGGTTGCTCCTGAAGTAAGGTCGGAGCCTCTGGCTGCGATCAGAAGACAGTAAATTAGTTTTTCTTAAACTGGAGTACCTGGTCTTCCGCGTCCCTCAAGGCTCGGCTCACGTAGTAGACTGTTGTTGCCCTTCGCATCTTCCCTGATCAGGACAGCCCCTAGGGCCATTGAGAGACAGCTAGGTTATAGGAGCAGCCTTCTCAGGTTGGGCTTTGCAGCAGTGGGCGCGCCGAGGTAGTTTTTAAGCTCCTCGAATGCTGTTTGCACTCGCTGTCCTAGCAAAAATCTTCGGTCGTGGGACCTGGAGAAAGGCAGGCACCGCTCGGCCGACCTCGAGACAAAGCGGTTCAAGGACGCCACCTTCCCAGCCAGGCGCTGAACTTCCTTAATTATTCGGGGCAGTCATCTCCTGGTGGCTCGGATTTTCTCGGATTTGCCTCGATTCTCGTTTCGGACACCATGAATCCTAGAGATTTTCTGAGAGGTCACGCCGAAGGCGCACTTGGTCGGGTTCAACTTTCTTGTGCCTCCTAAGCACACGAAAGTTTCTTCAAGGTCGGCGAGGTGGTCCGTCGAGGCTCGGCTTTGACTAGCATGTCATCCACGTACACCTCCATGTTGCGGACCGATCTCCCTTGAAGACCTTATTGACCAAGCGCTGGTAGGTTGGTCTGCATTCTTGAGTCGAAAGTGCATGACCCTGTAACAGTAGAAGACCTCGGTCAGTAATAAAGGTGGTCTTTTCTTCATTTCGGGCGCCATGCGTATCTGTTATATACCAGAAAATGCAGTCCATAAAAAGTGAGGAGCTCGTTGCACGTAGTCTCGCTGATCAACTGAGTCGTCCTTAGGTGGGGTAGCTGTCCTTTATGGCAGGCTTTGTTTCAGCTTCTTGAAGTCGACGCACATCTCCATTTGATTGTTTGTTTGTTTTTGACGAGGACCACGTTCGAGGACCAGTGATAAGTTGAACATCCGGATGAGTCGGCCTCGAGGGCTTATCTTTCTTCGGCTACCGCCTTCTGTTCTCTCTGAGGCTTGTGCGTGGGCAAAACTTTTTCTCTCGATGGGTCGTGGGGCCCTTGGGTCGATGGCCAGCCGATGCTCTATCACATCGGCGTCGATCCTGTACATCCGCTGGGGCGCCAGGCGAAGACGTCCGCATTCCTTCTGAGGAAAGCGACGAGCTGTCTTCCTACATCCCGGCCGCCAAGTGGAGCCGCAATCCGCACCTCTATGGCCAGGGTCTCCGTCGTTGGAAGGACACAGGGCGAGGTGTTCCGCGTGTCGCCCCGTTTTCAGTGAGGTCGTCGCGGACGTCCAGTTCATAACAAGGTAAGGGTCGGGCGGTTCCCCCCGCGCAGGTCCAACTGAGTAGCAGTACTTTGCCAGTGCCTGGTCTCCTCTACCTCAGCCGATACCGTTGGCCGTCGTCGGGAATTTCATCTTTAAGCTAGCTAGGTTTGACACAACCGCCCCGGTAGTGCATTAGGCGTGTCGCCAGATTGCGTTATAGGCGGACGGGGTTCATTTCACGGACCAGAAAGTTCAGATCCGCGCCTTGGCCAATTTTGGGATTGGCTGCCGTCACGCCGCAAATGTACCATGCTATCGAAAACCGGTACGGGTGTCCGGAAATCCTACCAGGGGGGAATTTACAGGGCCCTAAGCGGGTGTCAAGGTTAGGGACAGTTTTTAAGAAGGCATCATAAAACAATATGTCGCCGAACTTCCAGTATCCACAAAACGCGGCGTAAACAATAATCAAGCGAGTTAAAAAGGTTCACCGGTCGTTAATGTGAAATCGGATCCTTTGGCGCTGCCTTGGTGATGCTCACGGCTCCGACGGTCTCGTCTCTTTCGCGGTCCCTCGGATTCGTCACGCTGTTCTTTCCCGCTTGCGGTTCTCCCGAGACGGTTTAATCGCCAAAGAGGGCAGGCCGTACTCCTGCCGTCTTCCCATTCCGCGGAACATTCTCACGCCGATTTCCGCTCTTTGAGGTTGTGCTTTGCAGGAATGCCAAGCTTGCCCGCCGGACAGCCCTCGATTCTCCTGGAGTGGATATGTCCTCCTGGTATCGATGGACCGTAGGTGGTCACGGTGGTTAAAGGCAAGAAGCTTGTTGGGCTTGCGTCTTTCTGGGATGGGAACGCATTCTCTCCGGTCCGAATAGTCTTCCCTTTATCTCCAAGCAGCATTGAGCCTTCGAGGCGTTTGAGGGGGCGTAGCTGTGAAAACGCCGCGGAGGGAGAACCTGGCGCGGAGATGACTCGTCGCGGGGAGACCTCGGCGAGGGGGGAACTTCGGCGCCGGAGGGGGACTTCGGCGTCGGGGGACTTCGGATGTGCCTTCCGTACGGTAGGCTTCCCGCCCCCGAGCCGAGGTGGAGTGCGGGTCGCCTCGGACCAGGGAGGATGTTCGGGAGCTGCGGCCAAGCTTCGGTTGCGCTTTCTTCTTCGGTGGGCCTTCCGCTCTGCCTACTCGGGTCGCTTGTGCGGGCCTTCATTATCCTTGGTCTCAAGACTCCTCTGCTCGGGCATAGCTTTCGCCGAGCTAGCATGTCATCGACAAACTGGGATAATTTCTTTATCACAGGGAGAAACAACAGGTCTGTTCTTCTGAAGGCCGCCTGAGCGCGGCATTAGCAACTGATTGGTCAGGTTCGGACTTCCAGCGCGGTCAGGTTGGACCGGGTGACGTAGCGGAATGGGCTCCCCTCTTTTTGGCTTGTCATGCAACAAGAATCCGAGCCTTGCAGCGGCCGTTTGCTGCTGACAAAGTGGGCCGCGATTGTTGACTCATTGGCTCAAATGACAGGATGGTGCCCGGCTTAAGCGCGAGCATACCAATTCCTGGCCGCTCTTTGAGGGTGAAGGGAAAGCCCGATCCAAGAGGCATCAGGGCGCGCCATGGAGCAACATCGTTTAGTCCTGAAGCTCAAAATGGTCGACACGGTCGGTGGTCCCATCGTAGCTTTCAAAATTGCGGAGCTTGAGTTCGGCAGGTACCTGTTCACTGCATAATTCTTTGTGAGAAGGAGGAATCAGTGCAAACGTATCGTTACCGCGGGAGGGAATGAGTATGACGAAGTTCTTTATGGTCGTTCCCATCTCCAAGAGGCATTTGATCCAGGAGTCTTCGCGAATCCTTTATCCCCAAGTGGTCTTTCAGCGAATAGGTGTGAAGCCTCTCCCTGGGATCGAGCGCAGTACGAGCAGGGGCTCCTTGCCGGCTTTGCCCCCCCCCCCCCCCACCCCCCCCCCCCCCCCCCCCCCATTCTTCCCGAGGGCGGAGGTCGGGTAGACCACACGGTCGTCCGGTTGGGTTCGGGTCGGGAACCCGCGCCGGGTTCGAGTTGGGCGCGCGGACCTCCCCCCCCGCCCCCCTAGCGAATGCGTGGCCTTGCACCCGCCCCGCACCGCGCTCCGTAAGATCGCGGACCTGCTGGGGCAAGCAGGTCGAACCGCTCGCGCACTCCCCTGCGGGTTACGGAAGCGGGGCGTGTCGCCGGGCCGGAGCTGGCGAGCGGCGGACCGAACGGTGGATCGGGCCGCGGAGGCTTGCCGACTCCGGGTCGAGGCCCTTCTGTGGGGGGCAATTTTTCTTTTCAAAAAAGGAATACTGAAGAAGGGAAGAGAGATCCAAGTAGCAGGGGGAGGGAAAATCTCGCGAGCCACTCCTTTAAGAACAAAGGGAAACCTCGAAGTTCAAAGCCCTTCCTCTAGCAGCAAATCTGTTGGTGCCGAAATCCGTCGCCCCGGAGGTCGCCGCACATCGAGGCCGCTGGGCGCCGCGGTGGACCTGCAAAATGAAGTCCCGTCCGGAACTGTGGGGTGTGGCTTCGGCAAAGGGAACCCTCCGACGCGTTCAAGTTCAGTTGTCCGGGCAACATAGTTGGAGTTGCTCGTATGGTTCCGGAGCTCTAGAGATGTGGAGGAGAGCTTAGAGAGTCGGAAGTTCAGAGAAGCTTAGCCTTATTTATGTCGGGAGGGGTCCTTTTATAGGGAGCTTAGTTGATCGGTGACGGCTGTGCCGTCTGCAGAGAGTCGCGGCACATTGGAGTTGGTACGGAGAGTGCGTCGTCTGGCAGAGAGTTTCGTCGGCGCAGATGGAGTTTTGGTATCGGAGAGATAGGCGTTCGTCCGGTAGATCGTGTGAAGCCATACCGGCAGTCGATCGGACTCGCATCCGGAGTCCGGTTCACGCGGGGAGATAGGCGCCGTCCGGTCTGGCTGCAGGCGCAGTCGTTCCATGGAGTCGGATTGATAACGAGTTCGGAGGGGGAAGCTGGGTGGTTCGTCTGCGCTGAGGGTCGGCCATCTCTTAGAGTTCGGCCGCGGGACCGGTTGCCGATGGAGTTTTGACGCTGAGAGGCCCGAGAAGCTCGGCTGGCCAGTTGAAAGGACTTTCGGTTTGCTAGTGGTTCGGCCAGGGCTCGCTGAGGAGTCGGTCGCCTAGGGTCGTGTCCGAAGGGGTTCGGCCACTTTCGGGCTCGCCTGAAGTCGGTCGAAGGAGTTCGCAGTGAGGAAGTCCGAAGGAAGTTCGGCTGCCGGGCTCGCCTGGGGTCGGTCGAGGAGTCGGCCAGTGGGAATTTCCGAAGGAGTTCGGCTGCACGAGCTCGCTGCGGGTCGGTCCGAAGGAGTTCGCCGTGAGGGTCCGAAGGAGTTCGGGGCAGGGCTCGTTTGATTCGGCCTCTAGGCAGTTCGGGCCGTGTTATAGGGTTCAGGCTGGTCGGCCTTGAGCGCTGAAAGCTCTTCAGCGCGCTACTGGTTACATTGGCAAAAATGAGCGTTGGCGCCGAAGCTTCAGAGCGAGGCGGGATTTATCCCCAACAGTTTCTATGGTATATATATCATTCAGAGATGTTAGATAAACACCAAAATTTTGAGGAAACCAATGTCTCACCACACACATAGCCCATATATAGATAAATCAATATTTTAATTTTTTTTCTACCTGAATTGTTAGCAAAGGGGGTAAAATGATTGGAGCCCGTCTTGAGCTACTTGGTACGACTTCAACTCAATTAATTATATGAGCATCGAACATCAAGATATTCAATTTAAAAACTCACTTATTCAAATTTATATATATTAATAATAATAATATTATATATATAGATAGATTGGGCTTCAATCGATCGGAAAGTCCAATCTATATCCGGGTCAAATCTTCGGATCGTTTGATACGCAATGCATCTTAGAACGTATAGTCTTAAAAGATATGTTGCTGACTGAAAAAAAAATTTAGAAAAAAAAAGCCTACTGCTACTTAAAAAAAAATCTTAAAAAAAATTAGAAAAAAAAGTATCATGAAGGCGCCTACATTATTTTTTTTATTTTTTTTATTTTCTATATTTTTTAATTTTAAAAAAAATCTTAAAAAGAAGAAGAAAAAGATGCCTTCTTCTCTTTTTTTAAAAAAAAAATTTTATATTTTTTGTTTTAATTTAAAAAAGCTTTAGAAGAAAAAAGAAGGTGTCGAAAAGTGCCTTCTTTTTTTTTTATAGTTTTTTTTTATCTTTTTATCTTTTTTCAGATGCTCTGAAGATGTCTAAAAAATTATTTTTTTAGGTGCAATGGATATTTTTTTCAAAAGCATCTTTTTACATGCGTGTTCCAACAATCAAAAATTCAATCAGATATAAATATGATCAATTAAAATTTATATATATATATATATATATATATATATATATATATATAGACACACTAAGATTGAATTTTGAGCTTAAATATGGTTTGATCGGTATTTGAGTTGAGCCGGATTCAAATTTATATATTTTTCATCGAATCAAATTTAATCATCACAATTTGATTATTTTAATTAATTTTAATTAAATTGATTTTTGTTTGAATCAAATTCCGGTTTGCACTACTCGACTCCATCCATTGCCACTCGGCATTATGGTATGAAAGCACGCGGAGGCCCCGACGCACCCCCCCCCCCCCCCCCCACCACACCCCAACCCAACCCCAATCGGCTGATATTTTGGATTTATCGGGGAATGCCCGATCCGACATCTCGGTTGGCGATGCCTGAGCGGTTGCCTTAAGGCCTAAGGCGAGAATTCCACGGTCAGAAGCACTGCCATCACTTTTCTCGATTTCGATCGCAGGACGACCCGCCACTCTAGTTTGTTGGAATTCCTTCGAACCCTAACCCTAAAATCTTATCTCGATCTGGAGAAAGCTTCCTCTGCTCTCTAAATCCAGCTTAGAAAGCCACCGATGGCGACCGATGGCAGGAAGGAATTCAGCGTCCCACCCGGTGGTCTTCCCCTCCTCAACCGGCAACCCCAGCGTGTCCCCCACCAGCGCCGCGCCCCGGCGGCGCCTCCCTTCCAAGTCCCCCGCCCAGCCGCCTCTGCTCCTCCGCCGGTGGTCCCCTCCAACCCCAGCATCCCCTTCATGTCATTCGACGTCGGCTCCGCCCCCGCCTCCTCCTCCTTCTCCGCTCCCGTCTTCGCCTCCTCTGCCAGCGGCGGCCCCCTCTCCGGCGGCGCCGCTTCCTTCGACGACGAGCCACCCCTCCTCGAGGAGCTCGGCATCAACACCCGCCAGATCTGGCGCAAGACCGCCTCCATTCTCAACCCCTTCCGCGTCAACGCCCGACCTCCACGAGGATGCCGACCTCTCCGGCCCTTTCCTCTTCCTCATGGCCTTCGGTCTCTTCCAGCTACTCGCCGGCAAGTTCCACTTCGGTATCATCCTCGGCTGGGTCACCGGTCGCCGCTCCTCTTTCCTTTACGTTGTCTTCAACATGCTCGCCGGCCGCAACGGCAACCTCGGATCTCTACCGCTGCCTCAGCCTCGTTGGCTACTGCATGCTTCCAATGGTGATCTTCTCCGCAATGTCCCTCTTCGTGCCCCATGGCGGCGTCGTGATCTTTGTCATGGGGGCTGTCTTTGTGCTCTGGTCCACCAGGGTCTGCACGAGGCTTCTCGTCGAGCTGGCCTCGTGTACGGGGACGAGCACCGTGGCCTCATAGCCTACGCCTGCTGGCTTGTCTACATGCTCTTCTCCCTGCTTGTAATATTCTGATTCTTGGTGAGGACTCGTGCAGGACTTTAAGGTTTTCTACTCTATTCTTCTTCTTCTTCTTCTTCTTTGGGATAAAATTATTATTTTTTAAATCTTGGACTTTGTTCCTTTTTTTTTTTTTTTGTAATCTTGGATTCTGTAGTTGTAAATCCTTTATTAGACATTTGGGTTTAAGCCTGAAAAATGTGGTTCCGTATATTAATTTTTAATGATTTCGGAAATTGATTAGCCTGGAAATTGATTGGTTACCTTTGGTAATGCAATGTGTAACTGAAGTTATCAGGTTGGAAATTGTTATTTTTTTGCTTTTGAAAGTTTTGTAATATGCTTTTGAGAACTTTTAGAGCTTAATATGATGTCCATGGCTCGCAATAGTCAAAGTTAAGAGAGATTAATTTGCACCTTTTTACGTGCTGCTAACTTCTAGTCAGCATATTACTATTTGCCATTATCTGAACTGAAAAATTCTTTACAAGCAACCTTTCTATTTTTGAAAAGAAGAAGAACATATTTTTCCAGTCACTTTCCATGTGCATGCTTTTATTGTGTGAATTACTTAATAAGAAACTTGCTTGAGTGTTATCTTTATGAGGAATAATCACTGTTGAAATGATTGATTTTTCCTTAAGAATTTCACAACAATGTTTCATTTGATATTTATATCAAAATGAAGTGAAGATGAAGTGAAAAAGGGAACCAACAATGTGAAACATTTTAAGCAACAGAAGATGGAAATTTAGACTACCGAATTCCCTAAATGGTGAAGATGAAGATGAAGTGAAAAAGGGAACTTGAAGTTGCAAATATCCAATGAAACACTGGTTAACATGACAGAAGATCACAACGTTTTGACATACCGAATGATGCACTTTGTTCTTATATGAATAATCTGATTGACTGTCCCTAGCTTTCTGATTGGTTTGGCAGTCTTGGTTTAGCTAGTTGAGGAGTTTACCTCACAACGCAAGGGGCCTGGATTCATGGTTTGGTTGCTAGACACTCTTAATGGTATTATCTTGCTTTGATGGAGGAGATTCAGAGTGATGGTTTTTGAAGATATTAAATACTCACATCAGTGTTGTTTCTTAGACTCGAAAAAAGTTTATGAATCATTCTTTCACATGTTGAAGAAGCAGTCAAATAGTGCATGGATTGCAGAGGAGTCATGGGACAATAATTTATTAAGGGTTTGTGGAAACTGAAAGTACTTCATTCCCAACAAGTCTATGGTTTCTGTTTTTGCAAAAACATTAACACAATTCTGAAAGATTACTAAACCCTACTTCGAGAAATTAACATATCACACAATGGCATTTGTAGGAGAATTCTTTTGCAATTGCTTATTGGATGTCCTAAAAGGTGAATTACATATCATGCCTACTTGTCTGTGTGTTTTGTTTATGACTATGATTCTCATAATTGGTTTGCCCTGATTGTACTAAGAACACCGGCTGTCTCCATGCTAAGAAATGAAGGTCAGCTCTGGGCTGCAAAATTATGCTAAATGCTTGGCAAAGAATGCCTCAGATCAACTGGTTATTACTGTTACGAAGCAAAGACAAACAAATATATCTCATTTTGCTACCAGTTAATGGTGAAAAGTTTGTGGCATGAATTTATGCAAAATGGAACAATATTGAATAAGAATGATTAGAAACCATGCAGAATGGAGCATATTACTGGGATAAGGAAGAAAAACTTTAGGCGCTATCAGTTGAAGGCTTTCTGGATATACTATAGTTTGTATCTCTTGGTATTCCTTAAGCTGATGCATATGAGCAGACTGCCTGGTTGTGGATCATCACTTTTCTCACTGACTTCAAACATGTTAAAGCATGTAGGTGTGAGCTTTGGTATGGAGATTTAGGACAAAATATAGGAAGAAAAGCCCTTTGGCATGGTGGTTGCAGATGACAAGATGTGACTCACAGCATGTAAATGTTCTAACCTCCTCTCTATTTTTTTTTCTTTTTTTTTTTTAAATTGCAAGACGACTGAAGACTGACTTCTGTCTGCTTCTCTGAGATGTGGGGTTGTGAGTTAATTTTGCCCACTCTTGTAGGTTGTTTTGTAGTTCGTTTTTGAAGAAGATTCCCATGCCTTGAAGGGGCTAGGGTTCCTCCATCTCAGATTATCTGCAGACACTTAATTCAAAATATGATATTAATCTTAGGTCTGTTCATTTTTTCTCTTTTTTGCTTTTTATTCTGTGGAGATGATCATGAGTCACAGAATTTAAATTTTGTTAAAAAATATTTGATTTTCTTATTTTTAATTATTATTGTATTTTATTGTCTAATCATACTCATAGCTAATATGACCTGCTGCCATATGTTGGAGCAACTCAAACAATCTCCCTTGCCGATTCACATCAAACTGGGTGATCTTAGGGGTAAGCTTCTTAGATGCAGTGATGGAAACAATATTGTTAGAACAGGAAATGATGATCGCAAATTCTTGTCCGGAAATGTGATGGATCATGGAGGATGAATTTAGCACTTAAGTAGGTTTTTAGTTGCTTCACTTAACGATTAATATAGGGTAAGTTAATTTTGAAAGTTGGATCTTAATTAGTGTACAATCAAAGTAAGGTCAAAATATTCCATATGCATGAGAAACACAATGAGTTCTTTGTCTTGCCATTTTATTGAATGGTACTCAAAATTAACTCTTCGAAGCCTTATGAGGTCCATCTTCAGACTCTATTAGTATCATTTTTCCTAGTAACCTTGGATGGCAAATTTATGCATACTTCAACTTGAGTAAAGGTCCTATACAACTATAATTATTTAAAATCTCAATTAGATGTTACCATTGGGAATCTATGCTTTTTATAATTTAAGGCCTTATTTTCACAAGCCTAACTCAGGCTGCTAGTTTGAGACTCACCGAACATGTCATAATCAATTAATTTACTATTAGTTCTTTTACATTGTTGGCTGGCTGCAAAAAAATGCAAATTACTTTGACAAGCTTACCTTACATGATAGACCTAACTGCTTGCCTAGTGTGGGCAATTTATGATAGTTGACATCTTACCCTGAGTTCACTGAGGCTTATACTGCTCCTAGGTCTGCTGTCAATTATATCTCCAGCTGGCTTGATTCATGGTTTCATCGATTATTGTTTGTGATATATAGATCATCATGATATTCAATACTGATCATGAATGATATAAACTGAATAGGAAATCCAGTTTATTAGCTTATGGTAAAAATTGAGATCAGATTTCATGAACTCACCACCTGATCCTGGATTCCACATTGTTTATGCTCATGCTATTGGTTGTTGGTTGTGTAGACTGAAGATTGGTCTGATGATTGTCTAATTTTTAGCATATCATTTGGAACACCATAGGGCATTCGATCACCATTTCTTCTGAATTTTTAATTTGCATGGGTCTTTAGTTCGATTGATTGTGTAAATTTTTTTTTTTTATAAAAGAAACATTTCTTAAGCAGTTTCATACTTCTTTTAGATCCTTCCCTGTGCTTCTTTATCATGTCCAGTCTCTTTTTCTTGTATTAGGACTTAGATAGCAGTCCTAATAGCTGGGAGTAGACTCTTGATCTTGCCACAGCCTTTTTCTCTTATGTGACTGGCTGATGCAAAGTCATGTATTTAGATATGTGTGTATCTTGCTCTGTATACACATATATACTGGATATATATCAAATTGGGCGACGATCCCCAAGTGTAGTTATTATCAGGATTTGGATATCAAAGTTCTTAATCTACTAAATGCTTGTTTGATCTGGATTTGTATCCTGGTAGATTTGCCTTTTTGCATCAATATCTGATAGTCTTTGCATCAGTTGTTTGAGCCAGATATATCTAAAGTAAATCATTACAATTCATTACTCAAAGAAGTCCTAGGTTCGGAATAGAAAATACTTGATTTTATCTTGATATTCCGATTACTATTACCTCAGGATTAAAGCAGCAATGAGTTTAATAATTCATAAGACCAGGGCTTCACTAAATTTGTGTTCGCTAATTATTAGCTTGCAATAATTGGTTGTTTTACAATGAGCTTCATAGTTCACCGGTATTGAAAACAATGTCTTTTGACCTTGACCTTGAGGCTAGTAATTTGCATTCTGCTTTTTGGATTGTCATATTGGATTATATTGTATCTTGTCACAACAAGATGGTTAATATGCGAGCCTACATAATCTTTTACGGTTGATGCTTAGAAAAGGTCAGATGGAGTAGTGGGGTGGAAATTATATTCCAAAATTTGTAGGGGAAAGTTTAGCTCTATAATAAATGAATGAAAAGCAGTTTATAGCTATTTTCCTGTCAATAGTTTTCAAATTCAAGATGGTTTTGCAGTCATTGCATCATTCTAGATTAGATTTAAAAAATAAATATTCATTATTTGTAGATATATTCAAAAATTCTCTGTAAAATGGTGATCTGAAGCTAGAGCATATTAATAGTAAGAAATTTTGGGCCCTTCATGGAATGAATTGCTGATATACATTTCAAGTTTAGCTTTGTAGGTACGGGTGTTTAGTCATTGTCAACTCAAGATGTTACACAATAGCCATTGAGTTTTGCATGATTACTGACTTCTGGATCTTGGAAGCTTTGGTTTCTTTATTTCTGAAACTGTTGATGTTTAGCCATCTGCAGGGTCATTAATTTTTGTGAACTTGTGTCATATTGCTTGATGTTCTGCCATCGCTGTTCTAACTCTAGACCTGGCTATTCCTGCAACTACTTTATATTACAAAACTGAATGTTCTTTATACCATTGTCGCTGCAGTTCACGTTCCTGTTTTCTTCATGAAGCATCAAGAGGCCTTTGGTTTTTGCGAGACATTGAGGGATATCTTCGGACCTTTGCCAGTCTCGTGATTGTCAATCTGAGGTCCACATACAACTCTCCAAGGATTTGAATCCAATTCATTTTATTGTATGCTTAAATTCTGGCTGATGTAATATTATTCAATACCATTTGCCATGTATAAAATCAGAATTATAGGTGCCAAAGAATTTTGAATCTTGAAAGGACTATGTTTGAAAGATCAGGAAAGGAAATGTTAAAGACCGAAGAGTACTGTGAAGTGGAGAATTGCCTGTCTTGATAGTTACCATGATTGAATAGTATGCTTTTCCAGTTGCTAGCTATATGACCGACCATCCTTGGCAACCCTGCCAATATATTCTATGAAAACACTTTCAGATAGTTTCCTTCTTGCATGTTGGTTATTGCCTGAACACGATCACTCTGGCTTCTTCAGCATTATTCTAATTGAGTAACTTGGGCTACTTTAATGTGCATGTATACGGGTGTCAAATCATCGCAAATTCAGCTCTGATGGTTTCACTAAATTGTGCTTGAGGATGAGAGTCCTTAATGTCCTCATAATTTTTCATTGCTTGTGAACTGCTGATCTTCTTAATCATTTGCTGACTGTATTATGTTTATACTTTGCTTTCTACTTTTTTCCTGTTGGACGGTTGGTGTGTTCAGAAATATTCTTCGTGCCCTCAGAACTCTTAAGCAGATACCTTTTGTGCCTTTAGTCATTAGCGGCATTATTGAGCTATGTCATAACCTTCAGGTATTTGCATCTCATTGGTGTATCTTTAATCCTATTGAGTTGTAGACTTGTCTAAGTGCATTTAAATAAGATATCAACCATCCCAACGCTAACTGTACGTATATTATTCAGGACTCTTTTGATCAAAAATTACCTTTAAAATCTAAGATTACTCAATTAATTCAACACAATCCAAATTTAGCGTAAGATAGGGTTGTAGTGGATTAGCATTGGGAAATGCGGAGATTAACTTGGTTAGGGGTTAATTCTTGACCTAATCCAACTCACCCAAGTAGCAGTCTTCAACAAGTGAGTTATCAGGTCAGACTGAGTCTAAGTATCATCTCAAAACTAAGACCTATAAGGGGAAATGATTATAAATTCTGACCAAGAACATTCTAGTTATAGATAAGAGGAACCTTTACAGGAGTTAACATCTTGGAGTTGCTTTAGCATTTGCTGAGTTACATGTTGTTGAGGGACAAAATAAAGACGCCGCATTACCACTTGAGAGATATCCTAGAGATTGAGCGGATGATTTTCTCCACATGAAGTTGACTCAAGTATTTGCAGCATCAAATGTGCTCTCAGATGCTCTCTCACATTACCAGGCTGCTTTGAGGTACTGCTTCCCTGGACCATTTCTTAACAATCAAATAGGAAGAGCAACTCTCTCAGGGTATCCTTTAAATGTTAGATCTCTGACCAGTTTTGCATGCAGGAGAGAAGTTTATGTATTTATCCTTTGAAAGGTAGATAAATGCATATATACCCCTCCAAAACCCTAAAATTCACTTGTATATTCTTACCATTTTGGCTTCATTTCCATCATTTGAATGTTAGTCTGGCTAATATGTATATGTATTTATGTATGTACGTACATAAGATGGCAAGATAAAATGGTAAGAGTAGTCCTTGTTTTAACGATGTTATTGAACCACAAGGACAAATGCAATTTTTCAATCTTTGGAAGGGAATATATTCAAAGTACCAAACTTCTAGAAATCAATCGTAATAGCAAGATATCATACAAATGTGTTTGTGCTTGTGCAGGGAATGGATCCAGATGCACTTGAAGAGGAAGAAAATGACACCGAGGATGCTGAAGCCTGAAGGTGATCAATAAGTGACCGAGCTGCTATAGTATGCAGAGATCGATAACTTGTGGGTACTTTGTGCAGGCTATATCAGTAGCCCGGGCTGCCTCACCTGACAAGACTTGCAAAACCTACTACATCTGCGGAGTAGGAGACAGCAATATAAGAAAAGAATTTCGTTGTCGTGCTGTCTCTGCTTCCAGTTGTATTTCAAGGCTTTTGTGTGAACTTTATTGTCGTGCTGTCTCTGCTTCCAGTTGTCTTTCAAGGCTTTTGTGTCACTTGCAGCGATATCTGTAGTTTTTACTAGTGAAAAAAAGGTGACTGTTGGGACAATGTTTTAAGTTAACACTGAGCACTTATGATGAGGCCAATTATTTTGATTTGCACAACTGCAAGTGATCAGATAGATGCACATTAATTGTTACTTAGGATTGCCATCCTCATGCTTTGCAGACGTGAACATATTTGCAGAGGAAATTACTGCAAGTTTTCTTCTTCTTTTTTTTTCCATTATCAGGTCTGTAGTTTGAAAGCAGATTTTTGGTCAATGATATGCAGACGCATGGATCAAATTGTTATCAAAATGGTTAGGAGAGATAACCTCGCATTTATCACATACACTATGGATGTCTATTGGAGGGTTGGGTTTAAAAGTACGCAAACAGGATGGCAGTTAAGGGGGCATCCAGAAAGTTTCAACTTTGAATCCGCTTCAATGTGCAGGTGATGGGTTCTTGGTGCGATGATGTGTGTGTATCTGGTGCTGTCGGTGTCATGTCAACATGGAACTAGTTTATCGGCATTGTAAGCATGTTTATCCCACTTACAAGATATTAAAAGTATATTTTCCCAAATTCTGCTGTCTGATGTGCACAAGTTATATTAAGATTTTGCAGAACTTTCAGTGATTCTTCTGTCAGTAGATTGCTACCAGCTTAACTCGTTTTGGTCAACCTCTCACTAAAGGAATTGACGCCATATTTTTGATCAAATAAAAATCGGTAAAAGCAACTTGCACGCTCGGTATTTACTTTAAATAATGTTTTTGTCGTGCTAAAAATAATTTCTTCACCTCAGAAATCAGATCCCGTCAATCACCGTGGCTCCATTTCTAGCGTCGGTACCTTGTACACATTGGCGCCTCCCACGTTTGCTTCAAGAATTCTAGAGACCGACAGAAATGGATTTATTGTTCGGGTTGCGAGATCAAAATTATTTAGTCGTTCATCAAGCAATCTAATTAGACCAACTCGGGGCAGCTGGAGTTTTCTTTGTAATTTAATGGGAAAAGCTTTGGTCCGCAGAGCCACTTGGAACACTGTCGACCCCGGTCGGTAAAAAACTTTCTTATGACTTGAAAGAGCAACAGTATGGCGTGGCCAGATAATCTTCCTACCAAGCTATCACTAACGCTTCCTTCAAACCATTTACCAGGACCAGGATGGCTTGCTTCAACCAGTTGGGTTGTGCTGAGAAGAGGGCGGATCAAACAGATATAATGAGCCAGGGAGTTCATCTATTTTAGAAAACCTGTTGGGTGATGTAAGCTCCTTTTCTTGTGATCAGGTAATTCATCCATTTTAGAAAGCTAAAGTCGGGCTTGGGATCCACAGCGCAGCGGATTTTCATGGTTGCTTGCTTCCAAATTGTGAAGAAAAACCTCAATAGCACACTCACATAAGCAGCACCAGATTCCCTTACGAAACTTCTGCCACAATGAAATGATTCCAGAATCATCCTAATTAGTCGAGAATTAACATTCTAGTCCGTCAGAATACTGACAAGGTAACTAGTTGATAGTTTAAAATTTTACATGATACAATTACACCTTGATATGCCATATAGCTTACCAGTTACTCTGTACAAGCAAGGAACAAACATAGGCTACGGTGACCCAAAATACAAGTGCACATAGAAAAGACCAACGAAAAAGAAAGCCTTGACATTCTGAAGGAAAACGATTCCGTTCTACATGTGGAAAGGTTTTCTTGGTGTTGGTGCCCTGTTTTCCATCGACTGCATTCTTTGCTTCAGATGAAAGACTTCCACCTACAAATTAATATGAATATTATCAATTAAGTTCATGCCGCAAGAACACCTGGGATGCAAACATCCCTCCATGCTAGGCAACATATATTAAAAATAACAGCGCTACCTGGAGCTGGAATGCTCTTGCCCTTTCTCCAGCTAATACCCCCCGGGTTGAGTGCAGCTCCTAGATCACAGAGGGACTACTCCATCAAGCATAACAGAGGAGGCATAAGTGATTGATGCAAAATCAAATAAAAATGCACCTCACCTTCTGGGTATCATCCAAAACCGCTTTTAAGAATGCCACATCATGCTCAAGCCGCACATTATCAGAGTGGACCATATTTGAGAGACTATTTGCCTCTTCTTGAGCTAACTCCATGCCTGCCAGCTTCTCTTTCAGCAGCTCGATCTCTTTCATTGCATCCACGAGTTTTTTCTCCATCTCCTGCCTACTCTTAATGGTAGAAGATAAGTTCTTTTCCGCAGCTTCCTGGCTTGCCAATGCAACATTCAACTGCTCCTCTAGCAAGATGTTTTTTCTAGTCAGAGTTAATATTTTGGTTTCATACAATTGATATATATTGGAAGGATTTGTTAGCACTGATCTAGTATCAGTTTCTGGAGGTGCAACATGATTGCCATCAGACACAAGATTGTTATTCCCCTGCTTCTGATAAAGGTTTGAGCTTTCAGAGTCGAATAGGTTTTCCTCCGTGCTTGCTAAAATTCCAGCAATATCCATTTGGATTGTAGTTTCATGCTTCTTGCTTCTCTGCTCCATTGCCTGAAAATAATTTTTTTAGTACTCAAAGAGGATACATGAACTTCAAAACTTTTTGCATTTATGAAACAAAAGAACAAATCAAAATCTCTATCAAGAACTGGAATTTATTGTAAAGTGAGGCATGACAAGAACTAAAGGATATGTTCTCACAGTACCAAAAAGTAAACCATAATCACATCCAACCACAAGTCCAATATTTGCAACAACGGAGAGATCAACAAGAATTTTTATTTTAAGAAAAGGAGATTTTCTACACAGATGACATATTCCAAAAAGTAGACTTCCTAGAAACGTGTAGAGATTTGAAACAACACTAAGTGAACATAGCTACCTGAATAAGAATGCGTAGTTCAACAAACTCTGAAACAATAGTAACTAAAACATGCCTACCTGAATAAGAATGCATGGTTCAATAAATTCCAGAGATTCTCCATAAAGAAGCCTTCAGTATCATTTTGTGCTTCTCACATACGACCAGCAAAGGCAGAAATTATGGAGACAGTGGCACAGCTCGATGACTATCATTCAGACATTTTCCAAATGGAAATTAATCAGCTACACTATTCTGCAAAATTTATATTGCTTTTCTTAAATGAGGATGACTTGATCCCAACAAGTATGAGACCAATTTCAATCAGAATGGGATGTCGGAAGCTAAACTAGCTGAAAATTTGATCCAATTTTATTGAGTGAGGAAGTACCAAAAGTGTCCTAGGAAGAGAAATGATACCTGTCAGGATGATTTTATATTTAACAATTACACAACCAACTATTATAATTTCAATAAGTCCAACAGGTCCCAGAAGTGCTTGTTGGGCAGCTATTTGTTGAACCATAACCAAGGTTCAAAAATGTAATTTCAGTTTCAATTATGGCCAGATTCAACTAACTTCTGGTTTTGTAGTTTCACCATCTCAGTAGTTAACTTTTCGAGTTTCTGAGTTTTCACAAAACAATAAATGTTAAAATGTAATAAGCAAGGTCTGCAATATCAGTGTCGAATACTGTATCAGTACTTTTCTAGTTGGGTATTGTACAGTCAGTATAGTAAGGTGCACACCTCATACCAAAACATCCCTTGAACCATTTTTCCCACTTTTTATCTTGGTATGCCTCAATACGAATTGGTACAAACCTCAATATGGAGTGATACACCTCGATATATAGCAGTATGAGGTGGTATGGAGCCTGTGCCCAAACTTAAATATCATACCGGTTTCTATGTGGTACAATATGGTACACCCCATACTAGGCAGTATAGGGCAGTATGATAGACCATGGCAGTAAGATTAAAAAATATTACACGGTTAGAAAAAATAGGAAATGAAGATGAGCAAAACAAGTTAGGAAAGGAACAAATTGCAGTTCTTATAAATTTTGGGAGTGTATTTTCTAATGTATCGTAGCTTATAAAATAAAATGAAAATTTAGATTTTTGTTTCACATCATTTTAGAATATATTTTTTTTTATCCAACTATATAATGTCAATTTACAAATAAGAATCTAAATAACTAAATCGCAATAAAATCCATATTTTTCATTGAGCATTAGAAGATCTTCTATTGAACTTCAAAATATAAAGGTCGTTCCACTTCCATAATATTTCCATGGAGAGATGATCTATCTACAAAGAGTTTATTGGTGAGGAATTTAAAATATGTTTTAACTTTTGGATTTGGAACTTGGCACCCCACAAAGGAAATTTTAGTTCAAACTTCAAAAACCAAGTTCAATCATCACAAATCTACTTCTGATGTTTCCCCTTAAAAATTTCTCAACAACCTAAAAAGCCTCCCAAATATTGTCAAAAGAATGCTTTTAATATTGTCAAAACACGCAAGAGACTTAGCAATTCATAACAACACTAAATAAATGAGCAGGCAAAACACATTGATGATATATACACCAAATAAAACCTTTGAGGTTAGCTTCAGTCAGCAATTCATAACAACACTTGGTTTCAGACCGATAACAGATGAAATTAGAGGTGCTCCTAGCAAAGGCCTTGTTTTCAAGCATGCTAATGAGCTTAACATTAAACTTTAATTTGAGGGTAGCTAACCTGAGTCTCCAATATCAAAGATTTACATTAGACTATTGTACATTAACAAGTTGTAATAGCCCAACCCATCCTTTGTTTTTGGGCCCTTGGACCAGCCCAAAGTAACCAGGGCTCATGCTTGGCATGTGCGTGGAGGGGAGGAAGATGACTCTATCTGGGAGTCCTCTTCTCTCTCGATTCCGATGAGATCGGGGCGATGGGTGTTCGAATTAGGTTAGGAATTCCGTCTATAAGAAGCATCCTTCCCCTCCCCTGGATCCCACCTTTGTATCCTTGAGATATCGCCGCCGACCATCCGAGATTCCTCAAGTTTTTTTTTCCTTGGGTTGCTGCCAGAAAAAGATCACTGGAATCCTTTTTCCTGGGTTGCTGGACCAAGATAGCTCCCTTCCCGTTCCTTCTCTTCCTTTTTCCCATTCTTCCCTCTCTTCCTTTTTCCCATTCTTCCCCCCATTGTCGATGTTCGGATTAGCCTGGCAAGCCACCGGATCCGCCACCGGGTTGGGTTAAATAAGGTAGTCCTTGTTTTCTTTTTGATTTCATTGACCCCCACCGGCCATAGCCGATGTCCGATCCATTGCTTAGCCACCACCAGGAGCCGCTATAGGTTGCTGACCCCGGTCTTCTACTGCCATGCTCAAGGAAACTATCCCCTATTTTGAAGAGGAAGAGAGGAAGAAAGGTTCTTCTTCCTCTCTCTTCCCCCTTTCTCTCTCTTTCTTATTCATTATTTATTTTCTCTCTCAGATGGATTAGCGAAATTGTATAAGGAAAATTCCGAGGGCGGGGGGTGGACCCTAGTGATCCTCGATAAAGGATTCTAGATAATTGATTCTATTTATTGGATCTTATTTTATAATGTTTATTTAATTCTGTAGAGGAACAATCCATCAGATAGGAGAACATCGAGTAGGATTTTTTATGCCCAGATCATAACCTAATGAGTTCCATATGTTCGCCAATTGAGGTAAAAATCCATGTATATGATCACATTATATATACTATTTGTATCATTGGTTTTGTATCGTGGGATTTGTGTTGAGGGATTTTGCTTTGCATGAGGCAATATCATTTTTATACGATTTTTCAAAATGAATGCATTATATGTGGAATATATATATGTACTAGTAATTAATGATAGGTTATATGATTATGGCATGCTTATCTTGATCATATTGTAAATTAGAATTGATTTGATAACATCAATATATAATAATTGTATGGAAAAGATATTGTTTATGCTTAGGATAGCCGGCCAGAAGCTTATGTCTGGGATAGCCTCCATGGGCTTGCGCATAAGATAGCTCCCACGAGCTTATACCTGGGATAGCCTCCAGGAGCTTATGCTTATAATAGTCGGTCAGGAGCTTATGTCTAGGACAGCCTCCATCGGTTTATACGTGGGATAATGCATGAAAATTTGTCAAACATGAATTAAGGCATGATCTTGGTTAGTCCAAAGCCAGAAAGATAATGGTTGCCAATTGGAATTATGAAAAGAGAAACAAATGATAAGACTAGTAAAACCAATACTGAATAGAAGTTTTACTTGTTGGCATGTGATGATCCATCTCTTTGATAAAATGCTTGATACATGAATATGTTAGCATCTAAGTTATTTTAGATATATAATGTGAGTTTTCATATTTTCATTTTAATAAGCTTATTGGTATTTTCAATTTATTTATTATATTAGTATAGATGTACGGCGATTCTTACCAAGTTGAAAAGCTCATACTCCTATGTTGTATTTTTTTCAGATACATAGGATGCTTAGTTCGGACAAGTTAGGCAAAAAGTTCGAGTACTGAAACTATTAGTGCATTAATTAGTTCAATTTCTGAAACCATTAAAAATTTGAATAATTATAGTTAAACAAGTTGACTATATATTTTGATGAACTAACTTAGTTGACATGTTTGGTATTTATTTATTTATTTTTAAAATATTTAAAATTTCTATTCATTTTAGGTCTTGCATGATTTGTAGGGTATCGCTCTAAGATTTATAAGGCTATGTCACGTTGTCGACCCTAGTGCTGGATTCGAGACGTGACAGGTGACAATGCTTATCACATAGAGCAAAGAAAGTGTTTCATAAGAGCATATGCAGAGGGGCAATACATTAAACTGGCTCATAAAAGCTGCAAAAGCATTGAAAAAGCTCTATGACAACCAAGATGTGATGCACCCAAGAAAAAGGAAACAATCCTGCTTTTATTGATTGAACTAAATATATAGAAGTTGAATGTCAATCTATACAAGATGTAATGAGTGAAACATCAAAACTATATTCACCAAAAAGACAAAGGATAAATATGAGAATCACCCATGTAATATCTTTGAAAAAGACAATGCATTGGTACAAGCACTACATTAAGCATTTTGAGCTAGAAACAAGAGATTTAAAACAAGATATACAAATCTATGCCTTTTGTCTGTTAGCTTTCTTATGGTCACTGTATTCCACATAAATAATGTATTCCACATAAACAAAGCATATTGAAGTACCATTCGAAGCGCCTTAAAGAGTTATTCTTGTGATCAGCCTTCACGCAATTACTGTTGTATCTCTCCACAGTTATGCAAAGCATGCCTTTCAACTACCAGCGTAAGGATCTTTTAGTACAACTAAATTTTATTAAGATGGAAGATTTTAACAAAGTTTAATCAAGAGAATCCATCATGATGTTCTTAGTGCAATCAGTGTAACTGTGGCCAAGTGCAAGCTGAATAGTACATTGGATGCACAAAATAAAACATTAACGAAGCCTACTATCTGCTATCGGAATAATATATTGAAGTACTCACATTACTCACTTGTGACGAAGGATTACTCAATAAGCAGTTTCCACCCTCCTTATATTTGTCATCTCTGGGAGATTTCTGCATCTTAAGAGCTAAATTGTAATCTTCTTCATGGTGGAATTGCTTATGAAGTGATACATTACCAGAAGCAGAATGTGGATCAGTGGATGAATCTGAGAGAGATTTCCTGCCAGATGCATGTTGCTCCACTGCAGATGCTAGACTGTGCCTGCCAACAGGATCAACAGAACAAGGGGGAGCAGCATTGTTAAGATGGGCACCAAGTTCTTTGGTCCTCACAGGGCAATCTTCATATGACAATGGATCTGTATTTGGGGCAGATCGCCAGCACATTGAATGTTCATTCTTGAACAAGACCAATATTTCAACCTATAAAACCCAGAATGGATATAAATATTATTGCACACAGGAAGAATACAAGCGGCCACATCATAATTATGTGCTTATGTCTTAACCTGATTTGATGGCTCTTTCTTATGTCCTCCAAAAGCAACTAGAAAAATCTTGTCTTTGTGATGCACAGGAACCACACTGAACCCCTGTTCAACAACAGATTCTTTAGCAATTCTTTCAAGAAAAGCAAGCAACAAAAGTTGACTTATGTCTGAAATCTAATAAAAATATAATTACAACATATTATTTGGTATTCTTTCCCATTAAGCAATAATGAGTTATAAACTATACACATGACATTTGAAAGGCTGCCAAAGTATCATAAATGACAAGCTAAAATTAATGCACTCAAAAGTGTTTAACGAGAAAATTATGTCTCCATCAAATTTGTCAGCAATATAATCAGTAACCGATATGAAGAAGAGAAAGAAAGCATATATTTGAGTATTCATAACTATCTTCTGCACAATACTGCCTAAATGATAGTAAACTAGTAAATTTATCTTCTTTCTACCCCTGCTGGAAGTGTTAACGACAACATATCCTATTGAATATAAGCAACCATTTTATGTTTCATGCTTTTCCACCATGAGGTTTTCACGACTTCATTGTGAAACAATGAAATATGCATGCTCAGGCAATTCACATGCATGCAAGGTCATGAAAAGTATAAGGAGAAAGCGTGAATTGTTAAAAGACTAGAATGAATTGTTTCATTTGTCCATGACAGGCATGTGCTGACCATGCATGTGATCTTCACCATATCAGGAAGGCACCCATGTGAATCTCTTTACACAACAAGCATCCTAAGTATTCAATATACAGCCACCAACAAAAAGGAGCTGCAGAAATCCACCATGCCTGGATAATTAGAACTTCTACTAAGCTTCTTTCGTATGGCTAAGATAGACGGTGCATAGAAAGGTTCCATGACAAGAGTAAGAATCATTATGTCATGGTGAGATTTTTGGAGGTGCCCTGAGGCAGTCAGCTAGTAATGGACAAAGGTCCAGATCATGGGCCACTAAGAATGTGTGATGCCTAATAAGGCTCAGAAATAAACCAGCTCTTTGCCATTGTACAAAAGAAGAAAGGGGATTTCTTAACCTTTTTTTAGGGGAAAAAGAGAAAGAAATCACAGCCAGCTAGTTCTCTTTGCATGAAGGATTAAGATGATCTAGTTGCTTAGTCAAAAAGTTACATGATTTACATTTCTTTTTCTGGGAAATATCCTTGCTGCAGTCAAACTATACAGCTTGTAAATGACCTCACTAGAACTAAGAAAGTCTGGCTGGGTAAAGGTTTCAAAAATCATTGGTGAGATAAGTAAACCATGCTCTCTACCTTTACTCCTTTTGTCTTCTTGTCTTTTTTCCAGCCCTTCCACCTTTCTTCTAGTTTTCACTTCTTCATACATGCTGGCTGCTGCCATTATAGAACAAATCTGAACTGCAATATAGATCTATCCTACAAAACTTGAGCTAGAAATGGTCCTGAGTTGGCCCGGGGCCCCAGATGATTATAACACTTCTTCATTACCTTTGTTCTTTCCTCCCAACACTCCCCTCTCCTCTCGCTCGCTTCTACTCCATGTAGGGGCCCAATTAACCCAATGGCCCTTCCAAGTCAAGCAACTGGATCAACCACTTAGACTAGATTCATATTAACAATTAATAAAATAAATTACTTGCATCAGCTTTCCATTTCAGATTTCCAGTATTATGATAAACAAAACCTACAGGCTCATTTTCATGTTCAACAAATTAAGAAAAAAATCAGCACAGAATCAACAGTATTAGCAACCTGAAACCCATTATGGTATCTTTCACATACAGAATTTGATGCCACAAAGAAAAGCATCAATAGAAACCGTAATGACACAGGAATTTAAGATATTCTTCCAGAAATTTTTAGAATTTCTGATTAAATATTTAGAATGATATCATAAGTAAGAAAACTACAGACCTATCATCATAGAACTGAGGAATAGCAATAGATACATGACCGTATAAAGTTATAATAAAAGCAATGGAAAAGATTATTAGCAAACTCACTTTGTTGGTAGTAACGGAAACACCAGGGGAAATAACTGAAACAGACCACTCAAATTTTAAAACGTCAAAGACTAGAGTTTCTGCATGTCCTGAAAAGAAAACTACTTGTTAGAAAGCATGTGCTAATGAAAGTAAAATTTTAACAATGATCCATGAATTATTAATGATACTGATGATCCATAAATAGTTCTAACAAATAAGTAACCAGCAAAAATTACACAGAAAGGGTCTTCCCCATATGACTGCCAAAACATGGGGATAGAATATGGAAATTAGATTAAGGACAGGATATGGGGGCTTTCACTGCTGAATTAGAGGGATGAACAAAATTATAAGCTTGAAAAAAAATTATTGAGAAATGGAAGGTGGATCATTAGCATTGAGAAACCCAGCTGAATCAGGATGGAGGCAGCATCAAACCCAGGTCTCTTGTATCAACCACAAGAGAATTTGCCAATATGGTAGCGAGCACCCTCAGCATCGAGTTAACAATTTGCATGGACAAAACAAGGTGGCATCTAGAAAAGGGAAATGATGGTGAAAGGGGTGGATCAGCGCCCCTTACATAGGTAGGAGGAGGATGGCAGGTCATAGAGGACAAGAAACTACTTCAATGGCCAAATGATTTTTCTCATTAATACAAAAGGTCAACAAGGAATTTGAACATTCTCTCTAGATGCCCCTTGCCAGCAGAAAAAAAAAAAGACAAAAAAAAAAAAAAAGATGATAAAATTTTAGTAAGGTGATGAAACCTACTACCAAAATGCAAATTATAATAAAGATTCAAGGGACATCATCCTTACATGTTAGTAGAGCAACTATACATTCAAAATAAAAAGAAGCGACACAAAATACAGTATATGATAGTTAACCATTATAGAATGCACTACTTACCACACTAGGACATGAACCAAATAAGTATTTATTCAGCTATTTGTAGAAGTAGAAATATTTCAGTGTTGCAAAGTAAAAGGCCTAAAGTTATAAACCACTTTTTTAAGCAGAAAGTGTCATAGCCTACTTTCTATTACATAATAACCCAAACATACTTGTGACGTTTATGCATATTCATCCACTACATGACTCTGCACATAGTTTGCATTTTATGGTGTTTGTGCATAGACTCTACATATACACTTCCTTGTGTGGTGTTTTACTTATCATGAGGTAAACAGACACACTATTCATCATGTGGTAAACAGTTACATTATCTAGCAGGCTTTGTTCTCTATTTAGATAGTTTATCCTTTATAGTTTATACACACCCAATACTTGCTGAAGTTTCATTGTATTGAGATCTTGATCAACATCTAAAAGTATTCCTCTTTATTATCTAATTATCTACAACATTCTTGAACAGTATCAGCTGAGTTGGAGGAAAGGATCCATTTGGCATAGCTTTTAGGGGGCTAAAAAGTGCCTCTTGGAGGGTCAGAAGCCCTTTTGGTGATTTTACAATGTTCAGTAAAAATTTTCAAATAACTTTTCTGGTCATCCAAAAGCTGGAAAATGTCTATATTAGGGAAAGCTCCAATTTGGAGCTTTTAGGCAAAAGTTCTACTCAAGACACGTCGGAAAGCTGTTTTTTGGGCAAAAGCTTGCCTAAGAGACCTGGATTTGGGTTCTGACCATGGAATTTTTTAAAAATCAATTTAAAATATTTTTATTGCTATAATCATTTAAGTTGGTGTCTTTTATGCTTGTAACATGGATATTAAGAAATGCCAGTAAATATTTATGATGCTATAACGATTGTGGATGTATGAACAATTTTGTTGCCATTTTATATCCGGATGAACAAAGTCAAACATTTATATTGCTATTAGAATCAAGAGTTACACAGTCTGCTATTAGTATACTATATGTTATCTGGTAATCACCCATAAAAAAATAATTACATTATTTATTATATTACTCAAATTAAAAAATAAAAATATTTATAAATTAACAATACTTTATAATAACAATTTTTGATAGTAATAACCATGTAATATGATATAATAATATAATACCATTATCATTATTATATCGTAATAACCATCATACAAGAATATAATATTATAATATTATTTAACAATATTATAAAAAATATTATTCTATTATAAATTAAGAGTTTTGGATAATAAAAATAATTAGATAATTGAAAGCACTATCCAATATCATTTATTATCATTTCTTGATACTAAAGGTACTTTCTCAATTTGGTTATCAAATGGATTTTAAAGTTTCAAAGTACTTCAAAAATATAGTTACCAAACAGTAAACAACCTTTTATAAAAACTTTACTAGTGAAAGCTCTACTACTGAAAACTCTACAGATAAAAGCTCTACCACCTACCGCCATGCATGATGGAGCCTATATGAGTTTCTTGTAGACTACTAACATAGTCACTCAATGATAAGCTTTAGTCTAACATGGTAACTCAATGATAAGCTTTGTGCATCAACTACAGCAAATTGCTCTGCAACAGGACATTATAATACGCACAATTCACATTAATAAATAAAAATTTGCAATAAACACATTTCAGAGCAGCTTCCTATGGGTCAGCCATAAGGTACCAACAAAAGCATCTTCAATAAAAAAACCTACTCAAACTTTTATAGGAAAAGAAAAGAAATGAGAAAAGTTGGAAAGTTGCCATCTTCATATCTAAATCATAAATTTAAACTTCATGTTCTAGTGCGGATAAGATGTTCAGCTCAAGAGTCTTGGAACTATGCATAACTCAAGCATAAAAACCTTAAAATGGAAGATGAAGAATAAATTGGTCTCTTAATCATGAAAATCAAGATCATTTAAAACAGAATAATCTGACAGAGCATAATCTATGCAACAGTTTAAGCATACGTTTTTTCTTGCTTCCTCCCCCCGTGATATACCATTTAGTTCCACAAAGAGCTCCACAGCAACCTGCTCTAGGGGATGGATGACGACCACGGATCTTTACTCTTGACCATACCATCTGAAAGAAGATATGCAAACAAGTTGTCAAATCCTTCACCATATGCAACACTTTTGACAAACATCAACTTGACAAAGTTGCAGAGACCTCCATGTCACTTACTGTTTCAAAGTCTAGTGAATAAAGATCATTCAGTATCCTTGACTTTGATTGCCCTCCAAAAACAAAAAGGATTCTGTCATCATAAAGAGCAGCCACATGATTTGATCTTGGAGAAGGTCCAGTTCCTCTGTTAATGGCGTGGTTTAGTTCCAAGGTGCGATTGAAAGATTCAAAATTTAAAACATGTCTATAAATTCTGGAATTATATTGAAAAGGAAATGTAACTCCATAAGCAATGCAAGTATCAAGTAAGCAAATAAATCCTTTAATACACAATGGGAAAAGGTCCTGGTTATTTTCTATGTGATGTTTTTTTAAATACCGCATTTCTTGGTGGCTTCTATAATCATGCTCATTGTATCAAGCTTTGTTGATCAAATATAGAAGAGTGCTGAACAGAGAGCCTACTCACGTATAATATAAGGGAAGCCATGTTAAAGACTTCAGATCAAACATATGAAGATCATTTAATTTTCTCTTTTTTGCATCCTCACCCCCAAACAGGATCAAGACAGAACCTGCTCTGATTACAGTATGCCCACTGCGAGCAGCCTGAAATACAATGGAAAGTTTTTGAAATTCTAACACCATGGAGAAAAAGAAAGAAAGAAGAAATGCAGCATTCTTTACTGCCTACTACTATCTAGAATGGATAAGTAGAAAAGATGACAAAAACAAGTATAAAGGAACATAATTTTAAGCTTTTGCTTTCAGTTGATGACTGTAATATGGAAGGAATTGTATGCAGATAAGAAAGCATAAAGACTTCAAGAAAATACAAGCCAGTTAAACTTAATCAAAATGCAGAAAGCTGAAAGTATAATGAATTACCGGAATGTCTCCCTTGGCTTCTATATGCAACCAGCATTCTGTTTCCACATCAAAGGACCATACTGTCGGGTATTGAATGCACAATATTAATTAACCATTCATCATCAGGAAAAAATGAAAAATGATGAGATTAACTAGTGGAATCGTGATTGCATAAGCATGACATACAACCTGATATTTTGTCACTCACAGGATCAGTTTTCCCCCCAACAAGAAGAATCATTTTTCCCCAAGATACCTACGATGACAAATGCAGGCAAGTTATTTTCTGTGTTCAGGATAGAAGATTAGCACTCATCCGTATTTATGACATGGCAACATACCATGTATCTTAAGAATTCGGATCATAACAGCAATAACAATCATGCTTGGGCAAATGAACATTTCAAACATCGAATGAATAAGAAGTGATGGACTATTATAAGGATGCAACGATCCACTAAGGAGGCCTGTAGTTCAAATCATATACCACTAATAGGCCATGGCCATTCCACATAATGTAATGACTCCATAGCACATGAACATTGGAGCATCCACGTACAAAATATAACTATATAGAAAGGGAATCCTTATTTATGGTCAATATCTATCCCACCACACCCACCCCTGCAGTCAAGGAGGCCCGTTTCTGATATATAAAGTGGACTGACCAATGAGAATTGAAATTTACAGTGGTATGAGTTTTTGTTGAAGAGCCTTGAAGTTGCTTAAAATAGTGGACAAAAACACGTGACTAAAAGTTGTAGACATGGCAACTTCATTTGAATGTGGAAAACTTCATTTGCTTGTGAAATACCAGTTTGTTGGCTATGTAAATACCTTTCTGCAATTACTATTTTTGAGACTGGAGCATGAAAAGCATTGACCAAGATAGAGATAAAAATAGGTGACATAGCAAGATGATTTCCACACAAGTATTATACATCACCAGCAGGCAAACTAAATATGAAACAAAATTTCATCTTTCTTGTTTCTCTTCCAGGAGATTAGGTGATTTCTTTAATAAAGACAAAAATCTGGTATCCCAATCTAACTGCCCAGAGCTAGAGTGTGCATATAAGCAGATCTAGCCGCAGGCTGCAGCAGGGAAATAGCGGTCCTCAGATATCACCAGAAGCAAGAGAACTCAAAAATAAATGATAAATAAAATAATTAGTAGTTTCCCAATGTTTCTCAACAAGATAACTGATGCTGTAGTTAGGTGCAGAAAGATAAAAAGATGACAAATGAAACAGATTAATGTCCACAAGCTAGAGAAGAAATAAGAATAGAAAGACAGCAAATTTAAAGAGAGAAATGTGAGCAACTAACTCATGAAGTATAAAGTGTGCAATTACAGACAAGATATAGAACTAGTAGCCAAAACTCTCTTCACATAGTGCTGCACATGCTCTAGCTTTTCTTTCTATTTTTCATGATGATGTCTGAGCACTTACAGACCTCTTTCAGTTTCAGATAAAGCATTTCCATCTCATGTGTTTATTATACCAAGACTAAAAAAAATTCAATAACAATATCAAGATGCACCATCTTTCATACCTAACCATCACAACTTGACATAGTACATTCAAATAAAAACATGCAACAGGGGCTAGAATATGGGCATGAAAATTATCCCAAAAATGAAACTGAAATACTGCATTGAAAAACTGTGACATCATCAGTAGATCTCAAGTAAAGCAAGATCATGCAAGTTATTGGAGATTGTTAATGTGGCAATACAATCTACCAAGGGTACATGAACCAATGCAAGGAGGAAACATAGAATCAGCTAATTTATAAAGTGATAGATTCGAGAGAATAGAGATAGGAAATATGTTATAACATAGTTACAGGAAAAAATAGCAACCACAAGTATATGTTATAACATAGTTACAGGAAAAAATAGCAACCACAAGTATAAAGTCAAATTTGGGGAACCAAGCTGTCAAAAAATTTAGGATGCAGTGAAAACGGAGTTCAAACAAGAACAAAAAGAAGCATAAAGCACAGCAAGGATGCAAAAGAAATAAAATAAAATAAAATAAACAATAATTATCTAGGCAATCATGATCCCAAGACAAGGTGAGGCATCCCAATAAATAGTTGAACTATCAAAAGCACAAAGTCAGGTTGAATAGACATCAGGAGTTTATAACCAAAAGCACTTCAATAATTTAACATCCTGATGTAGAGACTCTGAAAGAATCATTAATCATATCAAGCAAACATATACTTATATTGTAGCTTATAATCACAAGCCAATGCAAACAGATTGGCCGGAACATCAACTAAGATGGCAGCTTTGACCAACCACCCACTTCACAAGTTTTAGCAGATCACAAATCGTAGAGAAACAATAAAATAGAGTAGCTCCTTTATTTATCTAGAACTTAATGTTTAAGGGCAAATCAGAAGCTCAAGGAGAAATGGAAGCATGCATGATGGCATGAAGAGGCTAAAGAAAGTCGAAATGACCCAAACTAATTTCACCTCCCATATATCATCAAAGAAGAAATTATTTGAATAGCATTGGTTTTCTACCTTCTTGTCCATCATTATTCCAGCAGGAGCTCTAAAATGGTTGGTGGAACTTAAATGGAACCATTTGTCAAATTCAGAGAGTAGACACATAGATTTGGAGCAGTTGGTGAGAATGTTTAGCAAAAGGTAACCCAAGGAAAAGTTAAGACAGCAGAAATGTCCACAAACAAAAAATGAATGGCAATAAGTGAACAGCTTACAACAGGTTGCATAACCATCAAAAATGGAACTCTTCGTCGAATCAATAAAATTGTGCAATGTTTTTCAGAGAGTAGATAGGTAGATTTGGAGAAGATTGGTGAGAAGGTTTAGCAAAAGTAACCCAAGGAAAAGTTAAGACAACAGAAATGTCCACAAACAAAAAAAATGAATTACAATAATTGAACATTTTACAATAGGTTCCGTGACTATCAAAAAGCTTAGGAATATTTTTCAGCTCCAGTGACATGCATTTGGAATGCAAGTTTAGGATACACTGCAACAATGCAGTGAATCAAAAGGACAGAAGGTAACCTAAATATGTATGCTTACCATATGCCATCAGAATATGAAACTCATACCAGCCAGATGCAAAATACTAGCACATAAATTAATATCACTATCAATAAAGAGAAATTAATGCAAAAGCAAAGCCACCTAGTATCATAATCAATTTTGGAACAAATACAATGCAGTGGCAAGTGGCAACGAGCTATCAGAAGTATACCAGAGAGTGACCTTTGCATGCAGGAATTTTTAATGAACGGCCACTTGGTGATAAGTAAACCTTTGCAGCAGCGGCAGCCCAGGTAAGGTTATCCAAACTTAATATCTGAAAATATACAAATTCAACGCATGAACAGAACATTCTTAGATTGGATAACAAAGCCCCAGTCTATCTGAGAATGTAATTAGAATAGCACATAATTCCAGACCTCAAGACTGGTAACTAACAGAGGCGATCACCATGAACCATAATCACAAATTCAAAAGATAATGCAACATATTGAGCATAGTGGATTATCAAAGTTCACAAATTGAATGATCATGCGCTCGTGGTTGAATTCTCTAAAGCAAGTACATATTTCGTTACCAGTGTGTCATCCATCAATCCGTGGCCAGAATCACCGCCCACAACCACCATTTTGCTCCCAACAACAGCAGCTGCATGCTATTGGGGGAAAACATTTTATTCCGTTTATTTAAAAAGTAAAATAGCAAAATTCGTCTTGAATAGAAAGGTATAAATATCTTAAAGTACAAGCTTAAGGCAGTAACAACAGGACTACCCATTACATTGAAACGAGAAGCTGGTTTGTGCCCTTCGGTCGGCAACACCGTCCAATTCTCAGAACTCCCCAAACCGCATTTACTGTGATCAAATGCACCCAACGAGCACTGGTAATTGATGTCACCAGGTCGACCACTCACTGAAGCTGATACCACATTCTCTCCCTGCACCAACTTCAGTACCTCAGCAACCAAAACCAACAACTGGAACCATATACGGGTCGTCAGAGGATCCTTACATTCGGCTGGCTGGCTCGCTTAGTAGGTCGAATGGGACTTCTGGTCCCCTGCGAAGGATCCCCTAGATGAACCTTCAACCTACACCATCCAGAACCATAATTTTGTTATCTTTTCCAACGAAATGCTTTAAAGAATCGATCAAGAATTTTCTCAAGAAAGGTCATAAATCAAAGAAATATGTAAATGGAGCTTCGACCAACAACACCAAACACCATAGACTGGCCATCATTTTGACAGAAGCCCTTTCGAAAACCATCTCTTTCAGCTCAGCTTCCCAAGATTGAGTTTTAATCATGAAATCTAATACAGAAAGGGGCAGTGGTTAATGAGCACAAAGGAAATGGGCAAATGGGCTGGAAGTTACCTTCCAAGCTTCATTCGGCGGCGAGAAAAGCCAAACATCTTCGGCATGGCGGGCACCAAAATCGAAGGACTGCACTGGAGGGGTTAGGGCAGCAAGCATAGCAAGAAGGTGGGAACGTAGTGGGAGAGAAACCCTAGAGAGAGGAGAAGAGTAGTTGGAGAAGGGGGAAGGGAAGGAAGAAGGGATAGGAAAAAGGAGAGATCTCTGGAGTTTTTTTGGGAAGGAGAGGAGGTGGTTGGTGTGAGGACAAGCCCAGAGGGTTCGAACCAACTCCAGCTACCTTCTACTTCCAGTATGGATTCCGGAAGTGGAAGAGACCATCTCTCTCCCTCCTCAAGTATCGTTTCCGTAACTGAAAGTGACCATCTCTTTCTCGCTCTCTTCCTTCGCGGACCCAATTGCCTTGCCATGTTTTAGACGATGGGAATCGGAAATGGGAAACGGTAGTATATAAAATTGAAAACAGATGGTACGATTAAAATAGTGTGACAATTTAAAAATATATCAGTGGTGCCCGTTTCCCGCTTTCTCCTCTGCTCCACCGGAAGAATATTAAGGTTGTTTGGAAAAACAACTTATTTTAAAATAATTTTTTAAATATATTTTTTAAAAAAATACTGTAAGATAGAAATAATTTATATTTTATAAAATTATTTGATAAGTATTTTTATCAATATTTAAAAAATAATTTATATTTAAAATATTTTTAATTATTAAATTATAAAAAAAGATATATATAGATTTACTTTAAAATTAATATTATTTAAATAAATAAATAATTTTAAATATTTATTAAGATTAATATTATTTTTTTATTTTTATTTGATTAAAATATAAAAAATTAGATAATCAAGCGAAAGGGTTAGATAAAAATAAATAAGTATAGTTATGATAAATAATAATTTTGAGTAAGAATATTTATGTCTTGAAAAATTAATTTTTTATTTTTACTTTTGCTTCTCCTTCAAAGAAGAAACTTTAATTTTCTGCTTCCTCTTCGCAACAGAAAGCTGTTTCTGCTACCACTCGGAAGTATATTATTTTTTAAAATAAACTTAATCAATCATCCTATTTTTTTAAAATAAATATTTTTTAAAAAAATAAAATAGCTTCTTTCTCCTTGAAAGCTTGGCTGAGTCCAGCATACCTTATTCACCCTTCCCCTTAGCTTAAACTTATAGAATTAATTAATTAATTCAACATAATATTAAAGATTAAATTTGCTGGAGATCATGAGCTCGAACGATTCAATTATTTATCAAATTATTTTTGATTAATATATTATTATGATTATTATATCTTAACTCAGTTATTCCTCTATATAATTTCTGCTGCGTTTGAATGATGTTTTAAGTTTGATATATGTTGTTGATCTTTTTTTAATAGTTTAAATTTTTTTAATTTAATTGATGACTTAGTGTGTGTATATATATATATATGCATACATGCTGCAGAACATGGTGTTATAAAGTATTAAAATATAGCACATACGATACCCATATTTATATTTTCTTAAATGAGTAAAAGTTAGATTATTTGAATATAAATAATATTGGATAAAAAAAGTTCAATCTTTATGGTTAACAACTAGACAGTCAAGTTGCCTATCTAAGTTTAATCAAATAGAAGAAATTTATATAAATGGGGTATGAGACAAGATAAAAATCAAATATGCTCCGTGAATGAACACATTCTGGGGGCTCATATTTATATGGTTGAATGGAATATAATTGATGATCATGAAAAGAAAATATATCAATACTTGACCTCAACTTCATATTTCATACTTTCAAAATTATAATTTTCAAACATTTAAACTATCTTTTTAACGGCCATTCATGTCATGGTAAAACATACATTCAACATTAGCTATGATATATCTAGAATTTTTTAATTTAATTTGAGTTAACACTTTGAGAGACATATACCACTTTTATTGAGATTTGAGAGTGCACGGATACCTACAAAAGAGTTATTCCCTCTTGTTGCCATTTCTTGTATATTTTTTTTGATAAAATATGTTACCATACTAGTAAATATTTTCTCATATATGATAATCTCATTTTAGATCCACAATCACAAAAAAAAAAGGAAGAAGAAAAAAAAAAGATTATACCTATGATATTGAACTACTATTGCAAGGCATAACAACAATAAAAAGTGCTACTCAGCAAAGCCATTTTTCACATTTTTCTTTTATAAAGTGATAATTTTATGCTTTTATTATTAGTATAAATATATAATTCATATATTGAAAGAGTAAATCTAAATTAGACAATAAAATGCTTGCTGTTATGAAATTATAGCTATATGTATCTTATAGACGTATTATGTATATAATTATAGGATGATAAAGATCGGCATGATGGTTTCAAAGGGCTCCATGTATACAATAATCGATGGAAATTTGTCTTAGAACCCTCGTTTAATCAATTATTCTATCGTGATGGTTATCATCACATATTTTCATTACTTATATAATAAAATATTATATTGTTATCAATATCTTCAAACTTTGTCTCGCGGTAACCCAATGACACTCACTATTTATTATTGGCAAAATGTTTTGTAATTGACAAGATAATTTTAGTTACTCTTATCTTTTTGAAGAAAATAAAAAGAAAAGTTCGATTCCCATCGCTCCACCAGGGAAACGCTTTTTCTGCGATTCTGGCGTTCCATCCGACACATAATTAATGCACCTAACATCAATGCAGTGACTGGTACCAGAAAGACAGCTATCTTTATGTCTGTCACTGTGCGGGGGAGTCCATACATGAACAAAAAAAGAAACAGCCTTAAACGAGTGGAGACAAAAATGGACAGGGCTCGTATCTTTCGGACGAACTAATAATTGCCTTTCCTTCTAGCGAATCTACCGTTCGATCGCACAATGGTCGCTTGGAGAACCGTGCATGTGGTGCATGAAAGAGTTCGGAGTGCGTTGAGGTCTGTGCGGGCCGCGATCCAACGGTCTGTATCGCGAAAGAAGATCAATCATTCTTTCCGGAGAAAAATACAACCTAAACCAGGCAACAGCTGGGGTCCACCGTAAAGGACCTTCGATTGGACGGAACCAACGGTGAAGATGTAACATATGAGGGTGGGACATACATAGCTGTGTCTGTGACGAAGGGAGTTGGTTTCTCGGTGGTGATGAGGTGCAGTGGCGTTTTTGGCATCCAACACGCTGCTCTCCCTGCGTCCCAGGCGACTCACCGAGACAGTGGGTGTGAAATGTGGAGCCCAGCTTCTGATGGAAAAAAAGGACACTTTTCCTATCAGATCAAGGGACAGCTTTGTACAAGTTTGAGTCATGATTTATATTGGGAGTAAATTTTGCTTCCCCTAAAATTTAACTTAGATGCTTGATCTAATATAATTAATAATTATAAAAAAAATTAATTAATTTTTTTTTAAATAATTAAATTTTGATCGAATTTTTTTAGCAGTTGAATTTTTTTAATAGCCAAACTTCTTTAGCAATCGAACTCATTCAGCAATCGAACTTTTTTTGAACTTCTTCCGGCGATCGAATCTCAATCGAACTTCTTCAAGCAACCAAACTCATCCAACGGTCGAATCCCTTTTGAACTCCCTCCAACGATCGAATTTCTTCAAGATCTCTCCTTCAATTGAATTTCTACAGAAGTCGAACTCCTTTCGGTCGTCTCCTTCAATCGAATTTCTACAGAAATCGAACTTCTTCTGGATGTCTCCTTCAGTCGGATTCCTGTAGGAGTCGAACTCCTTCCGAACCTCTCCTTCAGTCGAATTTCTATAGGAGCCAAACTCCTTCCAGACATCTCCTTCAGTCGGATTTCTACAGGAGCCGAAGGTCCAGGAGCAGAACTCCTTCCGAACATCTTCTTCGGTCGGATTTCTACAGGAGCCAAACTCCTTTCGGATGTCTTCTTCCATCGGATTCCTTCAGGAGCCGAACTTCTTTTGAACCTCTCCTTCAGTCGAATTTTTACATGAGCCAAACTTCTTTCAGACATCTCCTTCAGTCGAATTCCTCCAGGAGCCGCACTCCTTCCGAACCTCTCCTTCAGTCGGATTTCTATAGGAGCCAAACTCCTTCCGAACGTCTCCTTCAGTCGAATTTTTATTGGAGTCGAACTACTTTCGAACGTCTCCTTCAATCAGATTCCTCCAAGAATCAAACTCCTTTCGGACATCTCCTTCAGCCAAATTTCATCTGCATTTCTCTAATGGATTACTCCTAGACTTCAAGTAGTATTTCTCCCAGATGATCCCCTCTAGCCGTATTCCTTTTAGGAGTCCGAACTCTTTTGAAATTGATATATGTCAAAGTTCTTCACCAACCAACGTCTGCTTCCTCTGGACTTTGACTATTAAATCTCAACGAACAGGCGATCCCACAATCAGATGGTTACGACTGTCATTTATCAAGACGGTTATGACTGTCATTTATCAGTCTACTTAAGGCAACTCCACTATCGGACGATTATGATAGGCTCCGTCTATAAAAAGGGATCCTTCAGATATATTTTCTCTAAGATCTCTTCTTCTTTCCAAAATTCTGCTGAATTCTTACTTGAGCACTCCATTTCTATTGGCCAGAAGAGCTGATTTGATCATTGGAGGATCCTACCGGAGCCACCACTACCGACTTCAAATGGAATTTTATTTTGCAGGTCACCGACGGTGACCTCTTCTTTTCCAACTTCAGCTCGATTCGGTGTCAATCAAATTCTGCACCAATAGGATTAATGCTAGAGGAAGGGCCCTCTGTTCCTGAGATATCCTTATTTTTAAAGGAGTACTCAGCCTATCCTATAAATATTCTTCTTAAAGATCCATCTCCATCCTCTCCCTTAATCCCAAAAAATACTTCCAAAAAAGGCAACTACCCAGAGATCTATCACTTCTACTGCCAGATTCAAGCCAGACCCATCCGTTCCTGCTCTAGCACCGATGCTTCAACTTCCTCCTCCATCGATGGCCATGGTAGATTTAGAGCAGTTTAATCTATTGATGCAGCAGATTCAAGGCCTCACATAGATGGTGCAGACCATGTGCCAGCCTCCGACGGTGATTCCATCAGGAAACCCACCATCGGTATGTCAGAAACTGGTTTCGAGAAAGAGTACTTAGACTAGCATATCTATCGCCCCTGGAAAGAAAAAATAGAGAGCAGAGGATTCTTGTTCGGATCATGATTCTTCTTTAAAGGAGACCTTCCCGATCTATGGTCGGAAGCCTTCTAAGATCTACGATCGAAACGACATCATCGATTATAAACTGCAGAAGATGGACTGATGGATTGAAAAACTCCGCCACGTTGCCCCGACTCGTCGTGACAATGTCTGCATCGATCCCACTTTTTCTCTTCGAATTATGTAAGAGCCCATTCCGCCAAACTTCATGCTCCCCAAATTTAAAAGCTACGACGGAACCTCTAATCCAGATGATCACCTAGAGGCCTTCCAGATCATGATGCTACTCCATGATGCACCAGATGCCATCTTATACCGAGCTTTTTCGTCTAACTTAAATGGAGCAGCAAGAAACTAGTACTCGATATTGAAGTCGGATACGATCTTTTTTTTTGATCAGATGAGCCATCAGTTTGCAGCTCACTTCGTCAGCAACCGATATCCGCACCAAGGTTCGAATTTCTTGATGCATATCAAGCAGAAGGAGAAAAAATCTATCCGAACTTATGTCACCCAGTTTAATGCCGTTGCATTGAAAGTCCAGAACCTAGATCAGTCTGTTGCAATGGCCGCACTCAAGGATGGCCTTCAGAAAAATGATTTGTTGTTCTCCCTGAAGAAGAAGTATCCCAAGGATTTTGCCGATCTACTAGCTCAGGCTGAAGGATATGCCCGAGCGGAAGAAACCTTCAAATTGAAGGATAAGAAAACTGCAAGAGAGCGGCAAGCGGACGAATCTAATAAACCCAAAGCTGATGGAGGGCCAAATGAAGTTCGTCTGTGCTCACGGACTTTCTTTGAGCACAAGCGAGCCCGAACTCCTTGGTGCAGACACCAGAGCTACCAGAAGTCGGCAACATAATTTAGATTCAATTTGGATTGAAGAAGCCATATCAGAATAACTCTACTTCAGTTATTTTGTTCTAGTCCTTTTGATTTAATTAATTAGTTCTTTTAATGCATTTAGTTTTGGATCCATGAGATCATACTTGGATTTATTTTGGATTGAGCCTTATTTGGAAAGAGACCATTATAAAGAAGCAAGCTTAGTCCACGTCATCTTTGGAGCCATCATCCTCCACACGCCCAAGGAGAAAATACACATGCCAGCATGTGTCATGCCTAAGGATCCTCATACCAAGTTGTGCCATGCATCAAGTGCCCACATGGAGTTTCTTTTTCTTTTTAGGATTTCTTAAGAGTTCTTGATTTCTTACTTATTTTATTAAAAGACTGATTTCCTCCCTATGGTTCCATAAAAAATAGATATGATATATTATTGTATTTGAAAATCATATATAATATTTTACTTTTTTGTTGGAAGGATTGATTTTTTTCTTATAAAAAAAATATGATTTCTAAAGAAATAGGACCCCTAGGATCCTATATAAATCTATGTACCTTTCATGAATGAGATAATGAATGAATGAATCACTTTACAATTCCCACAAATACTTGTGTTGGTCGCTCTGAGAGAGAGAGGGTGTGAGATCCAAAATTATCCTATGAGGAGAGGGTGTGAGGCCCACCTTTTTTCTATCTCTTTAACCTTCATTTTCTTAAGATTCAGTATTCCTACAATCCCAATTCATCTTCACCATCTACCTACATAAGCCTATTCCACCAAAAGAAGATCTATCTTCTTCAAGATTTTCATCTATCATGCAGAGAGAGAAAGAGTGGTCTATTATTCTACAGATCAAACATTGACAAGGACCTTCATTGCTTCTCAACTGATCTTTGATTTTTATATTTTTTTTAGATCCTATGTTGGGAAAGATTCAATTTTTTATCGATAGATCTGCTTGGTTAAAAGATTAAGAGCTCTAATCAGGGTAGTTTCTTAACTACCATGATCCGAATTCTTCTTATCTTTTTTTTTGAATTTTCTTACGGAGTTAATTTCTTGCTATCCTTCATTCCATTTATAATTTTTTTATAATTATTCATAAGCATGTTTAATTTCTACTATCTATCTATTTACTTTATTATTGCTAATTATTTACTGATCTCTAAAATGACATTCATCAGCATCATTTAGATTGATCATGCTTTGATCCCGTGTCAATCAGTCACGTCTCCTGAGCAAAATATAGGCAACTATACTGTCTGTCCTAAAAATAATATGTCACGGTCAAACGTGATTTATTATTAACAAACGAAAGAAAGCTTGATTTTTTCTTTTTTTTTAGGCTGTCCCGCATCAATTTGGTATCAGAGCTGGATTGATTAGGGCTTTAGTTTAAATTCTGTAATTTAAAATTCCTACAAGTTAAATTTTTATAATTTAAATTTCATAATTTACTTTTTAGCATTTTTTTTCTTTCTTACTGCATCTTATTCCTATATCCTGGACTTACATGACCATTAGATTAGGTATCCAGTACCAACGTCCTACTTTTCCACCTAGTACCAATATGGATCCAAATATAGTAGCTATCATTAATGCCCTAACTAAGAAGTTTGATGATATGAAAGATTTTATGAAAATCATGAGTAAAAAAATAACAGTACTAGAAGAAGCTAGGCAAAGACAATCTGAACCTGAGTCTCTCCAACTACCTATAGGACAGAGAAGAGGAAATCTCGACCTATAGCAGCACAGCCCCATCATAATCAATTCGATCAGGATGAGCATGTCCTTAGGAATGTGAAAATCGAAGTCCCAAGTTTTAATGGTTGTCTAGATCCGAGAGAGTACCTAGATTGAAAATCGAGCATGAACCACTATTTTAGATGGTATGAAATGTCTGAAGCAATGAGAGTTAGATTTGCTAGGATGAAGTTGATTAGGCAAGTCCGACTTTATTGGAAAAGTGTTAAACGTCTTCTTAACCAGAGAAGACAAGATCCGATAGAAATCTGGGATGAAATAAAGAAAAAACTCAAAGAAAAATACCTCCCCACCTCCTACCAACAAAGACTTTTAGATTAGTGGCAGAGACTTACTCAAGAAAATATATCGATCATAGAGTACATCATAAGATTTGATGAGTACCTCATGAGATGTGAAGTAACTGAAGATAAGATTGTTACCTTGCCTAGATTTAAAGCTAGATTACAAGAAGATATCTAGCGTGAGCACTTTTTGCAAGAGATAACCATGTTAGAATAAGTTTATCAACTTGTCCTAGACTTTGAGAGATTTTTTAAGTATTCAACCATCCATCGTCTTGAACCTAGCCGAGTAATCCCTTCTAGATCGAGATCCAATACTACCCAGACTCCTAATAATGGACCTCCACCTATATATACTATTATGAGAAAAAAAGATAAAGAAAAAAGAGTTGCAGGAGAGTTATTTAAGAAAAATAGTTCTTGATCCCACTACTTTAAGTGTCATGGTTACGGTCATTTTGCTGCACAATATCCTAACCGATCATTATTTATGAAAGAATTAGAAGAGAAAACTCTAAAAAATATTAAAAAAAAAGTTTATGAAGCTGATCCAGACTTAGTCGAGTGGTTTGAGAGTATTGAGAAAATCCTAAATTTTGTTGCACTGGAGTCAGACCTTAGGCTTGGAGTCGTTAGGTACGTTCTAGCACAGACTAAGGAGAGTGAAGACTGGCGTAGAACTTTTATTTTTCATATCTTCATAAAATTTAGTGATAAAATTTATAAGATGATCATTGATAGCAGTAGCTATATCAACGTCATCTCCACCGACATGGTTAAGCGATTAGGATTAGCTCCTGTAGATCATTTCAGTCCATACCATGTGTCTTGGATAGATTTCTCCTATATTTTCATCAAACTTAGATGTCATTTTTTCATTCAGCTCCATTCTTATCAGGATCATGTTTGGTGCGATGTCTTACCTATGGAAGTCGAAAGTATCATATTCAGTCGATCTTGGCTGTTTGACAATGATGTTACGATTTATGATCGAACCAACTCCTGTAGTTTCACTCATAAGGATAAGAAGATTACGATTATCCTTCCCTCTTAAGGCTACCAATAGAAAGATAGACGATGGACCAAAAGAAAATATAAAAAAAAAGCCTCCATCTGATAGGTGCTAAGAAATTAGAGATGATCGTGAGTAAAGGATCACCAGTTTGGATGATTGCTGCGAGAGAAGTTCGTGAGGATCCTAAGATAGATCATCCTAAGAAAGTAGTCAGTATTCTTAGTAAATTTCATGATGTTTTTTCTGAGAATCTCCTAGATCACTTACCACTCATGAGAAATATTCAGCATGCCATTGATTTGGTACCTAGATCTATCCTACCCAATTTGCCCCATTATAGATTGAACCCCACTGAGAATGCTGAGCTACAAAGGCAAGTTGGAAAGCTGATGAAAAAAGAATTTGTGAGAGAATTCGTGAGGAGAGTTTAAGTCCTTGCTTGCACTATTGACTCCAAAGAAGGATAGAACATGGAGAATGTGCATAGATAGTCGTGCCATTAACAAGATCATCATTAAGTACCATTTTTTCATTCCTAGATTAGATGACATGCTAGATATGATGGTCGAAGCCACTATTTTCTTTAAGATTGATCTCAAGAGTAGTTACCATCAAGTAAGGATTAGACTGGAAGATGAGTGAAAAACTGCTTTTAAGATGAAAGATGATTTATATGAGCGGATGATGATGCCATTTGGGTTATCTAATGCCCCTAGTACTTTCATGAGATTGATGACCCAAGTACTATGACCGTTTATAGGAGTATTTGTAGTCATGTACTTTGATGACATTTTGATCTATAGTTGAACTAGGAAGGACCATCTAGATCATCTCCGAAAAGTTTGCCAAGTCCTTAGAATAGAAAGTTTGTATGCCAATTCTAAGAAATATGCTTTTATGACGAACCGTGTCAATTTCTTAGGTTTTATTGTTACCTCCGATGGTGTATCTGCCGATCCTAAAAAGATCAAAGCAATAGTTGAGTGGTCGGTACCCAAGAGTGTGCATGATGTGCAAAATTTTCATGGATTAGCAATATTTTATCATAGGTTCATAAAAGAGTTTAGCATTATAGCCGCTCCCATCATTGACTATATTAGAAAGAGAGATTTTGAATGGACTACAGCAGCTAATAGAGTCTTCCTAAACATTAAGAATAAAATGACCCACGCCCCAGTCCTACGTTTATCTGATTTTTTCAAGGTTTTTGAAGTAGCATGCGATGCATCAGGAATTGGGATTGGTGGTGTAATTAATCAAGAAGATCATCCAATAGCATATTTTAGCGAGAAACTTAACGATTCTAAACTAAAGTATTCTACCTACGATAAGAAGTTTTATGTGGTAGTCCAAGCTCTAAGATACTGGAGACATTACCTACTATCGTAAGAATTTGTTTTATGCTCAAATCATGAAGCCCTCCGATTCCTAAATTTTCAAAAAAAATTGAATCATAGACATGGTAGGTGGGTCGAGTTTTTGCAAGCCTATACTTTTATTTTGAAATACCGTACGAGTGTAGAGAATCGCACTGTTGATGTCCTAAGTCGTCGTCATACTTTATTGTCCATCATTAGTATAGAAGTTGTTGGTTTTGATAAAATTAAAAAAGATTATGAGGAGTGTCCAGATTTTGGCAGCATACTTATCATTTTACAAAAAGAACCATCTAGAAAATATAGTGAATATATCCTTCAGAATAGTTACTTAGTTAGAGGAGCTAGGCTGTGTATTCCTCATACATTTTTAAGAGATTTTCTAGTTTGAGAACTACGTGCTGAAGGATTAGCTGAACACTTTGGTAGGAATAAAACTATAGAATTGATAAAAATTTAGTTCTTTTGACCAAGCCTGAAAAGAGATATCGCTCGAATTGTTGCCCAGTATAGAACATATGTCGTGGCCAAGCAAAGAGAACATAGGTCTATACACACCCTTACCTGTACCAGACTATTCTTGGCAAGACGTTAGCATGGATTTTGTTCTAGGCTTACCTAAGATAGTTAGGAAGCATGATTTGGTTTTAGTGGTTGTAGAAAGATTTTCAAAAATGGCCCATTTTTTGTCCTGTTGTCAAACGTCAAACGCTTCGAAAGTTGCAAGAATATATTTTGATGAGATTGTTAAATTGCATGGATTATCCAAAACTATTGTATCTGATAGGGATGTTAAATTCATGAGCTACTTTTGAAAAATTCTATGGCACCTTTTAGGCACAAAATTTAAATTTTCTTCTACCTTTTACCCACAAACAGATGGTCAGACTGAAGTGGTCAATAAGAGTCTTGGAAATTTATTACGTTGCTTGATTGGAGAACATATGGATAACTGGGATCTTTAATTATCTCGAGCTGAATTTGCATATAATAGCTTTGTTAATAGGTCCATTGGCATGAGTTCTTTTGAAGTAGTTCATAAATATCAACCTAAAAAATCAATAGACCTTATCCCACTGCCCATGCATGCTAGAATTTTTGAATCTGTAGAGTCATTTGCACAGCATGTCAAGAGTTTACATAAAGAGATTAGTAAAAAAATTAGTATTAGTAATAAAATTTATAAACAGAATGCAGATTCTCATCGACGTGCCCAAGAGTTTGCGGAAGAAGACTATGTGATGGTTCGAATGAAGCCTAAACGATTCCCACCATGAACCGTTAAGAAGTTACATGCTCGAAGAGCAGATCCATTTAAGATTTTAAAGAAGATCGGACCAAATACGTATGTTGTGGACTTACCTTCTGATTTTGGAATTAGCTCTACTTTTAACGTTGCAGATCTCATCGCCTATAAAGAATCAACTTGGATACCTAGTGAGCCATTTGAGCCTGAACCAATCTTTGAGAGAGAGCGCCTATTTCTGAATGTCCACCGGCCAAAATGTCAAAGTATGATCAGATTGAGAGAATTTTGGATGAGCAGATCATCTCCATCCAAAGTCGAGACTATCAACGGTACTTAGTTAGATGGTGAGGTCGACTGGAGTCCGAGAATACCTGGATTATTCGAGAAAAGCTGCAGCGTATTGATCCTGATTTGCTTGAACGTCACCAGAGCAGAATCGACCCCCACTCGATAGGGTCGAGTTCTCTCCATCCCGAGAGAATTGGTGTGGATACCAGAGCTGTTAGAAGTCGGCAATATAATTTAGATTTAATTTGGATTGAAGAAGCCATATCAGAATAACTCTACTTTAGTTATTTTATTCTAGTCCTTTTGATTTAATCAATTAGTTCTTTTGATGCATTTAATTTTGGATCTATAGGACCATACTTGAGTTTATTTTGGATTGAGTCTTATTTGGAAAGAGACCATCATAAAGAAGTAAGCTTGGTCCACGTTATCTTTGGAGCCACCACCCTCCACACGCCCAGAAAGAAAATATACATGCCAGCATGTGCCATACCTAAGAATCCTCATGCCAAGTTGTGCCATGCATCAAGCACCCATATGAAGTTTCTTTTCTTTCCTAGGATTTCTTAAGAGTTCTTGATTTCTTACTTATTTTGTTAAAAGACTGATTTCTTTCCTATGGTTCCATAAAAGATAGATATGATATATTATTATATTTGAAAATCATACATAATGTTTTACTTTTTTGTTGGGAGGGTTGATTTTTTTCTTATAAAGAGAATAGGATTTCTAAAGAAATAGGATCCTTAGGATCCTATATAAACCCATGTATCTTTCATGAATGAGACAATGAATGAATGAATCACTTTACAATTTTCACAAACACTTATGTTGGTCGCTTTGAGAGGAAGAGGGTGTGAGACCCAAAATCATCCCACGAGGAGAGAGTATGAGGCCCACCTTTTTTCTATCTCTTTAACCTTTATTTTCTTAAGATTCAATGTTCCTACAATCCCGATTCATCTTCACTATCTACCTACATAAGCCTATTTCACCAAAAAAAGATCTGTCTCCTTTAAGATTTTCATCTATCATGTAGAGAGAGAAAAAGTGGTCTATTATTCTATAGATTAAACGTTGACAAGGATCTTCGTTCCTTCTCAACTGATCTTTGATTTTTACTTATTTTTTTTTAGATCCGATGTCGGTAAAGATCCAGTTCTTTATCGATAGATCTGCTTGTTTAAAAGATTAAGAGCCCTAATCATGGTAGTTTCTTAACTACCATGATCCGAATTCTTCTTATCTTTTTTTTGAATTTTCTTACGAGCTTAATTTCTTGCTATCCTTCATTTTATTTATATTTTTTTTTATAATTATTCATGAGCATGTTTAATTTCTGCTATCTATCTATTTACTTTATTATTGCTAGTTATTTACTGATCTCTAAAATGACATTCATCAGCATCATTTAGATTGATCATATTTTAATTTCGTGTCAATCAGTCATACCTCCTGAGTAGAGTATAAATAACTATACTGTCTGTCCTAAGAATAATGTGTCATGATCGAACGTAATTTATTATTGATGAGCGGAAGGAAGCTTGATCTTTTCTTTTTTTTAGGCTGTCTCGCATCACTCCTCCTCGAGCTCGTCGTCAAAGAAGCCACGACAGAAGGGCATAAAGAAATTCTTCCTTCAGAAGATTTTACAACTATGCCCCCTTCAATGCTCCACAGATGTCAGCCTGAAGTAAGAGAAGATCGATCGAGGATACTGCCGCAGTCAGAACCACCAAGGAGTAAGGAACAACAAGAAGATCGATCACCTTTCGACATCATCAACACTATCTCTGAGGGACTTAGTGCTTCGGCAAGCCGCCATCTCTTAGCCTCAGAGCCAAAAAAAGCTTACTCCAAATTAGAAAGGCCCGTATGAAATAGAGGAGATCGTCCGATCCGAAGCTTATCATCTGAAGAAGCTCGGAGGAACAACGCTCCCACGACTTTAGAATTCAAAAAATCTGAGAATGAAAGAAGCAATAAAAAATGATCATGTTAACCTTAGCAAATCGAAGGCCTCATTCATTTTAAATGAGATGAGGAAAGAGGTCATGACAACGGCCCTTAAGTGTCCCTATAGTCTGTTAGGAATAGGAGGAGAACCTCATCTTAACATGAGCAAAATCAAAAGCCTCATTCATTTTAGATGAGATGAGAGGAGAGGCCCTGACAATGGCCCTTATGTGCCCCTACAGCTCGTTAGCAATAAAAGAAGAATCTCGTCCTAATGTGAGCAAAATCGAAGGTCTTGTTCATTTTAGACGAGATGAGGAAAGAGGTCCTGACAATGGCCCTTATATGTCCCTACAGTCTGTTGGAAACATGTCCTAATATGAGGCAAATTGAAGACCTCGTTTATTTTAGACAAGATGAGGGGAGAGGTCCTAACAACGATCCTTATGTATTCCTACAGTCCATCGAAAATAGGAGAAGAATCTCATCCTAACATAAGTAAAATCGAAGATCTCGTTCATTTTAGACGAGATGAGGGGAGAGATTCTGACAATAGTCTTTAAGTACCACTACAGTCCATTGGAAACAGAAGGAGAACCTCATCCTAACGTGAGCAAATCAAAGACCTCATTCATTTTAGATGAGATGAGAAAAGAGGCCCTGACAATGGCCCTTAAGTGTCCGTACAGCCTGTTAGAAATAGGTGAAGAACCTCATCCTAACGTAAGTAAAATCAAAGGCCTCGTTCATTTTAAACGAGATGAGAAAAGAGGCCCTGACAATGGCCCTTATGTCCTCCTACAGTCTGTTAGGAACAGGAGGAGAATTTCGTTCTAACGTAAGTAAAGTCGAAGGCTTCGTTCATTTTAGACGAGGTGAGAGAAGAGACCTCGATAAGATCTTCTTCAACTTTAACAGGATATAAGATCTTTTTCAATCTCGGCTGAAAATAAGATCTCTTCCGATCTTCAACTTTAATCTTAACAGAAGATAAGATCTTCTTCAACCTCGGCTGGAGATAAAATCTCCTCCGAGCTCCAATCCTTCAATAGAAGATAAGATCTTCTTCAACCTCAGCTACAGATAAGATCTCACCGAGCTCCAACTTCAACGTCAATGTCAACAGAAGATAAGATCTCCTTCAATCTCAGTTGGAGATAAGATCTCCTCCGAGCTTCAACTTCAACGTCAATAGGAAATAAGATCTTCTTCAATCTTGATTGGAGATAAGATCTTCTTCGAGCTTCAACTTCAATATCAATAAAAGATAAGATCTCCTTCAATCTCAGTTGGAGATAAGATCTCTCCTGAGCTTCAATCTGAATGGATGCAGGATCTGAAAAAGAACTTCGACAGTCATCCTTTTTATACTCCTTTCTTTTAAATTTTGATCTCGAAAGTGAGGGGACTATTGTTGGGGATAAACCCCACTTCCATCAAAGTTCAGTCTGATGTTTAGTCTAATACGACTGATAATCATAGAAGAGCCTCGATTAAGAATTTTTTCTTCAGCAGCAGAAATCCGGCTAAACTCCTTTAGCAGCCGAACTCCTCCAACAGTCGAACTTCGATCGATCTTCTTTAGCAGTCGAACTCATCCAACGGCCAAACTCCTTCCGGACTCCCTCCAGCGATCGAACTTCAGTCAAACTCCTTCAAGCATCCAAACTCATCCAACAGTTGAACCCCTCCTGGACTCCCTCTAGCGGCCAGACCCCTTCCGGACATCTCCTTCAGTCAGATTTTTACAGGAGCCGAACTTCTTTCAGACGTCTCCTTCAGTCGGATTCCTTCAAAAGCCAAACTCCTTCTGAACCTCTTCTTCAGTCGGATTTCTACAGGAGCTGAACTCCTTCTGGACGTCTCCTTCAGTCAGATTCCTCTAGGAGCCAAACTCCTTCCGAATATCTCCTTCAGTCAGATTTCTACAGTAGCCGAACTCCTTCCGGACGTCTTCTTCAGTCGAATTTCTATAGGAGCCGAACTTCTTCCAAATCTCTCCTTCAGTCGGATTTCTACAGGAGCCGAATTTCTTTTGGACGTCTCATTCAGTCGAATTTCTATAGGAGCCAAACTTCTTTTGAATATTTTCTTCAATCGGATTCTTCTAGGAGCCAAACTTCTTTCGAACCTCTCCTTCAGTCGGGTTTCTACAAGAGCCGAGCTCTTTCTGGACGTCTTTTTCAATCAAATTTCTACAGAAGCCGAACTTTTTTCGGACGTCTCCTTCAGTCGGATTCCTCCAGGAGTCGAACTCCTTTCAGACTTCTCATTCAGCCAAACTTCATCTGAATTCCTTCAGTGGATTACTTCTAGATTTTAAGTAGTATTCCTCCCAGATGATCTTCTCTAGCCGTATTTCCTTTAGAAGTCCGAACTTCTTTGAAATTGATATATATCAAAGTTCTTCACCAACCAATATCTGCTTTCTCCGGACTTCGACTATTAAATCTCAATAAATAGGCGATCCTATTATCGGATGGTTATGACTGTCATTTATCGGGATGGTTACGACTATTATTTATCAGTCTGCTTAAGGCGACTCCACTATCGGACAGTTACGACAGACTCCGTCTATAAAAAGAGACCTTCCAGATATATTTTTTCTAAGCTCTCTTCTCTTTTCCAAAATTCTGCTGAATTTTTGTCCGATCACTCCATTTCTGTTGGTCAGAAGAGCTGACTTGATCGTCGGAGGATTCTGCCGAAGCCACCACCAGCGACTCCAGACAAGACTTTATTTTGCAGGTCACCGACGGCGACCTCTTCTTCCCCAACTCCAACTCAATTCGACATCAAACAGATTCTGCACCAACAGTTTAAAATAATGGTTATTGCTAATCTGCACTGGTTTCAAGATGGCTGTTACAATGGTCATGTTACATTTTACTATACATTGGTGATTATAGTTTGATTTAGTTAGCAATTAGAGTTGTATATGATGAGAATAATATTTTGCTTGGGACCTGTTAAAAATGCATTAGCAGGCTAAGATGGTAGAACATTACAAATTATTGAGAGAACGTATAAATTAATGTGTTGGTTCTTGCAATTTTAAGATTCTAGGGCTCAAAAAAATATATTTTTGATGCATTCCCCTGTGGTGAGAGATGCTGTAACGACAAGTTAACTTCGTGCAACTATTTTACGATAGAATGATCATTCTTTAATTCATTTGGATATTCTATAGTTTCTAAATATCATATTTTTTTTATCAACAGAATATACATGGCCTTCTCATATAGGTTGTAACAAAGTCTTAGGCAAACCGCAATAGATAATGGGTGATCTTTTGTAACAAATTGATTATCGGGCATTATAAAATGACAAGAATATAAATTTCTTAGCCTATAGATATGTTATATATTTTTCTTCTTTTTCTTTTGTATGAATAGGAAAAGACTCAGGATGATCTACATATAAAAGAGCAACTGGGATGTCAGATGGTCCATATATATCCAATCGATGAAGTTGCATGTAGCTAAATCGTATCTCGATCGATCTACCATTTAAGCGATCCTGAATTTATTTTTGTGATTATAGTGCTTCTTTATTTGTGCTTGCAGCCCTATTTAATTTATTTGAGCCTCCTAAATTTATATTTCTGGTTGTAATTGATCCGTCAAATGAAACCATGGTATTGGAGACAAAATTAAATGATCATAAATTTATGTTTAGAATGTTAATATTTGCTTGGTATAGGGACTCACTTTTGGATAATGGCGCATGCACGCAAACACATCTCTATGTATCACACAAGTGTCTTGGCTTTTTCGTTCCTTAAATTAATTAGGTCTCGGCCATTAAGTTGAAACTAAAATACACGGGACGTGCAAGTACATCCATGCGGCTATTCACATCTATGGATGGGCATGCAAACATCACCTTCATACATAGGTAGTGACAAAAAAGAGGGGACACCAAGGCTTGATACAGCTAAGCCTAACTACCAGTAACAGCCGGCTATTCTATAGCCTATTTTTCCGTCAAGAGAAGAAGAATACATGCGTGCTGATACCTCTCTCTCTCTCTCTCTCTCTCTCTCTCTCTCTCTATTACACACACACACATATATATATATATTATATCTTCAAGTTATTTATTAGGCTAGCTGGCTCCTCATGTCTAGAGCCAAAGAGCACCTGCATCTCGGAGCAAGGGGACCAAGTTACCACCAAGGTGAAGGGACATGACAGTATCCGTGGATCCAACAAGTTTGCCACCGATGAAAACGGCAGGCACCGGCGGGCTGCGCCTGAGAAGCTGGACAAGCGCCTTCTCCATCTCTTTCCCCCCACGTACCTCGTCGAGCTCATAGACTGCAGGGTTGACACCAAGCTCGCAGAAGAGCCTCTTGACGGTGTGGCACATGCAGCACGAGCTCTTGCTGAAGATCACCACAGCTCGTTGCGAGGCCAAACTCGTCACCCGATCCATCTCTCCAATTCTTGATGTGCCTCTTTTTGGAAGTAACTAGTTAGACGAGTGTAAGCTTAGGGAATTTGGATAGGAATTGAAGATGATGTTGAGCAGAAGAGCAAGGTAATATATATGCTTAACGAATTAATTTAGCTGAGGAAAGGCTTGGGTTGTGGTGGACTCTACACTCATGACTGACTTGTTTATATAGGCACAAAAGTGAAGGGATGGGCAAGGATTAATTAATTGCTCCCTAGATGCATTGTTTCATATCCAAAATGTCCTTCTTATCATTGCTTTGAAAACGACCATCTATTGAAAATTTCTTGGTGGATATTGTCAGGGCCTCACAGTCAAGTTGAGCAAGTAGTTGGATATCGTCTAAGCTTCTTTTTCACCTATGGACACGGATAGGGCCATGTGTTTTAGGAATATCTAGGAGGCAAGCATCATTGCTAACTTCTGATGTAAAAATGTTCCTCATTTGATAAGGTTAGAATCTCCTCTTTATTATTAGATCCGCGGGTGTGGAAACTTTTTATCATGTTTAGATCTTGGAATGTGAATGTGTAGATTGAAGAAGTTCCAAGTGATGATAAGAAAAGGATAGTTTAGTCAGAAAGAAAACAAAGGTGTGGTTTGGTATAAAATGAGCACATGCATATATAATATGAATTCTGGATATCGGATATTAATGACCTGGCTGGAATTCCGCCTTCAATATCTCAGGCATGGATATAGTTTCATAATTACTTGAGCTTATTTTTTTGAAAAAAAAAAAAAAAACTTTACGATGATATTACGTTCACACGAAAAATTTATTAATGGATCGGCAATTGCTGATATATGCCAAAAGAAGTGTTTACAGGCACTATAATGGAGGCCGTGCGACATTACTTTGTTAAGTTTATGTACGTCAACTTTTAGGCCATGAACTCATGCAATACCATCGAATCGTAGATAGGACTACATGGGCCACAACTGTGTGAAAGTAACAAACCGTACGATGATGCTACGATAAATGACATCGCATATTAAATCGTAGCATATATATAAACCAATCATCTTCATACAATTAAGTAATGAGACAAATAAAAGGAAAGTTGCTTCCAAGTAGAGGATTTCGATTTGAAGAACCTTGTAAATTGACCCCAATGGCACTGCTCACTTGCAGGCTACGTTTGGGTCTCGCTTCCAAAGCATTTCCTTTCTCTTATCCTCGTGCGGAGAATCCCAAAAAGGAAGTTGAAAAAGTATTCGGGCTGTCAGCTCAGCTCGTAGGAAGAAGGAATAAGATCCACCGCCCGTCCATATTTGTACGGCATCATCCGCTGCACCGACTCACTTATAATCTAATCTATGATGCCGCGCGCTATCTGACCTTTCATTCCTCGGTTTTGTATCATTTTATCTAAAACCAGAGTATAATTTAAGTTTGACATTCTGTTTTGTGACATTGGAAAAGATGCATGGTATGGATGACAACGAGGTACCAGATATGGTTTGGATTGGATATAAGATAAAGAAAAAAATTAATAAAATTAAATTAAATATATCAAAAATAAAGATTTAAATTTGATTATTTTATTAAATAGATAATCTAATCCAATCTATAATGGGATGAATCAAGTTAATTAAATGGGTTAAATGGTTAAATATTACCGCATCTAATACATAAGGAGTAATAATGTGACGTGGTAATATAGGTTTTATTACTGCAGAATTTGGTTGACGTCGGATTAAGCTGGAGTCGAGGCCTACAAAATAAAGTTTCGTCCGGAGTCGGTGGTGGTGACTTTGGCAGGACCCTCTGACGATCAAATCAGCTCTTCTAGGCAACAGAAATGAAGTACTCAGGAAAGAGTTCGACAGAGTTTAGAGGGGGAGAGGAGAGCTTAGAGAAAATATATTTGGAGGGTCCTTTTTTATAGGTGGAGCTTGTAGTGGGTTGATGGTGACAGCTATAGCTGCCTGGTAGTGGGCCGTTCGAGGTCTAACGAAGTCAATCACGGAGGAAGGCGCCGCTTGTAGCACCGCCTGTAGCAGATTGATGGTGACAGCCATCACCATCCGATAGAGTTTGGCTGGAGCTTTCGATCATTGGAAGAGTTTGGCCGGATTCGGCTTCTGGAGGAGTTCGACCACTGAATGAGTTCGATTGCTGTGAGAAAATTCTCGATTGAAGCTCTTTCATGATTACTAACTGCATTAGGCTAAGCCCCAGGCTGGACTTCGATGGGAGCGGGATTTATTCCTAACAATAGTCCCCCCACTTTCAAGTTCGAAACTCGAAGAAAGGGAGTACAAAAAGGACAACCATCAAGGTCCTCTTCAGGGCTCTGCACCAGTTCAGGTTGAAGCTCGAGGGAGATCTTATCTCCAGCCAAGGTTGACATTGAAGTTGAAGCTCGGGGGAGATCTTATCTCTAGCTGAGGTTGACGTTAAAGTTGAGGCTCGGAGGGATCCCATCTCCAGCCGAGGTCCAAGAAGATCTTGTCTTTTGTTGACGTTGTGGTTGAAGCTTATGGGAGATCTTATCTCCAACCGAGGTTGAAGGAGATCTCCCCTGTTGATGTAGACTTTGAAGCTTGGGGGAGATCTTATCTCCAGCCGAGGTTGACGTTGAAGTTATAGTTGAAGCTCGGGGAAGATCTTATCTCCAGCCATGGTTGACGTTGAAGTTGAAGCTCGGGGGAGATCTTATCTCCAACAGAGGTTAACGTTGAAGTTGAAGCTCGGAGGAGATCTCATCTCCAGCCAAGGTTGACGTTGAAGTTGAAGCTCGAAAGAGATCTTGTCTCTAACCGAGGTTGATATTGAAGTTGAAACTCGGAGGGATCCCATCTCCAATCGAGGTTCAGGAAGATCTTATCTCCTATTAATGTAGACTTTGAAGCTCGGAGGAGATCTTATCTCCAGCCGAGGTTGACGTTGAAGTTGAAGCTCGGGAGAGATCTTATCTCCAACCGAGGTTGACGTTGTAGTTGAAGCTCGAGGGAGATCTTATCTTCTGTTGTTGTCGGGCACAATGGGACTATTGTCTGGGCCTTTTCTCTCATCCCGTCTAAGATGAACGAGGCCTTCGACTTTGCTCACGTTAGGACGAGGTTCTCCTCCTATTCCTAATGGGCTATGGGAGCATATAAGGATCGTTGTCAGGGCCTCTCCTTCCATCTCATCTAAAATGAATGAGGCCTTTGACTTTGCTCACGTTAGGACGAGGTTCTCCTTCTGTTCCTAACGGGCTGTGGGGGCACATAAGGGCCGTTGTTAGGGCCTCTCCTCCCATCTCGTCTAAAATGAATGAGGCTTTCGACTTTGCTCACATTAGGACGAGGTTCTCCTTCTATTTCTAACGGACTGTGGGGGCACATAAGGGCCGTTGTCGGAGCCTCTCCCCCAATCTCGTCTAAAATAAATGAGGCCTTCAACTTTGCTAACGTTAGGACGAGATTCTCCTCCTATTTCTAATAGGCTGTGGGGGCACATAAAGGTCATTGTCAGGGCCTCTCCCCCATCTCATCTAAAATAAATGAGGCCTTCAACTTTGCTCACGTTAAGATGAGGTCCTCCTCCTGTTTCTAACATAGTCACTTCTAATTACTTCTTTTCTGTCATCACATAATTTTTGCACCAAGAAATAATAATGTTGAAATGAAGAAGTTTTATTATGAAAAAATTATTGGTAATACATCCTCAGATTTTCTGAGTTTTAAGATCATGGGAGCGTTGTTCTTTCGAGCTTCTTCAAGCAAAAAATTTTAAGCCGGACAACCTCCACCACTTCATACGGACCTTTCTAATTTGAGGTAAGCTTTTTCTGACTTTGAGACTGGGAGATGGTGGATCATTGAAGTACTAAGTCCTCCACCTTGAATATTTTACTTCTGACTCTGGAGTTAAAATATTGGGTCACCTTTCGTTTGTAGGCCACCATCTGAGCCTAGGCTTCCTCTCTTTTTTCTTCCAGCAGATCGAGGTTGGCTCTGAGGTCTTGTAGGTTATGCTGCTCATTAAAGGCCATAACCTGCACTGATGAAAGTTTAAGTTCAATTGGTATGACCATCTCTGTTCTAAAGGCTAAGATGAATGGTGTTTTCCTAGTTGGCGACCTTTGAGTAGTCTGGTACGTCCAAAGGATGTGGTAAAGTTTGTCCACCCAGGCCCCCTTTGCTTTATCGAGCCTCGTCTTGATGCCCTGCAGTAGAGTCCGATTGATCACTTCAGCTTTCTCATTTGCCTATGGGTGAGCTACCGATGTGAAGTGATGGAAGATGTTTAGATCTTTGCAGAACTCGGTGAACCTTGTCCCAGTAAACTATCATCCATTATCAGTTATGAAAGTTTGGGGCAGATCGAATCGATAGACTATTAACTTTCAGACGAAGTTCTGTACCTTGACCTCGATAATTTTTGCTAGTGGTTCAGCTTCGACCCATTTGGTGAAGTAGTCGATCATGACCAAGAGGAACTTCCGCTGCCCGGATGCCATCGAGAAAGGGCCGAGTATGTCCATTCTCCACTGCGCGAACAGCCAAGATGCACTTAGTAGAGTAAGCTTGGAGGTCGGCTATCTTTGTACGTTTGCATTTTTCTGACAACGATCATATTTCTTGACATACTCTATGGAATCATGGTATAAGGTGGGCCAGTAGTATCCTTACCGAAGTAGTTTTTGTGATAGGGACCTGGCTCTTATGTGACTTTCATAAATTTTCTCATGCACTTTCCATAACGCGAAGTCAACCTCTGAAGATCGGAGACATCTCAGCAGCGATAGCGAATGCGACCTCTTGTACAACCTGCCCTCGTACAAAATGTATCGGAAGGCTTGATTCATGAGTTTTTGAGCTTCTTTCGGATCACGAGGAAGGACTCCCTCCTTGAGGTAGGCAACCAATGGGTCAATCCAGCTCGACTCGAGTTTCGTCTATAAAACGATCTGTGATTCCTCTGGGCTTAGGCACTTTAGAGTCTCAAAAAATACTTCTTTGGGTAGTTCGGCTGGGGCTGAAGTGGCCAACTTAGAGAAAAGGTTGGCTCTCATATTTTTTACCCTCAAAATCTGTCGAATGCCAAAACAGCTGAAGGCTGGAGTTAAGTCCTTTACTTTCTCAAGGTATTTCATCATACTTTCCTTCCATGCTTCGTAGCTATCACTAACTTAGCCAACCACTAATTGGAAATTACTCTAGACTTGAAGCTGATCTACTTTTAATTCTCTTGCTATTTTTAATCCAACGATCAGCGCTTCATACTCGGCCCCATTATTAGTCATAGAAAATTCGAAGCATAGCGCGTACTCGACGACGACTCCCTCGGGGCTGACTAAGACCAACCCTGCATCTATTCCAGTGGAGTTGGACGAACCATCCACGTACAGAGCCCAAAGCCTTCGAAAAGGTCGACACTCTCCTCAGGGAGGCTCGGTTGTGATAGCAGAGCACTGATCTCGTTCTGTTCAAGCTCGACTTCAGCTGGAATGGTACATTCTACTATAAAATCTATCAATATCTGGGCTTTGATCGATGGTCGAGGTTGATAGTTGATGTCAAATTTTGTGAGCTCGATCGCCCATTTTGCGATTCTTTCGAAAGCATCCGTTCGATGTAGGAATGCTTTTATTAGTTGGTTCGTGAGGACCGTTATGGTGTGTACCTAAAAGTAACATCGGAGTCTCCTGGCAGTAATTAGAAGAGAGTTCTAGCCTAAAGTACCTGGTCTCTGCATCCCTCAGCATTCGGCTTACATAGTAGATCGGTCATTGCATCTTTGCTTCTTCTTTGATCAGGACTACTGCCAGGGTTGTCGGAGAGACTGCTGGGTACAGAAATAATTCTTCTTCAGATTCAGGCTTTGCCAGCAGTGGGGGTGAGCCGAGATAGTTTTTAAGCTTCTCAAATATCCATTGGCACTCCATCGTCCAGTAGAAATTCTTTGGTTGCCTGAAAACTCAAAAGAAGAGCATGCATCGCTCGGCCGATCTCGAGATGAAGTGATTTAAGAACGCCACTTTCCCAATCAGGTGCTGAACTTCTTTAATTATTTTTGGAGCAGTCATCTCTTGAATGGCTCGAATTTTTTCAAAATTTACTTCAATCCCGTATCTCGACACCGTAAACCTTAGAAATTTCTCAGAGGTCATACCAAAGGCGCACTTGGTCAGATTTAGTTTCATCTTGTGCTTCTTGAGTATGCTGAAGGTCTCTTCAAGATCGGTGAGATGGTCTATAGAAGCTTGGCTTTTTATAAGCATGTCATCTACGTATACCTCCATGTTGTGGTCGATCTGCTTCTTGAAGATCTTGTTGATCAAATGCTGGTATGTTGTTCCTACATTTTTCTAGTCCAAAGGGCATAATCCTGTAACAATAAAGACCACGGTCAGTAACAAAAGTAGTTTTCTCCTTATCCTTCAATGCCATTCGTATCTGGTTATAACTGAAGAAGGTGTCCATGAAGGTGAGGAGCTCGTGGCCTAAGGTCGCATCCACCAGTTGATCAATTCTAGGTAGAGGGTAGCTATTTTTTGGACAGACCTTGTTCAGCTTTTTGAAGTCTATATACATCCTCCACTTATTATTTGCCTTTTTGATGAGGACCACATTTGAGACCTAGGTCAGATAGTTAACTTTTTGGATGAATCCAGCTTTGAGGAGCTTGCCTACTTCTTCGGTGATTGCTTTCTGCCTCTCTGAGGTGTGGTTGCGTATCTTCTCTTTTATTGATCGATGCTTCAAATTAACGGCCAACTGATGTTCCATGACCTCGATGTCAATTCCTGGCATATCCACTGGAGCCCAGGCGAAGATGTCCGCATTCTTCCTGAGGAAGGTAACGAGTTGCTCCCAAATCTCGTCTCTCAAGTTGGAGCCGATCTGCATCGCATGCTCCACATTTTCGTCGTTTAAGGATACAGAGACGAGATCCTCCATAGGCTCGCCCCGCTCCTTAGTGAGGTCATCGCGGACATCCATCCCATCAATAGGATAAGGGTCAGACTGTTCTTCCTTACGTAGGGTGATTAAGTAGCAGTGCCTTACCAGAATTTGATCTTCCCTGACCTCTTCGATCTCATGACTTGTCGAAAATTTCATCTTCAAATAATAAGTTGATACCACTACCGAAAGTGCATTTAGACCAGATCGACCAAAAATAGCATTATAGACGGATGGAGTCCTTACGATTAAAAAATTGATCTGTGCCTTAGCTAGTTTCGAGCATTGCCCTATAGTCACGGTGAAAGTTATTATGCCCTCAACTGGTACGGCATCGCCAGTAAAGCCTATCAATGAAAAGTTCATAGGCCCCAAGTGGTTATTGAGTAAGGACATTTTTTAGAAAGCATCATAAAATAATACGTCGACCGAACTTCTATTATCTACCAAAATGCGGCATACATTATAGTCGACAATGTTTAAAGAGATTACAACCGCATCATTGTGGGAGAACTGGACCCCCTGAGCGTCTACCTCAGTGAAGGTTATGGATTCTTCAGTCCTCTATCTCTTCACTGACCCCTCGGATCCGCTGGCCTCTCCTTGCCGATGTCCCTTCGAGATAGTATTAATGATGCCAAGAGGCGGCCGATCTTCTTATTGATCCTCCCCCCTTGGTGGCTCAGACTGTGGTAATGCCCTCGACCGATCTTTCCATCCTTTAGGCCGTTGTCGTAGGAATCGACCTAGTCTTCCTCGCCTGATGAGCTCCTCGATCTTATCCTGGAGTTGGATACACTCCTCAGTGTCGTGACCATGATCACAATAATAAAGGCAGAACTTGTTAGGATTGTGCTTGCTGGGGTGAGAGCGCATCCTTTCCGATCTCGGCAGCTGCTCCCTGATTTTCATCAGTACTTGAATTTTTGGAGCATTGAGAGGGGCATAGTTGTGAAATCTTTGTTGGAGAAAATTCCGCCACGCCCTTCTGTCAGGGCTTTCCTACCTTCGAGCCCAGAGAGGAGTTCGGACTTGCTTGCGCTTAGAGGAAGTTCGGAAGCGCGGTCGAGCTTCACTCGACTTTCCTTTCTTGGTGGGCCCATCCAGCTCGTTGATTCGTCGCTTACCAAAGACTTCATCGTCCTTGGTCTTGAAGGCCTCTTCAGCTTGGGCGTAACCTTCAGCCCGAGCTAGCATATCGATGAAGTCCCTGGGGTACTTTTTTTTCAGGAAGAACAACAAATCATTCTTCTAAAGGCCGCCCTTGAGTGCGGCCATAGCGACGGATTGGTCTAGGTTTCGGACCTTCAATGCAGCAGCATTAAATCGGATGACATAAGCTCGGATGGATTCTCCCTCCTTCTGCTTGATGGTCATTAGAAAATCTGAACCTCAATGCGGACATCGACTACTAATGAAGTGAGCCACGAACTGATGGCTCATCAGATCAAAAAAAAGATGGTACCTGACTTAAGTGTCAAGTACCAGTTCCTGGCAGCTTCCTTGAGGGTGGACGAAAAAGTCTGGCATAAAATAGCGTCTGGCGCATCATGGAGCAATATCATTGTCCGGAAGGCCTCCAGATGGTCGACCGGATCGGTGGTTCCATCGTAACTCTCAAATTATGAGAGCTTGAAGTTCGGCGGGATGGATTCCTGCATAATGCCCTGAGAAAAAGGAGGGTCAGTGCAAATATCATTACCGTGCGAGGAGGAGGTGTGGTGGAGCTCTTTGATTTATCGGCTCATTTCTAGGAGCCTTTGATCCAGGAGATCTTCACAGTCGTTGATCTTCAGAATTTTTTGATGGAACAGATGTGAAGCTTCCCCTTGGGTCGAGTCATGGTCCGAGCAGGGGCCCTCCATCTTCTACTTTCCCTTTTTGGAGATGAAAAGCCAGATAGCCCAAGTCGGCCATTCCCAGACCGGATCATGGGGCTCCGAAGAAGTCTGCTCCAACTGAACTGGTGCTGGGGCCTGCCGATGTATGGCCTGCATCGCCTCCGTAAGACCACGAACCTGCTGGACCAGCAGGTTGAACTGCTCCACATCCACCACGGCTACATGTGGAGCTTGAGTTTCTGGGGCTGAAGCGGGGGCGGATAAGTCTAGATGGGATCTGACTGCAGAGGCCATCGATCGTCGGATCGAAGCTCTCCTGGGAGGCATTTTTTTTTGGAGAAGAACTCTAAAGAGGGAGGAGAGAGATCGTTGCTGAGTACTCCTTTAAGAATAAAAGAACCTCAAGAATAGAGGATCCTTCCTCTAGCGCCAATTCAGTTGCTGCAGAATCTGGTTAACGCTGGATCGAGCTAGAGTCAAGGAAGATGAGGTCGCCACTGGTGACCTACAAAATAAAATTTCGTTCGGAGTCAATAGTGGTGGCTCTGACAGGACCCTCCGACGATCAAGTCAGCTTTTCTAGGTAATAGAAATGGAGTGCTCAGGAAAGAGTTTCCCAGAGTTTAGAGGAGGAGAGGAGAGCTTAGAGAAAACATATCTGGAGGATCCCTTTTTATAGGTGGAGTTTGTAGCAGGTTGATGGTGACAGCTGTAGTTGCCTGGCAGCAAGCCGCTCGAGGTTTGGCAAAGTCAGTCACAGAGGGAGGCACCACCTGTAGCACTGTCTGTAGCAGACTGATAGTGACAGCGATCGCCATCCAGTGGTGGATCACTATCGCCTATAGCGGACTGATAGTGACGACCGTAGCCGTCCGATACTGAGCCGTTCGAGGTCGCATGGAGGGGTGAAAAGCTTTGATGTATATCCATTCCAGAGGAGTTCGGACTTCCAAAGAAAATACGGCTAGAGAAAATCATCCGAGAGGAATGCTAGCTAAAGGAGAAGTTCAAAAGAAGTTCAGTTTCTTTAGAGATTCGACTGAAGGAGAGATACAGAAGGAGTTTGGCTTCTGTAGAAGTCCGACTGAAGGAGAAGCTCGAAAGGAGTTCAGCTCCCGTAGAAGTCCGACTGAAGGAGGGATCCAGAAGGAGTTCGGCTCCTGTAGAAGTCCGATCGAAGGAGAAATCTGGAAGAAGTTCGGCTTCCGTAGGCATCCGACTAAAGGAAAAGCTCAGAAGGAGTTCGGCTCCTGTAGAAGTCCGATCGAAGGAGATGTCTGGGAGGAGTCCGGCTCCCGTAGAAGCTCGATTGAAGGAGGGATCCGAAGAAAGTTCGGCTCCCATAGAAGCCCGACTGAAGGAGGGATCCGAAGAAAGTTTGGCTCCCATAGAAGCCCGATTGAAGGAGGAATTCGGAGGAAGTTGAGAGGAAGTTCGGCTTCCGTAGAAGTCCGACAAAAGGAGATGTCTGGGAGGAGTCCGGCTCCTGGAGAAGTCTGACTGAAGGAGGGATCCGGAGAAAATTTGACTCTCGTAGAAGCCCGACTGAAGGAAGAATCCGGAGGAAGTTTGGCTCCCATAGAAGTCCGACTGAAGGAGAGATCTGGAGGGAGTTTAGCTCCCATAGAAGCCCGACAGGAGGGATCCGGAGGAAGTTTGGCTCTCATAGAAGTTCGATTGAAGAAGAAATTCGGAGGAAGTTCGTCTCCTGTAGAAGCCTGATAGAAGAAGATATCTGGGAGGAGTCCGACTTCTAGAGAAGTCCGACTGAAGGAGGGATCCGGAGGGAGTTCGGCTCCCATAGAAGCCCGACAGAAGGAGGGATCCGAAGGAAGTTCGGAAGGAGTTCGACCACTGGGGGAGTTTGGCTGGGGCTTTCGACCGTTGGAGGAGTTTGATCGGGTACGATCGTTGGAGGAGTTTGATTGGGGCTTTCGGTCGTTAGAGGAGTTCGGTCGAATTCGACCGTTGGAGAAATTCGACCGCTAAATAAATTCGACTGCTGGGAGAGAATTTTCGATTGAAGCTCTTTCATGATTACTAGCTGCATTAGGCTAAGTCCTAGACTGTATTTCGACGGAAGCAGAATTTATTCTCAATAATTTTTTTTTTAAAAAATATAATGATAGTATCATCAGTAGGATTTGAGCCTCGTTAAGTCTCTTCCCATGGCTAACCAACGGATCTAAATTTTATTAGCAGCAACAATTTAGGTCAGAGAACATAAGCAAAGAGTTTAACAAATTTATGTTTTAAGTCTTGTCATGAAATAGGCCATAAACGCTTAGTGCATCGAGTCCAGGCCTTTATTATTGAACTCAAAGATAACCTCACCCAGGGTAATTTAGCCAGTCTGGTGATCCTTCTAGAATAATGACCATCCTACTTTTTAGTTTCAAAGTTTTTTCATTAAATTTTTTACTGTATTAGTGATACTTTTCGTATATATTTGTTAGTGCACCGTTCCTCCATGAACTCTTTAGCATGCGCGCGTCAAGAGCCCCTTTCCGCTGCCGTGCGGCTCTTCCCCCGTCATGACGTTATTCTTAGAGGTTGCCGGCCTTTGGGCGCTTGAGGAGTTAAGGTGGGCCCTAAGAATAACATCCACTAAGAAAGGTTTTAAGTTAGATAATATCTGGGTATCTTGACCAGAAAAAAAAAAAAAAAAAAAACAAAAAAGAAAGGAAACACTCAGAAGGCACTGCGAAAATTGGAAATATCTTTTAAATCTCGTTCCCTCCGCAAGAAGATACCTCGCGTTTCTCCTAAATATGTTTGTAAATGCATTGCTTATCCGACACCACAAACTAAGCCGAGGTTGATTGATGCGACATGGTATTTTGGCATCTTGGTTCACCTGATAAATGCAAGGAATGAGGCATAAATTAAATGCCCATTGTTATATGCAAGATGCTGAGTTCTTGCTATTAATAACGCGAGAGAAGACCAAACAAGAAACATGCATTTTTTTTAACCTTTTCTCGGGAAAAAAAATATGCATAATTTTTTATAAACATTTTATGGCTTCAATAAATTCATCAGTACAATTTATTAAGATTCATTACCAAGTTTCAATCTAATTAAAATTTTATTTCTAATTAATTATTAATTTTAATAATTTTAGGATTATATTTCTAGCATTGCTTTATTTAATTATTTCTTTCTAAAGGTTATTTTTGAGTTAAGATAGGAGTCAAACTCCTATCCACATAATACTCTACCTAAAGCGACCTTTGTATCTTCTTTGTGTGTGGAAGATGATGAAAATATTATATGAAAAATTATGGTGGGAAGAAAGAGATGAAAGATTATTTGTACATGTAGAAAATTTTTTATGAGATATTTTTATAAGATTTTAATCTTTATTTTTTTTGAATAAATTTATTTTTTTCTTCTAATTTTTCTTTCATAATTTTCTCATGATTCTCTATAAATATTTCTTTTTATTTGATGTTTATTTTGGATCTTAGATCAGGTTGGTCGATCTATTCTATATAGCATGCCATTCTACATGATATCAGAGCTATAGATTTCAAGATTGGTGGCCTGTGTATTTGTAGCTCTATATGGTACTAGAGCCATAGATTTGAAGATTGGTTGAATGATTTGCGGTTTCGATTAGGTTTATCCAAGCATATTTTTTTTGGAGCGGCAATGTCACGCCCTTGATCCGAAATTGCGAGCCAAGGATCATGGTAAATGTCACATATTCATGAAAAACTCTTCCATAAACATGCAAAGCATCTTATCACGATATATATATATATATATAAATATATATATATATATATATATATATATATATATATATATATAGATATATCATAAAGCAATAATGAAATAAAATTCAAATAATTAATATTCAACTTTAATTCAAACAACTAAATCAAATATATTATAAAATAATATTTTATATTTTTTCATCGATTTTAATAAATTTCTAATCTAATATAAAGATATCAAATTCTGCTTCTAATTCATTCTCCCATATTGAATCTCCAAGTCAATTTAGTTCTTTGAATTTATAAAAATAGTAAAATATAAAGTAATGGGCTAGATAACCTAATAAGCAATGAACATCTTATCTAAATAAATTTAATAATAATAATATACTAAAAATAAGCATGCAAGATATATTAATTCAAAATATATAACACTAACTAAAACAAAATCCATGCAAATTTAGTCTCATTCGTAGATTGATTTCCTTCAAAATATTATGTTTGCCTCGATAGTTATAAACTAAATTAAAGTGCCACTGTATAACCCTTATTGACAATATATCAAAACACTAGTATGCAACACTCACTAACAAAGTATTAAATTATCGGTGCATAATCCTCACTGGCAATGTATCAAAATATCAGTGTACAACTCTTACTGATAGGGTATTGAAATACTAGTACACAACCCCTACTAGCATAGTACGATACTTAGTTCGACTGCGAGTCCATATCCATCTCAAATCAACATACTTTTTTATATTACAATTTGAAAAGTCATAAACCGGGTAACATCGAAAGCAATCAGGATAAACCATAGAAAATTCGATACATTTGATATCATAAATCATTAAATATATTGAAGAAGGACATATTTGACAATCCAAAATACTATGCATCATATTTATATATAATAAATAATTTAATATATAAAATATTTTATAATTTATCGATAAATTTAAAAAAAATGAAGCATTGCTTATCTCATACTTACTCCAACAATTCAAATAATTTTAGAAATTTTTTAAAACCTTTAATTAATAGATCATTGATAAGAACGTGATGTTGTCGTTAAGACATCGTATTTATCAGTTTAATCCGACTTCTTAAGAATACGTAAATAGCAGTGAGTCGGGTCGAATCCATAGGGAAGATAATATTTTTAGATTTAAAATCTTTAATTTTTGAAAAAAAAAACTTTGAAATCAAAAGTGAAGTCGGAAAATAAAAAACAAAAATTAAAAGGTGCAGAAATTTAAACTTGATACTAAGATCTACTAGTTAGATCTTAGCATCTACTTGCAATAAAATAAAAAATAATAATTAAAGTATAAAAATTAAATTATAATAAAAATAAAGAGCTAAAATTAAAGTACAAAAAAATAAAATTTATATTAATTAAAATTTTAAAATTTAAATATATAAAATTTTAAAAAAAATAAAATAAAATAGTCTGATCTCTAATCTTGGATCGGCATTGGCAGAAAGATGGTGTAGAAGCCCAGCTCTTCTTCTCGGCATCCATTGCTTTGAAGCAGCCATTAACCCATAGCCTAGCTTCCTCCTATACCAAAGCTTCATCTTAATCAGATCTGTCAATTTCTAGAGGCCTGAGGTCCTTTTTATAGAGCTAGGAGGGCTAGAGAATTTTTTTTCTAGATAATGTGGGACTAAGAAGTTCTTTGATCGTCAAAATATAAAAAAATTTGAGTAAAAATTAGATTAAAAGGAGTCATGATTGAATTCTACTACTTTAAATGAAATCTGGCCATTGATAGAAATTCAATGGATCAAAAATCATCAAAATCAGATGCGTATCGACTTAAATCAGGTCGGATTAAATTCTGACTGTCCGATTGAGTTAATCAAGAGAAAATCTGGCCGTCGAATCGAGTTTTAGATATTTTAATCAAGTCAGGAGCTTCCTAGACCGTTGGATCTTCATCGGCTAATTTTTTGGCAATCGAATCATGCCAGATCGCTGATGGAATTCAAATCAAATCCGAAAATAACCATCACTATCCGATCTTGATCACAATCAATCAGATCCATCCGATCGTGCCTTTACTGTTCCCATGGATTGCGTGGATCGACTTCACCGTACACCGCAATCAATCAGCATCTCCTGTCGTCGAGTGAAAAAGTCCAAAATGCCCTATGAGCTGTGATAGATTTTCTATGAACCCTTTAAGGGTCTAGGTCCACCACGTGTCGTTTCGTGATTCATCGATTTCTGCTAAACTGACGGTCCACACCTGAATCGTAGACTGGTTGATGGCTTTTGCGGCTGAGTCGGCTAACATGGCTGGCTTGACGTGTCGATTTGAGCTGGCTGAGCTATTTTTTTTATTTAATTTTTATTTATTTTATTTCTTTAGAAATTCATATCTTCTTCATTTTGCTCAAAACTTATTTCATTATGATAAAAAAAAATGAGCTACTTTCCATTGATAATAAAATTTTATTTTTTAATTTTTATTAATTTTTAATTATTTTTTAATTAATAAAATATTAATTTCTTAAAAATTATATATAAATTGATCATTAATTTTTAAAAATTAATATAAATTAATTAATAAATTAATACTTTTATTGATGAATTTATGGTACTTATCACACCCTCCAACTTAAGCTTTGCTCGTCCTCGAGTAAAGAAAGAATTTAGTTTTAAATTTTTTTAACTTTAAAATTTTGAATTTTACCTAAGCAGTTTTTAAAATGGCCATTGATATTTAGTAGAGCTTAAATGAGACATATCATTGAGATATTAATACTTATCAATAGAGAAATTAAGTAAATAATATTAAATTTTTCTAAATTTTTTTTAAAATTATCCTATATTTATCTCTAATTTGTCTAAACTTTCGTATAGGCAAGTGTATTACTACTTCTGCCCTTCATTTATTAATTTTTATTTTTACATTGCCCACTTTTTGATGCGAATATCATTGCTTACTTAGACAACAGGATCCGATTACTCGATGAAAAACCAATGATTTTTTTTTTAACATTATACCACTATTGAGTATCTTAACTTCTTAAGCTTTCTGTTTAATCCATATAGCGAGTCTTGGATCAATAACTCCCAAATCAGTTGACTTTAGGACATAAGGTACAGAATACCCCTCAGGCTTATTAGCTCGAATTAAATAGGCTACAAGTTAAGACTAGCTTTACAATGAGCTTCTTTGCCCTTCCCATCTTTTGATGCGAAACTCAATGCTTGCTTAGGCAAAGAGGTCCGATTACTTAGTGAGAAGTACTTGAAAACTATTTTATTAAAATAATTTTTTTTATATGAAGAAATGTATAGTTACCCTACACAAGCCTATAAAAAGTAGACTTTTCTTTGATGCTAGTAGAAAAAATTAGAAATGCTCCAAGAAAAAACTTTTTATATTCTAGACTTAATTCTTTATTGAATTTTTTTAATACTTGATTTCTCAATATCTCACAATTTCTCTAATCTGTGTATCAATTTTTTTTTAAAAATGCTTAGTTTAATTCGATTCTTAAGCATAATCAGGTGTCTAAATACTAAATACTAATTTTTTTGAGAACTTAAAATTTTAAAATTTTTATTTTTCTCTCCCTCCAACTTAATCGACATTATCCTTAATGAAGAACAAAAAATAAAGGGTGTAATAAAGAACACGAAAGAATACACCTAACTATATTTTTGGTCTAGCACATGTTTTTGAAATTTTGGGCTCTCCCTCCAACTTATTTAAATTATCCTAAAAAGAAAATCAAATAAAAAAATAAATTAAATTAAAAAAAACTAAATATTGGATTACCTTCCAACAAGCGCTAAGTTTATCATCTTCAGTCAGACACAATGCAGCTTACTATCCTGTATCGAATACTGAATTGACAAATTTCAATAATTTTGGATTGCCAATTTTAGAAAGTTGTTTTATAATTCTATTATCGATATAATCATTGTTAATTTTAGGGATATAATTTGTGACCCTATTCTCAGATCCATGTTTATTAAGAATTTCTCCTATTTATTTTTCTAAGATGCTCATGAATGGAGTTTTAGGAGTTAAGTTTGATTCAATGGGTGCTGAAAGGATGACTAAAGACGATTTTAATTCTAAAGGTAAATTAATATGACCTTGTTTAAATAACTCCATTGATACTTCATTACGTGCCTTTTGATTTTTGTAAGAAGAACCAGCTTCTATGATTGAAGGGAACAAGCTTTTAGGTTTATAAGTTTCAGGTAAATCATCTATTCTCTTTTTTTCTATGTCTATCTTACTGGAACCGGCATCAGTACTAATTCTTGGCTCGGGTTCTTTTTGATCTTTAACCTCTTTTTCTGCAAAATAAAAAAAGTTAGCAAGCAATATTTATAAGTGTTGACGTAGAAACTGATCGTCGCCGAAATCAGCGGGAGCGTAGATGAATGAGGTGCCCATCGGGGACTTGCAAAACGAAGTCCCATTCGGAGCTAGTGGGGGGTGGCTCCGGCAGGACCCTCCGATGATCAAGTCAGCTCTGGCCAACAGGAATGGAGTGCTCGAAAATGAGTTCCACAGAGCTTAGAGAAGAAAAGGAGAGCTCAGAGTTTAGAGATCAGAGGTTGGAGGTTGCATATCTGGAGGATCCTTTCTATAGGCGGAGCTTGATGGTGATAACTGCAGCTGCGTGCTGGCAGACCGCTCGAGGTCCGACGGAGTCAGTCCCAGGAGAAGGTGCCGTCTACAGTGGATTGATGGTGACCGCCATCGCCGTCTGATAGCTGGTCGCTGTCGCTTGCGGTGGACTGATGGTGATGGCTACAGCTGTCTTGATACTGAGCCGCTCGAAGCCGAATGAAGGGTTGAAGGGCTTCAATGTGTACCTATTTTGGAGGAGTCCGAACTCCTGAAGAGGAAGCTCGGAAGAAGTTCGGCCCCTGTAGGCGTCTGGCTAGAGGTGTGCGGCTAAGGCTCGGTCGTAGGGAAGTTTGGTAGGAGCTCAGTCGATTGAAGGAGGTGTCTGGGAGGAGTCCGGCTCCTGAAGAAGTCCGTCCGAAGGATGTCTGGGATGCGTCCAGCTTCCGAAGAAGTTCGACCGAAGAGGAAGCTTGGAGGGGAGTTTGGCTCTCGTAAGCATCTGGCTGGAGGAGTGCAGCTAAGGCTCGGTCGCTGGGAGTTCGAAAGGAGCTCGACCGCTGAGAAGTCTGACCGGAGGATGACCATCGTGGGGTTCGTTGAGAAGTTCTATCGAGGGACGACCGCTGAGGAGTTCGACCGCTGAGAGTCCGAAGGAGCTCGATCGGCTGAGCAGTTTGGCCGACCGTAAGGGTTCGGCTAAGATCCATCTGCTGAAGCTCTTCCATGGCTACTGATTGTATTAGGCTGAGCATCGAACTAGACTTCGGCAAGAGCGGGGTTTATCCCCAATACTAGCCCCCCCACTCTCGAGTTCGAAACTCGAAGGAAGGGAGTGCAGAAAAGATGACTGCCTTCTGAGCTCCATGTTGGTTCAGGTCAAAGCTCGGGGGAGATCTCATCTCCAGCTAAAATTGATGTTGAAGTTGAAGCCCAAGCCCGGGGGAGATCCCATCTCCAACCGAGGTTGAGATAGGCCTCGTCTCCTGCGATCGAGGTCGAAGGTTGAGCTCATCGGGGGTGACATTGTCTCCTACAGTCGAGGCTGCTTCGAAGGAGATCTTTCCTGCAGCCGAGGTCAATACGGGCGCTCGGAAGAGATCCAATCTCTGGCCGAGGTTGGCTTGGTCGATCGAAAGAGATCTTATCTTCTGCAGTCGAGTGTGATATAGGCACTCAGGAGAGATCTTATCTCCTGCAGTCGAGGTTTCCTCGGGGGAGATCTTATCACCTACAGTTGAGGTTGCCTCAGGGGGGATCTTATCTCCTACTATCGACGTTAGTCCGGATCTCGAAGGAGATCTTATCTCCTACAGCCAAGGTTTCCTCGGGGGAGATCTTATCTCCCGCAGCCGAGCTTGGTCCAGACGCTTGGAGGAGATCTTATCTCCTACAGTCGAGATTGCCTCGGGGGAGATCTTATCTCCTGCTGTCGAAGTTGGCTCGGACCCTTGGAGGAGATCTTATCTCTTGCAATCGAGGTTGATGCGGTCCCTCGGGGGAGATCTTATCTCCTGCAGTCGAGGTTGCCTCAGGGGAGATCTTATCTCCTGCTGTCGAAGTGGGCCCGGACCCTCGGGAGAGATCTTATCTCCTACAGTCGGGGTTTTCTTACGGAAGATCTTATCTCCTGCAGCCGAGGTTGCCTCGGAGGAGATCTTATCTCCTGCTGCCGAAGTTGGCCTGGACCCTCGGGGAAGATCTTATCTCCTGCAGTCGAGATTTTCTCGGGAGGAGATCTTATCTTCTGCAGCCGAGGTTGCCTCGGTCTCCTGTGGTCGGGGTTGATGCAGGCACTCGGAGAAAGATCTTATCTCCTACAACCGAGCTTTCCTTGGGGGAGATCTTATCTTCTTCGATCGAGGTTGATGTATTCACTCGGGGGAGATCTTATCTCCTGCAGTCGAGCTTTCCTCGGGGGAGATCTTATCCCTGCAGTCGAGGTTGAAGCGAGCACTCGGAGAAGATCTTATCTCGTTCGACCGAGCTTGGCTCGGACGCTCGGAGGAGATCTTATCTCCTGCAGCTGAGCTTTCCTTAGGAGAGATCTTATCTCCTTCGATCGAGGTTGATGTGGATACTCGGAGATCTTATCTCCTATAGCCGAGCTTTTTTTCGGAGGAGATCTTATCTCCTTCGGTCGAGGTTTGATGAGGACACTCGGAAGAGATCTTATCTTATCTCCTACAGTCAAGCTTTCCTCGGGGGAGATCTTATCTCCTGCAGTCGAGCTTTCCTTGGGGGAGATCTTATCTCCTTCGACCGAGGTTGATGCGGGCACTTGGGGGAGATCTTATCTCCTGCAGCCAAGCTTTCCTCGGGGGAGATCTTTATCTCCTGTAGTCGAGGTTGAAGCGGGCACTTGGGGGAGAGATCTTATCTCGTATAGCCGAGCTTTCCTCGGGGGAGATCTTATCTCCTACAGCCGAGGTTGAAGCGGACACTCGGGAGAGATCTTATCTCCTGCAGCCGAGCTTGGCCGGGATGCTCGGGGGAGATCTTATCTCCTGCAGCCGAGCTTTGCTCGGAAAAGATCTTATCTCCTACGGTCGAGGTTGATGCAGGTACTCAAGGGAGATCTTATCTCCTACAGCCGAGCTTTTCTCGGGGGAGATCTTATCTTCTGCAGTCGAGGCTGAAGCGAGCACTTGGAGGAGATCTTATCTCCTACAGTCGAGCTTGGCCCGGACGCTCGGGGGAGATCTTATCTCTTGCAGCCGAGCTTTCCTTAGGGGATCTTATCTTCTATGGCCGAGATTGATGCGAGCACTCGGGGGAGATCTTATCTCCTTCAATCGAGCTTGGCCAAGACGCTCGGGGGAGATCTTATCTCCTACAATCGAGCTTTCCTTGGAGGAGATCTTATCTCCTACGGTCGAGATTGATGCGGGCACTCGGGGGAGATCTTATCTCTTACAGCCGAGCTTGGCTAGGATGCTCGGGGGAGATCTTATCTCTTATAGCTGAGTTTACCTTGGAAGAGATCTTATCTCCTACGACCGAGGTTGAAGATCTTTGATCTGCCCGTATTAGGATGAGGTTCTCCTTTTATTTCTAACACGGCGACTATTAACTACTTCTTTTTCTATCATCATATAGTTTTCGCACCCAAAAATAATATATAATTGAAGGGAAAGAATTTTACCGAGGGAAAGTTACCCACAGCACATTCCCATTTCAGGATCGTGGGGGCATTGTTCCTCAGGATTCTCTCCGACAGTAAGTTCCAAGCCGGACGACCTCCTCTATCTCATGCTGGCCTCCTCAATTTGGAGCATGCTTCTCTTGGCTTTGACATTGGGAGATGACGGATCGTCGATGCACCAAGCTCCTCCCAAGGGTAACATTGATGATGCCGTGAGGCGGCCGACCTTCTTGTCCTTTCTGGCTACGGCAGTGCTCTTGGCCGATCTTCTCCTGCTTTAGGCTGGCGTTGGAGGAATTTACCCAATTGCCCCTTTCCGATGAGCTCCTCAATTTCGTCTTGGAGCTGAATGTATGCGTCAGTGTCGTGGCCGTGGTCGCAATGGTCGAAGCATTACTTGCTTCGATCGTGCATGCCGGAGGAGGTCGTAATCCTTCTAGCCTTGGTAGTCGGTTCTTAACTTCTATGAGAATTTGAATTCGAGGAGCGTTGCGGGGGGTGCAATCGCGGAATCTTTCAGGAGGAGGACTTTTTTGCGCCCTTCTATCGGAGCTTCCTTGGTGGCGAGCTCGAAAAGTTCAGGCCTTGCTTGCACTGGGGAGGTCGTGGATGCGACCAAACTTTATTCCATCTTCTTGTGAAACCTATGGGAGAACTTCATGCCCGACTTCCTTAGAGTCATACTCGAGAGGAAGTTCGGCCTCGCTTGCCCTGGGGCGGTCGTGAGCACGGCCGAACTTCATCTCACCTCCTGTGAAATCTTCATAGGGAGTTTCCTTAGTGACATACTTGAGTGGGAGTTCGGCCTCACTTGCGTCGAACTTCATTTCGATGATGAGCTTTGAGGGAGAGTTCGGCCTTGCTACCACCGAACTTCATTCTGATGATGAGCTTCGAGGGGGAGTTTGGCCTCGCTTGCACTGAAGTTCATTCCATTTTCCCACGAAACCTTCTATGGGAGAACTGCATGCCCCGTTGTCGGGGCTTTCTTGATGATGAGCTTCGAGGGAAGTTCGGCCTCGCTTGCGCCATGGAGGTCGTGGATGCGGCCGAACTTCGTTCTGCCTCCTTGCGAAATCTTCTGTGAAAAAAAGTTCATGCCCCTCTGTCGGGGCTTCCTCGATGACGGGCTCGAGGGGGAGTTCGGCCTCGCTTACACCAAACTTCATTCCGCTTTTTTGCGAAACCTTTCGTGGGAGAACTTCATGCCCCTTTATCGGGGCTTTCTCGATGGTGAGCTTCGAGGGGAGTTCGGCCTCGCTTATGCCATGGAGGTCGTGAACGCGGTCGAACTTCGTTCCATTTCTACGGAAGAACTTCTGCTCTTCGTTTCTCCTTTCTTAGGGTGATTGGTATGCCCGAATGCTCTTTCTTAAGGTCGGTTCCTCACGTCCTCATGGTGGGTTTGCTGGCAAAGTCCCCATCGGAGGTTGTCGTACGGCCAGCATCATTTCGGTGGGGCTACGAATCCGACCAGCAGATCGAACTGCTCTACATCTGTGGTGACTTCGTATGAAACCTGGCTGTCGGGGCTGAAATGGGAGCAGATGGACCTGGCGTGTAGGCCACCGATCGTCGAGTCGAAGCTCTTCTGGGAGGCATTTTCTCTTCGGAAAAGAACTCTAGTGAGGAAGAAGAGAGATCTCCGGAGAGGAAAGAGAAAAATTATCACCGAGCACTCCTTTAAGAATAAAAAAACCTCAAAGGTTCAGGCCCTTCTTCTAGCGCCAATCTGTTGACGCAGAAACTGATCATCGTCAGAATCAGCGGGAGTGGAGGTGGACGAGATGGCCGTCGGAGACTTACAAAACGAAGTCCCATCCGGAGCTGGTGGGGGGTGGCTCCGTTAGGACCCTCCGACGATCAAGTCAGCTCTGGCCAACAAGAATGGAGTGCTCGGGAATGAGTTCCACAGAGCTTAGAGAAGAAAAGAAGAGCTTAGAGTTTAGAGATCAGAGGTTGGAGGTTGCATATCTAGAGGATCTTTTTTATAGGCAGAGCTTGATGGTGATAGCTGCAGCCGCATGCTGGCGGACCACTCGAGGTCCGATGGAGTCAGTCTCAGGGGAAGACGCCGTCTGCAGCAGATTGATGGTGACTGCCATCGTCGCCTGATAGTTGGTCACTGTCGCTTGTGGCGGACTGATGGTAATGGCTGCAGCTGTCTTGATATTGAGCCCCTCGAGGCCGAATGAAGGGTTGAAGGGCTTCAATGTGTACCCATTTCTGAGGAGTCTGGACTCCTGAAGAGGAAGCTTGGAAGGAGTTCGGTTCCTATAGGCATCTGGCTGAAGATGTGCGGCTAAGGCTCGATCGTAGGAGAGTTCGGTAGGAGCTCGACCGACCGAAGGAGGTATTTGGGAGGAGTCCGACTCTTGAAGAATTTCGTCCGAAGGATGTCTGGGATGAGTCTAGCTTTCGAAGAAGTCCGACCGAAGAGGAAGCTTGGAGGGAAGTTTGGCTCTCGTAAGCATCTGGCTGGAGGAGTGCGGCTAAGGCTCGACCGCTGAGAGTTCGGAAGGAGCTCGACCGTTGAGAAGTCTGATCGGAGGACGACCGTCGAGGGGTTCATTGAGAAGTTCGGTCAAGGGACAATCATTGAGGAGTTTGACCGTTGGAAGTTTGAAGGAGCTCGGCCGACCGTAAGGGTTCGGCTAAGACTCATCTACTGAAGCTCTTCCGTGGCTACTGATTACATTAGGCTGAGCATCGAACTAGACTTCGGTAGGAGCAGAGTTTATCCCTAATAATAAAAAAATAAAAAAAATATTTATAACTTATTTATAAAAAAATCAAAGAGATCAAAAATTTAATGTCTGTGCCTTTCCCAACAACGGTACCAAAAACTTGATAAGAATGCGATGTTGTCGTTAAGACATCGTGTTTATCTATTTAATCTGACTTCTTAACAATACGTAGATAGCAGTGAGTCAGGTCGAATCCACAGAGAATGTAGTATTTTTAAATTTAAAATCTTTGATTTTTTTTTTTTAAAAAAAAAGAGTTTTGAAATCAAAAGTGAAGTCGGAAAATAAAAAGCAAAAATTAAAAGATACAGAAATTTAAACTTGGTACTAAGATCTACTAGTTAGATCTTAGCATCTACTTGCAATAAAATAAAAAATAATAATTAAAATATAGAAATTAAATTATAATAAAAATAAAAAGCTAAAATTAAAGTGTAAAAAAATAAAATTTTTATTAGTTAAAATTTTAGAATTTAAATACATGAAATCTAAAAATAAAATAAAATAAAATAGCCTGATTTCTGATCTTGGATCGACATTGGCAGCAAGATGATGTAGAAGCCTAGCTCTTCTTCTCGGTATCTATTGCTTGAAAGCAATCATTAACCCATAGCCTAGCTTTCTTCTATACCAAAGTTTCGTCTTGATCAGATCTGTCAATTTCTAGAGACCTGAGTCCTTTTTATAGAGCTAGGAAGGCTGAAGAGTTTTCTTCTAGGCAATGTGGGACTAAGAAGTTCTTTGATCATCAAAATATGAAGAAATCTGAGTAAAAATCAGATTAAAAGGAGTTCTGATTGAATTCTGCTACTCTGGATGAAATCTGACCATGGATAAAAATCCAACGGACCAAAAATCATCAAAATCGAATGCGTATCGACTCAAATCAGGTTAGATTAAATTCTGGCCATCTGATTGAGTTAATCAGGAGAAATCTAACCATCGGATCGAGTTTTGGATATTTTAATCAAGTTAGGAGCTTTCTGAATTGTTGGATCTTCATCGGCTGATTTTTTGGCCATCGGATCGTGCTAAATCACTGATGGAATTCGAATCAAATCCGAAAATAACCACCACTGTCCGATCTTGACTGCAATCAATCGGATCCATCCGATCGCGCCTTTACTGTTCCTATGGATCGCGTGGACCGGCTTCACCATACATCGCAACCAATCAACGCCTCCTATTGCCAAGCGGAAAGTCCAAAATGCCCTCTGAGCTGCGATAGATTTTTTGTGAACCCTTTGAGGGTCTAGGTCCACCACGTATCGATTCGTGATTCGTCGATTTCTGCTGAGCCGACGGTTCACGCCTGGATCATGGATCGGCTAACGGCTTTCGCGACTGAGTCGGCTAACATGGCTGGCTTGGCGCGTCGGTTTAAGCCGATTGAGCTATTTTCTTTTTTTTATTTAATTTTTATTTATTTTATTTTTTAGAAATTTATATCTTCTCTATTTTAGCTCCATTTTATTCGAAACTTATTTTGTTGTGATTAGAAAATGAGCTCTTTCCATTGATAATAAAATTTTATTTTTTAATTTTATTATTTTTTAATTAATAAAAATATTAATTTCTCAAAAATTATATATAAATTGATCATTAATTTTTAAAATTTAATATAAATTAATTAATAAATTAATATTTTTATTGATAAATTTATGGTACTTATCAATCATATCATAGTATCTCCATTATTGTACATCTTCTTATTGAGATGACTGCATCTCTATATAAAATTGAGTTTAGTAATTAGAAAGAGTATGGTTAATTATAGAAAAATAAGACTGACGGTAGTCACATTTTATAATCTAAATCGATTTGATCATCATAACTTTATTTTATCAAGATCAAACTAGGATATGGATGGTTCAATAGAAATCGAGCATGATCAAATCAGTAATGAAAATCAAGATGGAGGTTAGTATGATATCCGATGATCAAAGATTTATTCGAACAAATAATTTTATTTAATCAAGATCACTAAAGATGCTAGAATTCGGTAGAGGTCAATAAAAACTAGATCTTATAGATAAAAGCTTAGATAGTATGGAGTTGTTTGATCAATAAGATAATTGATTCAAAATCTCTTTATCCGGTCAACTTAGATTTTGAGAAATATGGCTCAAACCCTTCATTGGGTGTATAAATCAAGTAGAGAGAATATAAAAGAAAAAAAATTAACAGGATGGAATAAGGCTAATTAGACGATACTGCTTCACATCCCGATTGATCCGATTAAAGTTATCAAATCATAATTAAACTAGTATACAAACGATTCAGTAAAAATTATGGGTAATTAAATCTAATAGTACTCAATTTGACCAAGATGCGTGTCAGCATGTTACTTAGTAACTATGGATCAGGATTTCTTTATGAAAATCAATCAAAATCATCAAAAAAAATCTTTCATTGGACTAATTTTAGAAAAAAAAATTATAAAAAGATAAATAATTTTAGAAAGAGAAAATATTATAAAGAGAGAAAGTAGAGAGAAACTAGAGAAAAGAATTAGAGAGAGGAAGGTGAGAGGAAGAAGGAAGAGAGAGAAACTCTCTCTCCTTTTTTTGTTTTCTCTTCTTTTCTTTTTCTTTTTCTTCTCTGGTTCTTAGTGGAATAGTAGACTTTTGTCTCTTGTTTTCCCAAAATTGAAGGCCTACTATGGGCCATGGTTTGGGGGTTGGCATTGGCTAGGGCCATGATGGCATCGCCAAGCATTCCACAATTGGTGGACAACAATTACAGCACCAAAAAAATCAAAGAAAACCCATAGGGAATAAAAACTAGAATAGAGCATCTTTTAATCGGCTTAAATCCGATGATAACCCACCGAATAAGAGCTACAGTGGTTGAGGAAAATGAGAAAAAGGGATCTACGCCTCATACCTAGCCTTCCGATGGTGATTGAGCCCCAATTTCCTAGGAAGAAGAAGAGAAGAGGAAAGCTCCGGTGATCTTTGACGAGCTTTGGAGTTTTCGATATGGGATGGTATAGGGAGCTTGGGGTCCCTAAATAAAGTGCAGAAAAAGCCAAATCTTCCTGAAAATCGGCTTCCTCTCCGATGAGATTGGATGGAAGAAGACATCCATGAGGAGTCTTTTTCATCATATTCTTTTTTCCCACCACTTTAAGATTTATGCAGCCTATTGAGTTGGGTTGATGGGTTGGGCATCACAGGCAACTTGATTGTTGGTGATTTTCATGTTCATAGGTCGATATGGTTGATGAGCTTCCAAGAATTTTTTTGCGGTAGTACAAACGTGTGGACTCTTGTTTGAGAAATCAAGATGTGAATCATCATGACCAATGCTAATATTGTCTCTATCAATAGGTTTAATTATAAGATACTTGATCTTACCAATATTAATAAGGCTACTTTTACTATTACCACTTCTCTTCATAAGTTGAACAATACATGTTATCCAAATTAGATGACTCTTGTCAGGTCTTATTTGAAAGATTAAGATTTATGAAATATTTTGATAAAAAAAATTATCTCTATATTTAGGATGTAATCGAGACGAAGAAAGCCTAGAATATTCTTGCGGTTGTCCGCTCAAGTTCTAACAAAGTTATGCATCCTAAATGAAAATTATCTAAAGAATGAATTTTGGTTCTAGGCTTTTTCAAAAGTTTCAAAGAGGAACAAAATTAATTTAAAGATGAAAATTTGACATAAGGAGAGCTTGATCAGTTAGAGATTAAATCGATTTCTATAAAGACTCGGAGCATGCCAAGGTTGATCAGCTTGAGAATCAATCAAATTCGGAAGAAAATTTAGATGAAGAAAATCTTGAGCAAGAGAGCTTGATAAGATGGCTACCACATCAAGTTTAAAAGAGATCATAATTGAAAAATCTGTTGATTCTAAAATTGCTGAGAAAGAGTCAGAGGATGCTATAGTTGATTTGGTCATGAAGATTTATATTGAGAAATTAAATCATGCAGAAGAGTCTAATGTTGAAGCTATCCAAGATCTACATGTTTCATCTGTATATCTTTTTAGTTATGAGAATAAAGAGTTGACTAAGTTTGTAGTAGTTTCAGAGATCAAGCAATTAGGAGATATGCTAATTAATAGAGATGATTCTTGCTATGCCTTGGTATTTGATAAGATTTTTCACACATCAATTAATTTGGAAACTACTCCAAAGTTCGAGCTATTAGAAGGCTTTATGCATAAAGATTTGATTCCATATATAGAAGTCAATTATGTACAGATATTTGAAGCTTTTCAAGTGGAGGCATGTGAATATAACCAAAGTCTTATTATCGATTTCACTTATATACAGGTAATGGCCGATGCTCATAATTATTATTCTTTAGAATAAACTAGACACTCAAAGAAATCTCGACATCATGACTGTAGAGTTGATGCCAAGAGAAAGTATTATAGGACATTATCGATTTCGACCTATGCATCAAAAAGGATGAGCTAGCAAAGAAATTATTGTTCGAGCCAATAAAAAAGTTTCACTGTTCAATTATTGGTTCAACAAGTTATTATATATTACTGTTACTGCAGCGATGATGGCGATGTCTATTATGGTGTTTCATAATATTGACAAATTTAGCATTATCGATATGAATTTTGGAATGAGGGAGATTGTTGAAACTAATTGCCAAGTCTTAATTTAATTAGGATACTATATTTAGTTGGTTATTAATTTAAATAACTTTAAGATTCTATTTCTAGTGTTACTCTATTTAATTATTTTCTTTTAAAGGTTGTTAGAATTTATATTCTAGTGGGTTTTGGGTTTTTAAGTTAAGATAGAAATCAAACTCCTACATGCATGGTATGCTATTTAAAGGGATCTTTGGTATCTTCTTTGTGTGTGAAATATGGTAGAAAAATTATATAAAAGATCGTGGTGGGAATAAAGAGAGATAAGTGATTATTTGTATATATGGAGACTCGATGAGATGTTTTTGTGAGGTTTTAGTTTTTATTTTTTTTTGAATAAATTTATTTTTTTTATTTTTTTATAATTATTTTTTTACTATTCTCTATATATATTTTTTTATTTAATATTTATTTTGTATCTTAGATCGGCACAGCTAATCTACTCCATGTAGCATACCACTTTACACAACATTTGTTATTTGGTGATGTCTTAATCATCTTGGTGGTGGTAATTATACAATAAAGTGATATATTATATATTCAGCTACTTGAGATATTGTTCCATGCTTAAAATTTTCACCCTTTCAAAAAATTATCTAAATACGTAGATAGACATAAATTATAGATGTGACATGGTCCTGATCTAAATCTAAGTATTTCGGATTGTATCCAGATCATATAAAGCCCCAACTTGACTCGAATGATCTGGTCTAAACTATTTTCCATAGATCTAATCCAGCCCAATTGGATTAGCAGTTGGTTTAGATCCAAATCAAATATCATGATCCAAACACAAAATCAAGTTAGATCTGGACCAAGCATGCCCTAAGCCAACCTAATTTGTTTGTAGCCTTAATGCTACTTCGGGAGGGTCAAACATTTCCTTTTGTCTCCAATTATTGTGCGAAAAATTAGAATGGGATTTAAAAAGCCCCCACCATCCTGCTTGGAGTAGGTCCCACCTTTTCAAAGGTGCATAATTATATATCTCTCATTCTACCTCCATGATGCATAAATTCCACTACGTGCAAGAATAATGTCTCGCATATCATGCTAGACCACTCTTATCCTTGAATTATTAAATCAAAACTGCTCCAAATTGATGTTGCATAATTCATAATAAGTTGATGTTTAATTATAGATATTATATTAAATAAAAAAATAAGTTGATATAATGATAGGATATGAACAGTATTTAGGTTAATTAGTTGGTCGTACATGAAATATAGTGTATATATTGGATCAGCTTTGGACTGGAATGCGGTATTATTTTTGACTTGCTACAGGCTGGAGTATAATTATGACTAATCTAATATCAAAAATTAAATTATAATTTTAATAATATAGATTGGGCATGAACGGTGTTTAAGCTGATTAACTATTCAAGAAATATGGTGTATGAGCTAGATCAGCCTTAAGCTAGGGTGTAGTACTGTGTTTGGCCTACCATGAATTAGAGCATGATTGTAGTTAGTCCAATACTGAAAAGATAAATATTAATTCGTACAACTATAAGAGTTAAAAATGGAAAATATATGGACTAATTGGCCATGTATGAAATGTGGCGTATATATTAGCCACGCACTGAATGCGATATTATGATTGTCGATCATTGGCTGAAGCATGGTGTGTATTTGACCTGCTATAGGCTAAAGTATGATCAGTCTGGTGCTAAAATCAAATGAAGATGATGAACTATATTTAATTTAAAGGTATGTGAACTAGTTGGCATGTGTGAAATATGGTATTTATGATGTTAGCCACGGATTGAGATGTGGTTGCCGGCCGTGGATGGAAATATGATGTGTGTTTGACTTATTAGGAGCTGGAGCATGAGCAGGTCTAGTCTAGTGCCGGAGTAATAATTTAGTTATAATTCAACTATGTTAATGAGATAATGAAAAATAATTTCATTGGAATATTGTTGAATCAAATTGTTGCTTATAAATCGCATGTATCTTGAGATTTTTGTATGGTGATATATCTGTGACTGAGTAGTTATACGATTAAACCTGATATATATATTAGCATGTTATATATATATATATATATATATACTTTATAGCATATATGTTGTTATATTGAGTATTATTTAAATTATTGATATATGAACTCATTAGCTCATATTATCACAAAGGCATTTCACATTCATGGCGATTTAAGTATGAGAAATTCTTACTAGATTGAAAAGTTCACATCCTCCTTTTTCTTCAGACTAATAAGACGCGTAGCATCGATTGGATTTGACGTATAGTTAGTCTTTAGTTAGTTAATTAGTTAATTTTTTAATACTAAATAAATATTTCAATCTTATGTACCTTATTCAATAAAGCTTGATTGATTTGATTTAATAAATATGATTAAAACTTGATAATTATTTCATTATTCTTATATATTTATTTATAATTTTGATTTTGTATGGTTTCTAGGACATTGCTCTACAACTATGTCACATGGTGATCCACTTGGATATTAGACTCGGAGCATGGCAAATTCAACATTGGATGGACATTACCTTCGTATACGAAGCCTTGCCATATAAGAAAAGGGACACAATTTCTTTCTTTCTTTTTTTGTTAAACAAAGAGTCAGCTTCAACATAACTTCAGTTAACCAGTTAACATGAACGATCACTCATTTAACACCTCCCTCACAAAAAAAAGTCAAATGAACCGATTTACTACTTGAAACACATCATAATACATTATTACACTTTTCACATAGCATCCGCTCTAGCTTGTTATTTTAAACACTTGTGTAGCCATATAGCACCTGCATCTCGGAGCAATGGGACTAGTTTACCACCAAGGTGAAGAGACATGATCCTATCAGTGGACCCGATGAGTTTGCCGCCGATGAACACCGCCGGCACCGACGAGCCACGGCCTAGAAGTTGCATAAGTGCTCTCTCCATCTCTCTCCCTTTGGGGTCCTCATCAAGCTCATAGACAGCAGGGTTGACACCAAGCTCCAGAAAGAGCCGCTTGATGGTGTGGCACATGCAGCAAGAGCTCATGCTAAAGATCACTACAGCTCTCTGGGAGGCCAACTTCATCACCTTATCCATCGCAAAACTTGAAGCAAATTTTGGAAACTATGGAGCTCAGATGCCTAATAATCGGCACAAGATGTGGATGGATTTCCAAGTTGTGATAAGGTTAGGACAAGAGCCAAATGCTCGAGGAATTGTGGTGGACTTAGAGCTGATGGATGACAAGTTTATATAGGCCTAAAAGTGTTGGTTTGAAATTTTTTAAGGGATGGAATGGGAAAGGTAGATGATCCTAGGTATTCTGACGTGTGCTAAAATGCCCCTTGTACCATTGGTGTGAAAGCCCTTGGCTCAAAGCAAGTGGGATCAAGGAATTGGGTGATGTCAAAGTTTCTTTTTCAGCTTTGGACATGGATTTAAGAATATAGTGAGAGCAAATCCACTGTCAACTTTTGATACCAAAATTCCCCTTGTATCATGATAAGGTTTGAATTATCCCCCTCTTTATTGTTAGAATCAGCACGAGATGCCGAGTTCTGCCATCACCTTTCAATTTTTGAGTACGTGGCTGCGAAAATTGAAGTTGTTTCTAGGTAGTGACATTGGGACATGAGATTACGTGTCTCGGAAAATCAAATGATGCGATTTGGCATGAGATGGATGGATTGATTTAAATAATATTGTTGGCCATGTTGAGGACACGATGAAAAAAATCCACGTACGTTCTCTAAGAATACCATTCCTTGGCTCCTTGATTATCAAAAAAAAAAAAAAAAAAACAGTTATTTTATTCCTCTAGTTTTAGGATGACTCCGAATGATATAGAATATATGTTTTAGCATCATTTTGTTACCCTTGATTATTCCTTACATAGAATATAAATTGCATGAGTTTTAAGTCCACTACAAAGTCTTAAAAGTTGAAAGCAACCATTCTCAATCACTCATAAGTCTAAAATAGTCAATAATTGAGGATTAGTTGCATGGAAGATGTATCATCGATCCTGCACATTTTTCTTGATAGTATAGGATCTGTTGAGAGTCAAATGTACGGTAGCCTTATCCCATGTATAGAGAGACCGTTTCTTTATTCCATATCCGTGAGCAATCTTATTTCTATGCCAAAACGCAGGCTTTATATATGAATACACGCATGAGCGCGCGCACACACAAGAATCACATATATTTGACATTCAAAGGATAAAGGTTTGCCATCTATGATTATATATATTATGATCTCATCGTGGGGCTATATTCATCAATACATGTTGGCCCTTGGTCAACTATTTTAATTTTTTAAGTTGCGCATTATCCTATTGTAGGCCCACAAGAAAGAAGCACATACAACTGTTTGTACGGTGATCCATGCCATGATCCACGACATCGGGTATCATGTCCGTGTCCATCGAGTCATCATCCTGCAAACAAAAGGAGAGTTTGATTCCAAGACCTTGGTTTTGTGGAACTTTGGAGCGGCCGCAAGGACAGTCACTTTCCAGTTGGAAGGCTTATGGCTTAGCTCCAGCCAACCTTCATGCTTTTCCTTTCTCTCATCCAATTTGGTTGGGTTGGGTATCTCTCTTTTTGAAAAAACTATCGTTTATGGAGGATCTAGATCGGACCCGCCACCCATTCGTTCACATCAATACAGCGTCAGCTCAACTCCCTCACCACTCAGAGTGTGATGCCGCGATCCGAACGTGCGATCACCTGGCTATAATTTTTATCTTATTGTTATTTATAACTATAAAGTTGACATTCTCCACGTGGACATGAACCAGCTTGTTCCAAAAATAAATGATAAAAAAGAAGAATATAATTGAGCCATTTTACTACATACATATACATGCATACATATACATACATACATATACACATGTACATACATATGCATATATATATATATATATATAGGAAGGGAAAATACAAACTCATAAGAATGACTTACAAATAATCCATATTAGCACCCAAAGAAGCCCAAAAACTACAAATCTTAAGATTTCTAATATGCACTATGGATCCAAAACATATACATATTGAGGCTCTTTCTCCTAACAAGAGGCTATTTAAAGGAGCATGAATTCTCTAATGTGCACCACACACTGCGATGCATAGTGCACACCGTCTGTGTGCGGCCACATGCTGCTATCCATCACACGATGGACAATGCGCACGATGCATCATATCATGCAGTACATCATATATACAGTAGAAAATTCATGCGCTATTTAACGTTGCTGGCCTTTTTACCAAAAGCATATATATATATATATATTCCATATTGGTTAAACATGCATGTATGCTTTTGTTAGTGTACAATATTGCCCCTTTGTCTAATATCAGTTAACATGAAGGTCTCTTCAGTGTGATTACAGAAGTCCAATCCAAAAGGAAAAGATGGAGAGGCTTCGTGGTCTTCATGATCTACCGTTGTCCAGAGTGGAATGTAATGCCCTAGAGAGGAACTTAACAAAAGTCTGTTCTTTCTCCTTTCCCTTTGCATGAAGATCTTCACCCCTTTCCTTTAATTGCAAGCAGTTTCTATGTGCTTCCAATTGGTCACCAAACCAGCCAATATGTATTGATGGATGCCAAAAGGAATCTTTGCCTCGTGGCTGATCTAATACAAATGAGAGGAATGATTTGTGGAATAAATGCAAGCCGACCCTTATTTGCAAGAGGCAAGATATGTTCTTTGATTAGAATGTAAGAGAAGATATGCAACTTGGAAGCATGAAAGATCTTTCTTGACTTTTAAGGGCATCAATTCCTTGGTATAATGTATGATATGTCCATCCATTACTTTAAACTTTAAATCATGAGTTCAGGTTGACCTAGTTTGTATTTATCTGATCTAATGACTAGATTTTTTTTTTTTTTTTTTTTTTTTTTTTTTTTGACATGATCAAGAGTTGGTCGGTCGATGTTGATTGTTGTTTGGTTTAAGAGAAGCCTGCTGCCGGTCTTGTATTTCTACCAATAGATTTTCTGAGCAATAATATTTTGATCAATTAACCCCATCTCATCTATAGCTCACTAAACATTATTGACTTATTTTCCTCCAAAAAAAAAAAAAAAAAAAAAAGAGAGGAAAAAACATTATTAAGTTGTCTTCATCTCCCATTCAATTGCATGTAGAAATTAACTATTAAATAAAATAGGAACAAGTAATTTAAGTATAGCTTCCCCTTATAAAATAATATATTTCTTCTCAAAAATGGATTCATAAATAAAATCAGATTATTGAATTGTGGGAATTAAAGACAGAATAATGTGGAATGTGTTAAATTCTCATTAACTTTGCCACTAACGGTGAGATCAAGTGCCACTCCATGCTTGATTTGGCTTCCTCCTTGCCCGAATTTGAACTGCCAGTCCCTACCAAAGACAAACATTAGTGACTCAAATCTAAGGTAGCCCAGGCCTGGCACCATGCGTGCTTGCAGAACTTTCGGCCTGATCTGGCACAAATCACTTAGATATCTTAGTTTTAATTAGAGTAAAATATCGAATAGCTTTCTTCTGTTTACTTGTGAATTCAAGGTGCTGGCCGTATTTATTCTGTTGCAATTCATGCTCTTAACACACGAGCTCTATATTCCATCATCATGAGACATACAAATTTATGAGAATTAGTGGAAAGGAAGGAAAATTACATGAGAAAAATAACTTTTTAAGACCCTCCCCACTGGCACTATATGCATAATGCATTGGATAACGGCAAGCTTACGGCACTCATTCCCTTGAAAACTATTTATTAGATTGCGAAATCATGTTAATACGAGAAAGATTTTGGCAATTTCAGTTGCGCCACGAATTGATTTCCCTAAGAATTGATTCCTATTCGTTTCCATTGTTATCTCGATTCTAATCCGATCGTGAACCAAATGCACCCTTCATTATTTAACCACTCAAGACTCGGGAGTTTGGATGATACAAAAGCATTAGGGAAGAAATACCGAGGCGCACCTTTGAGATGAGGAATCTTTTGTCGTTGAAACCTTGTTTTTTTTCCTCTTTCTGGCATATTCCAAGATCCAATCTTCCTACATATATTTCCTGGTGAAAAATGCTTCGCATGCAGTTGAAAAAGCAACAAGTAGACCTTATCCAATTTCCAGCTCAGGACGAATCGATCTCTGACCAAAAGCAGGGGCGGTGGTAAACTGGAGTCACTTTTGAAAGCAACGATCACGGGGACCCCCGCGCACCTCTCCTTCAGGCCTATATAAACGTCACTCCATGAGCTCGAATCCACCACACTCCCAAGTCCTTCTTCGATCATTTCATCAAAGCTTTTCTTCATTAGCTCTCTTCACCCTTCTCAAATCTCCACCCACATCCCAAGCTCAGTTCTCTCCATAGCCTTTTCTTCAGTCTTCTTTTCCCGAATTCTATCCTCCTTTTCTCTTCTCTACTCCTCATTCTCCTCCTTACGCTGTCCTTTCCATTGGTTTCGAGGAGCTCTTCCTTCGCAAAATTTTGATACTTCTTGCATTCCACTCTTGTTATACTTGTTACAAGGTGAGTCAAAATGACTACATTTTGGACCAACACATCGAAATTAAATCTTCATCTTTCACTTAATTCAACTTCAGGTGTTGAGATGGAGAGGATGATGAGGTTGGCGTCGCAAAAGGCGGTGGTGATCTTCAGTCTGAGCACATGCTGCATGTGCCACACCGTCCATGAGCTCGACGAGGACCCCAGAGGAAGAGAAATGGAGAGGGCACTAGCCAAGCTTATGGGACGCTCCCCACCGGTGCCGGTTGTTTTCATTGGTGGCAAGCTTATTGGATCCACAGACAGGGTGATGTCCCTTCACCTTGGCGGCAAACTTGTCCCACTACCCCGAGACGCAGGTGCCCTCTGGCTCTAGCTGAAACAAGCTAGCTCTGAAACAATGAAGCAATAGAAATAATTCTAATGCTGTACGGCATTAGATTTAGCGTACATTAGTCTAAGCTTGGTTTTGCTTTTGCTTTTGGTGCGAGCAATATGTACAAAAGTAAACTATAATGGTAAAACTTTTGGCAGTTCTAAGATCCGTCTCAGTTTTTGGACTACTGTGTTTCTCCAGTGAAGCATACAGAGAGAAGTAACATTTTTCCCACTTGCCTTGGTCACAGGCTGTTTTTTATTTTCACAACGTGCATTAAATTCTTGGTTGAAACTGACAACAATGCAGTATGGTCCATATCCATGAGCCAATATATTCATTTGTCATTTATCTATAGGAGGACATGAGCACGAGTTGGTGTAATAGTTCAGAACTGTAGAATAAATAGCAGGAAAGCGAATGGAATGAGGTCAAGATGCCTGTTGTGGGGAGTAACTTGTCCTTGTTCCGAAAGTGAAGGGACTGATGTAGTTTTACTCATGCAGCAAATAAGTGATCGTTCTGCTTCAACCGATCTATCTGATGATTTAATGTTACATGATTCATATTTTTTTCCTTTTGAGAACTGTTGCATAATTCACAGGTTAGTAGAGCCAATGATAGCCCAAGGCAATCATAAATTTGATTTGGGCTGGAACACTTGTTGGGTTTCGTACAAGTGTTTCTCATGAAGAGTAATTCCTTGTATACCAGGCTATTAATGAAGTGATACCAGAGGTCTATTTAATTCTGAAAAATATATTCTTGATCAAGTTTTTAGATGGCATGATCTTATAAGAAATTCAAAGAGCAAGTTGAACAATGAAAGTATGAAATTTCATATACTTCCAAAGAGTAACTGTAGGCTGTCTAATATGCTTTGCGTATGCTATTTGGCCAACATAAGTAGTTATTTCTTGGCATATTTGTACCTTAATGAAGGGTTTCACTTCGAAAAAATTAATGGGTGTTTGAACACTGGTTGGCCAGTCAGGTTGAGCTTAAAGTACCGTCAGATATTGACCCTTCATGGAAAGCAAGTAGGATGCAACATAAATTCTCAAACTTTATATTTTTTTGGTTAAATTGCCAGTCTTCCAACCCTGAACCTATTAGTTTTGTAAGAGTACCTTTTTTAACCTTTCATTCTCTAACGAATGGCTCCAACTCCTGCAGCCAACACCCATGAAGGGAAAGAATTTGCTTTTCTTAGTTCTCACATTCCACCATATCCAAATGATTCAAAAGCAAAGAACCATCCAGAGTTGAGGAATTTCCATCAACTTCCCACCCATTTGTCCATATCTCTGTACCTTGGAACCTTCATGCGTGACAAATTGAGAGCTACACGCGGACCCACTTTATGACATCTATTCTCTTCTCATCTGTTTATGGGCATAAGCTCTTCTCATTATTATCTCCCCAAGATCATGTGTTGTCAAACATATGGGCTCCGCCGGGTAGCCTCTGGCACCGATCACCATCCAATGATCATCAGATGAACATTGGGGGACCACATTTGATTCTAGTGCTACTAGTGCACGACAAAGAGGGCCACAAGTGACATGTTTGGACCCTACCTAGATCTTCTAATTCACCGGCCTTTTAAACAGACTCCAACCTCATTTAACAATGTCCAGTTTGGATCAAACAAATTGGAACAAATTGCACTTCATCAGAAGCAGACCTGGCAAAATAGACTCTCAAAAGCAATTACTTGGCAATATACAACCAAAGTTTTTGAATTATCTTGATTCATACGCTGTGCTCAAAAACTTGAAAATTCTAAGATATCCCGAGATCTTGGCCAAAGTCAACGAATATCAACCCATATAACTTGGCCAAGAATTAATATTATTTAATGTAATGAGTTTTTTGATATTTATAAGTAGTAAAATCTACTTAAGATCCCAAAAAAAATAGAAAAAATCGTCGCCAATACATTGATATATATGGACAAGCCAATGTAACAATTTATTTTTGGCTAAGATTAATATACACATTATCAGAGAGCACTTGGTTTTGATAAAAACCACTACCTTGGCAAATCCTCCTTGTAGAACCACATTATTTTCTTAATAATCAGCATCTGCAAGACTGCAAAGATGCTACAAGAATGGAAAACCAAAACGGTTTGCCTCAACATACCTTTCTTACTATATAACTATTCAGGAATTAGTTCTTGGACTTCCATCAAGTCAGAGTTGTTGATAAAAGCATTTTTAAAATTTTAAATAAATCATTTGTTTTTAAATGAATTAAATATGCTTAAGGCCTAATTGGTCTTTTAGAAAGGTCAATGTTTTACACCTTTTGCATACTACCGCATGCAATGGATCTAAGGAAATCATGAATAAATAGAGGTTAGATAAATGGGTGAGGGATGGTGTTTATATCAACGAACTAGGTAACCTAAATCATGGTTGACTTGATCAATCTTGATGAGTAATGTTCATAGATGTGGAACTAACATGTATGACCAACCTACTATATTAATTTAATCCAAAGCAAACCAAATGGCTTAACAAATCAAAATGACTCCTCCACATATTAAAGTCTATCATCTATTTGCAATTTTTCAAATGCTATCAAAAGCAGCATATCATGTCAAAGGACGATCTAAGTTCGAATCTTGATGGCAGTGTTTGTCATTTCACCCTTTTTAATTTTGATTAACAATGTTTCTAAATGTAATACTGTTTTTTTTTTTTTTTTTTGGTATACAATCTCTGCATTTTCTTTGTCTCCTTGTGATCATATGCTTCTAAGGGACCATTGAATAACCAGTCATATGATGAATTGGGAAATACTTTCTACACCGTGGGTGGTGTAGCTCCGCAAACATTGCTCGTAGTGATTAGCTCTCCCGTAGGACTGGAGCAAAAAAAAAAAAAAATTTTTTTTGGATGTTGCTCTCCGGCCTCACGTGAAAGTCAATCACCGTGGGCAGTGTCCATGGAGCTACACCGTCGATGAATTATGCCCCAAGTGGTAGAACTGGTCTACTAGGTATATATTGGGCCGGGCCAGCCCATGATCAGTCGGCAATATGAGTAGATTGGGCTGGTTGAGTTTGGGTCAGAAACACTTAAGGCCCATTTTGCATTGTGCCGAGCCTGGGCCAGTGATATAAGAGCCTGATTGCATGGCTGACCTGGCCAAACACTTATAGTATTCAAATGTTTTAGTTTGTAAACTTCGACTGATTTTTTTCCCCCCTAGAAAGGGTGAGATTAGGTGTATCGTACTACCTACATTCATCAAAATATAAAATAGATGATTTATATTCGTAGTAACCTTTTTCATTCCGTTTCATACAATTTAAAATTTATAGAAATTTGATATAAACATGGGACCTAGATTAAAAAATAAAATTAGGAAAGAAAAGAGGCCTAGCTTGATTATAACTTGAGGTCACTTGTAGATTCTTTTGGACTAAGGTTAGGCCCACATATACAATTTAGCATGAGCAAGTTTGAATGTGGACCAAGTGTCTTGTAACCTGAGCTAAGTCCAAGCGCCCAATCGGTGTGCCCTACGTGGGAGCTCTCTTTAATTGGCGAAACACAAGTCTAAGATATATTAGATATATCGATCCCTAGGGTTGATGTAGCAAACTCTTTGATATGTAGGCATGCATATCGAGTGAGTTGGGCCTGGTATGGTAGGATACGCTCAACCCGTATCACCAAACACTCAAAAGCGATATCAACACTTGCATGCACGTAACTCAAGCTGCACTTGATCTACCCCAACATAGCTTGAATAAAACATGAGTATTTGAGAGATGAATCCACTCTTTTGTCAAATATTTTTTTGCTGTTTCCAATGATAAGCAGAGAATACCAAATATTGCTAGATTGATCGACATTTATACAAGATTGAATGAGCAATTAACAAATCTATTTGAGTGACTGTTCTTAAATGAATGATAGCTTTGGATTTATATGATATATGGCTATAAATCATGTTAGATGATTCACACTATGCAAGCTTTGGGTAACACTCAAAATGGCGAAGCCTACTTCAAACATATGTCAGCTAAGCCCACCAATGCAGATAGTTTCATAAATTTATTTATTTATTTATTTTTATTTTATTATTACAAAGGGTAAAGAAACTTTTCTATAATTTCATGAAAGCAATTTTCTTAGCAGCTATAATTAAAAAGACAAGATAAGTAAAAAAACTATTGTTCCAAACCTTTTATAGTTTGTCAAGAAACCAACAACTTGATTTGCCTACCAAATAATATGCTGATTAAAAAAAATTAGATACTGTAATACCAAGAATCTTTCAAGTACCGGATGCTGAGAAGAATCATGACCTGGCCTTGCTAAAGACGTGACATAAGAGAATTGCATAAGATGCATGTAAATATTTTGTGCGAGATCTATGCGTTACCTAACGTTATTTCTCCTAAGATTTTCTAAAGGCAATTTATGCCCACCTGCCGAATAGATAAAGCCCACGTGTGTGGTGTGAGTGGCGGACTCCAACCAAGGCAGGGAATCCCACACGCCAATGCTCACACTATAAGAGCTTCCACTCTCCTTTCATGACAATTGTACCGTGTCCGTTCTGTCTCTCTACAGTTCTTCTCCCAAATGAACGCTTTTGGTCCTTCTTTGTCCTATCCATTGACTGAATAGTGGACAGCACAGAAGTATGTCGCATAGGATACTTTTCCTTTTGTCGCCATGTTCTATAGTGTCCGAGGGTTGCTGGAGAGTGGGAGGCGGTGATAATGGAATTCATGAGAAATAAATATTTTTTGAAGCTTTGATCATTATGAAAGCTCTTAAATACCTGATGCTGGCTTGATGAGCTATATATATATATATATATATATATATATATATATATATATATATATATATATATATATATATGCGTGCGCCCTTCAATGCTAATATTCTTTCTTAAAAAAATGGATTTGATTGGAGGGATCGGTGTAATTTGGACAATAAGATTGCCATTTATCCGTGATAAGTTGCGAGGATATTAATTTTGTGATAACATATTATTTTATACATGTATATGGTTTACAGAATTTGAATTCTGATGTCATTGTGTACTCATTTATTTTTATAATTTGGCATGTGGATATTCATAATATGACCAACTCAATGCTATGCTTTGCTTGAAAATTTACAGTTAATACATCAATTTTGATTTTCAGTCTGATGCTTAGCCTAATGCAACTGATAATCATGAAAGAGCTTCGATCAAAAATTTTTTCTTCAGTGATCAAACCCCAGTTGAACTCCTCCATTGGTCGAACTCCTCCCAGACTTCCTCCAGCAGCCAAATTTCAGCCGAACTTCTTCAAACAGTCGAACTCCTCTAGCGATCGAACCCCTTTCAAACTCCTACAGCGGTCGAACTCTATCCGAACTTCTCCGTTAGTCGGACTCCTTCTGGACTTTTTCTTCTATCGAATTTCTGCAGGAGCCAAACTTCTTCCAGACTTCTCCTACAATCGGATTCCTCCAGGAGCCAAACTCCTTCCGAACTTCTCCTTTAGTCGAATACCTCTAGGGCTTCCGAACTCCTTTCGAACTTCTCCTTCAGTCAAATACCTTCAGAAGCCGAACTCCTTCTGGACTTCTCCTTCAGTGGGATACCTCCAGGAGCCGAACTCCTTTCGGACTTCTCCTTCAATCGAATTTCTCCAGGAGCCAAACTTCTTTCGAAATTCTTCTTTCGTCGGATTCCTTCCGGACTTCTTTAGTCGGATTCCTCCAGCGGATTACTTCCAAATTTTAGCTAGCATTCCTTCCGGATGATCCTCAGTAGTCGTATTTTCTTTAAGAGTTTGAACTCCTCTAAAATTGATATATGTCGAAGTTCTTCACCAACCAATGTCTGCTTCCTCCGAACTACGACTATTAAATCTTGACGAACGGACACATTACGATAGATGATACCTCTATCTCCATAGCAAATTCCATGCGGCCCCAAGCGGCCCACTACCAAATGGTTGTGGTTGTCACTATCAGTCTGGCGACATCTCTCTCTCCGTAGTAAATCCCATACGATCCCGAGCAGTCCACTACCGGATGGTTATGGTTGTCACTATCAGTCTGACGATACCTTTCTCTCCGTAATAAATTTCATGCGGTCCCAAGCGGTCCACTACCGGATGGTTATGTAGTATGGACATCATAGCCATCAGAAGTTGACAGCATAATTTAGATTCAATTTAGATTGAAGAAGCCATATCAGAATAACGCTACTTCAGTTATTTTGTTCTAGTCCTTTTGATGCATTTAGTTTTGGATCCATAGGATCATACTTGGATTTATTTTGGATTGAGCCTTATTTGGAAAGAGACCATCATAAAGAAGCAAGCTTGGTCCACATCATCTTTGGAGTCACCATCCTCCACACGCCCAGGAAGAAAATACATACGCCAGCATGTGCCATGCCCAAGGATCCTCATGCCAAGTTGTGCCAGACATCGAGCGCCCATATGGAGTTTTTTTTCTTCTCTAAGATTCCTTAAGAGTTCTTGATTTCTTACTTATTTTATTAAAAGGCTGATTTCTTTTCTATGATTCCATAAAAGATAGATATGATATATTATTGTATTTGAAAATCATACATAATATTTTACTTTTTTATTGAGAGGGTTGATTTTTTTCTTGTAAAAAAAATAGGATTTCTAAAGAAATAGGACCCCTAAGATCCTATATAAATGCATGTATCTTTCATGAATAAGACAATGAATGAATGAATCAATTTACCATTCCCATAAATACTTGTATTGGTCGCTCCGAGAGGGAGAGGGTGTGAGACCCAAAATCGCTCCACGAGGAGAAGATGTGAGGCCCACCTTTTTCTATCTCCTTAACATTTATTTTCTTAAGATTCAATATTTTTATGACCCCAATTCGTCTTCATCATCTACCTACATAAGCCTATTTCATCAAAAGAAGATCTATCTCCTCCAAGATTTTCATCTATCATGCAGAGAGAGAAAGAGTGATCTATTATTCTACAAATCAAACGTTGACAAGGACCTTCATTCCTTCTCAACTGATCTTTAATTTTTACTTTTTTTTTTTAGATCCGATGTTGGTAAAGACTCAATTCTTTATCGATAGATCTGTTTGGTTAAAAGATTAAGAGCCCTAATCAGGATAGTTTCTTAACTACCACGATCTAGATTCTTCTTATCTTTTTTTTAGATTTTCTTATAGGCTTAATTTTTTGTTATCCTTCATTCCATTCATATTTTTTTTTTATAATTATTCATAAGCATGTTTAATTTCTGCTATCTATCTATTTACTTTATTATTGCTAGTTATTTACTGATCTCTAAAATGACATTCATCAGCATCATTTAGATTGATCGTGCTTTGGTCCCATGTCAATCAGTCATACCTCCTGAGCAGAGTATAGGTAACTATACTATCTATCCTAGGAATAATGTGCCACGACCAGACTTGATTTATTGTTGACGAACGAAAGAAAGCTTTATATATATATATATATATATATATATATATATATATATATATATATATATATATATATATATATATATATATATATATATATTTAGGCTGTCCCGCATCAATTTGGTATCAGAGCCGGATTGGTTAGGGCTTTAGTTTAAATTCTGCAATTTAAAATTTTTGCAAGTTAAATTTTCATAATTTATTTTTCAGCATTTTTTTTTTCTTTTTTACTGCATCTTATTTCTGCATCCTGGACTTGCATGACCACTAGATCAGGTATCTAGTACCAACGTCCTACTTTCTCACCCAGTACCAACATGGATCCCAATACAATAGCCATCATTAATGCTCTGACTGAGAAGTTTGATGATATAAAAGATTTTATGAAAATCATGAGTGAAAGAATAACAGTACTAGAAGAAGCTAGGCAAAGATAATCTGAACCTGAGTCTCTCCAACTACCTATAGGATAGAAAAGAAGGAACCTCGACCTAGATCGACCTATAGCAACACGCTCCCATCATAACCAGTTCGATCAGGATAAGCATGTCCTTAGGAATGTAAAGATCGAAGTCCCAAGTTTTGATTATTGTCTAGATCCGAGAGAATACCTAGATTGAAAATCGAGCATGGACCACTATTTTGGACGGTACGAAATGTTTGAAGTAAGAAGAGTTAGATTTGCTAGGATGAAGTTGGTAGGCAAGCCTGACTTTATTGAAAAAGTATTGAACGTTTTCTCAACTAGAAAAGACAAGATCCGATAGAAACCTGGGATGAAATAAAGGAGAAACTTAGAAAAAAATATCTCCCCATCTCCTACCAACAAAGACTTTTAGATCAGTGGCAGATACTTACTCAAGAAAATAGATCAGTTATAGAGTACATCACGAGATTTGATGAGTACCTTATGAGATGTGGAGTAACTGAAGATAGGGTTATCACCTTGTCTAGATTTAGAGCTGGATTATGAGAAGATATCCAGCATGAGCTCTTTTTATGAGAGGTAACCACGTTAGAACAAGCTTATCAACTTGCCCTAGATTTTGAGAGATTTTCTAGGTATTCGATCATCCGTCGTCTTGAATCTTGCCGAGTAATCCCTTCTGGATCGAGACCCAATACTACCCAGACTCCTAGTAATGGACCTCCACCTACAAATTCTATTATGAGAAAAGAAGATAAAAAAAAGAGTTATAGAAGAGTTATCTAAGAAAAGTAGTTCTCGATCCCACTACTTCAAGTGCCATGGTTACAGTATTTTTGCTGCACAATGTCCCAATCGATCATTATTTATGAAAGAATTAGAAGAAAAACTCTAGAAAATATTGAGGAGAAAGTTTATGAAGTTGATTCAGACTTAGCCGAGTAGTTTGAGAGTACTAAGAAAATTCTAAGTTTTGTTGCACCGAAGTCAGACCTTAGGTTTGGAGTCGTTAGGTATGTTCTAGCACAGACTAAGAAGAGTGAAGACTGGCGTAGGACTTCTATTTTTCATACCTTCATAAAATTTAGTGATAAAATTTGTAAGATGATCATTGATAGTGGTAGCTGTATCAACGCCATCTCCACCGATACGGTTAAGCGATTAGGATTATCTCCTGTAGATCATCCTAACCCATACCATGTATCTTGGATAGATTTTTCCTTTATTCCCATCAAACTTAGATGCCATATTTCCATCTAGCTCCATTCTTATCAGGATCATATTTGGTGCGATGTCTTATCCATGAAAGTGGAAAGTATCATATTAGATTGGCCTTGGCTGTTTGATAATGATGTCATGATTTATGGTCGAACCAACTCTTGTAGTTTCACTCATAAGGGTAAGAAGATCATGATCAATCCTTCCCCATCTAAGGCTACCAATAGAAAGATAGGCGATGGATCAAAAGAAAATATCAAAAAGAAAAGCCTCCATCTGATAGGTGCTAAGGAATTAGAGATGACCCTGAGTAAAGGATCATCAGTTTGGATGATTGCTATGAGAGAAGTTTGTGAGGACCCTAAGATAGATCATCCTAAGAAAGTAGTCAGCATTCTTACTGAATTTCATGATATTTTTTCTAAGGATCTCTTAGATCACTTACCACTCATGAGAAACATTCAGCATGCCATTGATTTGGTACCTGGATCTATCCTATCCAATTTGCCTCATTATAGGTTGAACTCCACTGAGCATGCTGAGCTACAAAGGCAAGTTGGAGAGCTGATGAAAAAAAATTCATAAGAGGGAGTTTAAGTCCTTGTACAGTTCCTGCACTATTGACTCCAAAGAAGGATGGAACATGGAGGATGTACATAGATAGTCGTGCTATTAACAAGATCATCATTAAGTACCATTTTTTTATTTTTAGGTTAGATGACATGCTAGATATGATGGCCGAAGCCACTATTTTCTCTAAGATTGATCTCAAGAGTGGTTACCATCAAGTAAGAATTAGACTGGGAGATGAGTGGAAAACTGCTTTTAAGATGAAAGATGATTTATATGAGTGGATGGTGATGCCATTTGGATTATCTAATGCCCCTAGTACTTTCATGAGATTGATGATCCAAATACTACGACCGTTTATAATAGTGTTTGTAGTTGTGTACTTTGATGATATTTTAATCTATAGTCGAACTAGGGAGGACCATCTAGATTATCTCCAAAAAGTCTGCCAAGTCCTTAGAATAGAAAGTCTATATGCCAATTCTAAGAAATATGCTTTCATGACGGACCGTGTCAACTTCTTAAGTTTTATTATTACCTCCGATGGTGTATCTGCCGACCCTGAAAAGATCAAAGCAATAGTTGAGTGGCCGATACCCAAGAGTGTGCATGACGTGTGAAGTTTTCATGGATTAGCAACATTTTATCGTAGGTTCATAAAAGGGTTTAGCACCATAGCCACTCCCATCATTGACTGTATTAGAAAGGAAGATTTTGAATGGACTAAAGCTGCCAATAGAGCCTTCCAAAATATTAAGGACAAAATGACCCACGTCCTAGTCCTACGTTTACCTGATTTTTTCAAGATTTTTGAAGTAGCATGCGATGCATCAAGAGTTGGGATTGGTGGTGTCCTTAGTCAAGAAGGTCATCCGATAGCATATTTTAGCAAAAAATTTAATGATTCTAAACTAAAGTATTCTACCTACGATAAGGAGTTTTATGCGGTAGGCCAAGTCCTAAGATACTGGAGACATTACCTACTATCGCAAGAATTTATTTTATACTCAGATTATGAAGCCCTCCGATTTTTTAATTTCCAAAAGAAACTGAATCATAGACATGGTAGGTGGGTCAAGTTTTTGCAAACCTATACTTTTATTTTGAAATACCGTGCGAATGTAGAGAATCACGCTGCTGATGTCCTAAGTCATCATCATACTTTGTTGTCCACCATTAGTGTAGAGGTTGTTGGTTTTGATAAGATTAAAGAAGATTATGAGGAGTGTTCAGATTTTGGCAGCATACTTATCATTTTACAAAAAGGACCATTTAGAGAATATAGTGAATATACCCTTCAGGATGGTTACTTGTTTAGAGGAGCTAGGCTGTGTATTCCTCGTACATCTTTAAGAATTTTTTTAGTTTGGGAATGACACGCTGGAGGATTAACTGGACACTTTGGTAGGAATAAAATCATAGAATTGGTAGAAGTTCAGTTCTTTTGGCCAAGCTTGAAAAGAGATGTCGCTCGAATTATTGTCCAGTGTAGAACATGTGCCGTGGCCAAGCAAAAAAAATAGAACACAGGCCTATACACATCCTTACCTATACCAGACTGTCCTTATCAAGATATTAGCATGGATTTTGTTCTAAGCTTACCTAAGATAGTTAGAAAGCATGATTCAGTTCTAGTGGTTGTAGATAGGTTTTCAAAAATGGCCCATTTTTTGTCTTGTTGCCAAACGTCGGATGCTTCAAAAGTTGCAAGAATATACTTTGATGAGATTATTAAATTGCATGGATTATCCAAAACCATTATGTCTGATAAGGATGTTAGATTCATTAGCTACTTTCGAAAAATCTTATGGCACCTTCTAGGCATAAAATTAAAATTTTTTTCTGCCTTTCATCCACAAACAGATGATCAGACTGAAGTGGTCAATAGGAGTCTTGAAAATTTATTGCGTTGCTTGATTGGAGAACATATGGGTAACTGGGATCTTTTATTATCCCGAGCTGAATTTGCATATAATAGCTCTATTAATAGATCTATTGGCATGAGTCCTTTTGAAGTAGTTCATGGATATTAGCCTAAAAAACTAATAGACCTTATCCCACTGCCCATGCATGCTGGAATTTTCGAATCTGCAGAGTCATTTGCACAGCATGTCAAGAGTTTACATAAAGATATCAGTAAAAAAATTAGTATTAGTAATAAAGTTTATAAACAGAATGCAGATTCTCATCGACGTGCCCAAGAGTTTGCGGAAGAAAATTATGTGATGGTTCGAATGAGGTCTGAACGATTTCCATCTGAAATCCTCAAGAAGTTACATGCTCGAGAAGCAGGTCCATTTAAGATTTTAAGAAAGATCGGACCAAATGCATATGTTGTGGACTTATCTTCTGATTTTGGGATTAGCTCTATTTTTAACGTTGCAAATCTCATCATCTATAAAGAGCCAACTTGGATACCTAGTGAGCCATTTGAGCCTAAACCAACCTTTGAGAGAGAGCCTATTCCTGAATATCCACCGGCCAAAATGTCAAAGCATGATCAGATTGAAAGAATTTTGGATGAGCAGATCATCTCCAACCGGAGTCGAGGCTATCAGCGGTACTTAGTTAGATGGCGAGGTTGATCGGAGTCCGAGGATATCTGGATCACTCGAGAAGAGCTGCAGCATATTAATCCCAATTTGTTTGAGCGTCACCAGAGCAAAATCGACCTCCACTTAACAGGATCGAGTTCTCTCCACCCCAAGAGAATTGGTGCGGACACCAGAGCCATTAGAAGTTGGCAATATAATTTAGATTCAATTTGGATTGAAGAAGCCATATCAGAATAACTCTACTTCAGTTATTTTGTTCTAGTCCTTTTGATTTAATCAATTAATTCTTTTGATGCATTTAGTTTTGGATCCATAGGACCATACTTGAATTTATTTTGGATTGAGCCTTATTTGAAAAGAGACCGTCATAAAGAAGTAAGCTTGGTCCACGTCATCTTTGGAGCCACCACCCTCCATACGTCCAGGGAGAAAATACACACACCAGCATGTGCCATGCCCAAAGATCCTCATGCCAAGTTGTGCCAGGTATCAAGCGCCCACATGGAGTTCCTTTTCTTTCCTAGAATTTCTTAAGAGTTCTTGATTTCTTACTTATTTTGTTAAAAGGCTGATTTCTTTCCTATGGTTCCATAAAAGATAGATATGATATATTATTATATTTGAAAACCATACATAATATTTTACTTTTTTGTTGGGAGAGTTGATTTTTTTCTTGTAAAGAAAATAGGATTTCTAAAAAAATAGGACCCCTAGGATCCTATATAAATTTATGTATTTTTCATGAATGAGACAATGAATGAATGAATCAATTTATAATTCTCACAAATACTTGTATTGGTCACTTCGAGAGGGAGAGGGTGTGAAATCCAAAATCATCCTACGAGGAAAGAATGTGAGGCCCACCTTTTTCTATCTCTTTAACATTCATTTTTTTGAGATTCAGTGTTTCTGCGATCTCGATTCGTCTTCACCATCTACCTACATAAGCCTATTCCATTAAAAGAAGATCTATCTCCTCTAAAATTTTCATCTATCATGTAAAGAGAGAAAGAGTGATCTATTATTCTATAGATCAAACATTGACAAAGATCTTTGTTCTTTCTCAACTGATCTTTGATTTTTACTATTTTTTTTTAGATCCGATATTGGTAAAGACCCAGTTTTTTATCGATAGATCTACTTGGTTAAAAGATTAAGAGCCATAATTAGGATAGTTTCTTAACTACTACGATCCGGATTCTTCTTATCTTTTTTTTGGATTTTCTTAAGAGCTTAATTTCTTACTATCCTTCATTTCATTTATATTTTTTTTTGTAATTATTCATGAGCATATTTAATTTTTGCTATTTATCTATTTACTTTATTATTGCTAGTTATTTACTGATATCTAAAATAGCATTCATCAGCATCATTTAGATTGATCGTGCTTTGATCCCATGTCAATCAGTCACACCTCCTGAGCAGAGTATAGGCAACTATACTGTCTGTCCTGAAAATAATGTGCCACGGTCGAACATGATTTGTTGTTGATGAACGGAAGGAAGCTTTATATATTTTTTTTATGCTGTTCTGCATCATTATGGCTGTCACTATTAGTCTGCTATAGGCTCCGTCTATAAAAAGGGATCCTCAGATACATTTTCTCTAAGCTCTCTTCTTCTTTTCAAGACTCTGCTGACTTCTTTTCTGAGCACTCTATTTCTGTTGGCCAGAAGAGCCGACTTGAACATTGGAGGGTCTTACCGGAGCCACCACTATCAACTCCGGATGGGACTTTATATTGTAGGTCACCGACAGCGATCTTTTCTTTCTTAACTTCAGCTCGATCCGATGTCGATCAGATTCTGCAACAATAGGATTGACGTTAGAGGAAGGGCCCTCTGTTCTTCAGGTACCCATGTTCTTAAAGAAGTGCTCAGCCGATCTTGTGGATCTTCTTCTCCAAAGTCCATCTCCATCCTCTTCCTCAATCCCAAAAAATGCCTTCAAAGAAGATGACTATCCAGAGATCTACTGCTTTTGTCGTCAGATCCGAGTCAGACCCATCCATTCCTGCTCCAATGCTGGTGCTTCAACCTTCTCCTCCACCGACGGCCATGGTAGATTTGAAGCAGTTTAACCTACTGATGTAGTGGGTTCAAGGCCTCATCAAGATAATGCAGACCATGCGGTAGCCCTCGATGGTGATTCCGTCAGAAAACCCACCATCGTAATGTCAAAAATTGATCCCAAAGAAGAGTACTTGGGCTAGTATATCCATCGCTCCTGAAAAAAAAAATAGAGAGCAAAGAATCCTTATTCGGATCGTGATTCTTTTCTGAAAGAAATCTTCCCCATCTACCACTGGAAGCCTTCCAAAATCTATGATCGAGATGACGTCCTCGATAAAAAACTACGAAAGATGGATCGACGGATTGAGAAACTCCGCCACGTCGCTCCAGCTCACCATGACGATGTCTGCATCGATCCTCCCTTTTTCTTCCTAAATTATGCAAGGACCCGTTCCGCCAAACTTCAAGCTTTTCTAATTTGAAAGCTACGATGGAACTTTTGATCCGATCGATCACTTAGAGGCCTTTCAGACTATGATGCTGCTCCATGACGCACCAGATGCCATCTTATGCCGAGCTTTTTCATCTACCTTAAAGGAAGCGGCTAGAAATAGGTACTCGACGTTAAAGTCAGGTACGATCTTCTTCTTTGATCAGATGAGCCATCAGTTTGTGGCTCACTTCATTAGCAACCGATGTCCCCATCGAGGTTCGAATTTTTTGATGAATATCAAGTAGAAGGAGAAAAAACTCTATCTGGGCTTATGTCACCCAGTTTAATACTGCTGCATTGACGGTCCGAAATCTAGACCAGTTTGTTATAATGATTGCGCTCAAGGGCAACATTCAGAAGAATGATTTGCTATTCTTCTTAGAAAAGAAGTATCCCAGAAACTTTATCGATTTGCTAGCTCGGGCTGAAGGATATGCCCGAGTGAAAGAAGCCTTCAAGTTGAAGGATGAGGAAGCTGTAGAAGAGTGACGGACGGATGAGTCTAATAAATCCGTAGCTGACGGAGGACCGAATGAAGTTCGACCATGCTCACGGACTTTCTTCGAGCACAAGCGAGCCCGAACTCCTCCTCGAGCTCATCGTCAAAGAAGCCTTGATAGAAGGGCACGACGAAGTTCTCCCCCCAGAAGGTTTCACAACTACGCCCCCCTCAATATTCTACAGACGTCGGCCTGAAGCAAGAAAAGATTGACTGAGGGCACTACCGTAGCCAGAACCATCAAGGAGCGAGGAACAATAAGAAGATCGACCGTCTCTCGACATCATCAATACTATCTCTAGGGGACTTAGTGCTTCGGCGAGCTGCCATCTCTCGGCCTCAGAGCTAGAAAAAGCTTGCCCCAAATTAGGAAGACCCGTATGAAATAGGAGAGGTCGTCCAACACGGAGCTTATTGCCCGAAGGAGATCGGAGGAATAACGCTTTCACGACCTTGAAATTCAGAAAATATGAGAATATGCTACCAGTAATTTTTCTCCCATAAAACTTTTTCATTTTAATATTATAGTTTCTTGATGCAAAAGCTATGTGATGAAAGAAAAAAAGCAATCAATAGTGGTCATGTTAGGAACAGAAGGAGAACCTCATCCTAACATGAGCAAGTCGAAGGCCTCATTCATTTTAGACGAGATGAGGGGAGAGGCCCTGATAATGGCTCTTATGTGCCCCTATAGCCCATTAGGAATAGGAGGAGAACCTCATCCTAATATGAGCAAAGTCGAAGACCTCATTCATTTTAGATGAGATGAGGAAAGAGGCCCTGATAATGGCCCTTATGTGCTCCTACAGCCTGTTAGAAATAGGAGGACAACCTTGTCCTAACGTGAGCAAAGTCGAAGGCCTCGTTCATTTTAGACGAAATGATGGAAGAGGCCCTAACAACGGTCCTTATGTGCCCCTACAGTCCGTTAGGAATAGGAGAAGAATCTCGTCCTAACGTGAGCAAAGTCGAAGGCCTCATTCATTTTAAACGAGATAAGGAGAGAGGCCCTGACAATGGCCCTTATGTGCCCCTATAGCCTGTTAGGAATAGGAGGAGAACCTCATTTCAATGTGAGCAAAGTCGAAGGCCTCGTTCATTTTAGATGAGATGAGGAGAGAGGCTCTGACAATGATCCTTATGTGTCCTTACAGCCCTAACAACGATCCTTATGTGGCCCTACAATCCGTTAGAAATAGGAGGAGAACCTCGTTCTAACGTGAGCAAAGTCGAAGGCCTCGTTCATTTTAGACGAGATGAGGGAAGAGGTCTTGACAATGACCCTTATGTGCCCTTACAGTCCATTAGAAATAGGAGGAGAATCTCGTCCTAATGTGAGCAAAATTGAAGGCCTCGTACATTTTAGACGAGATGAGAAGAGAGGCCCTGACTTGGCTGGAGATAAGATCTCTTCCGAGCTTCAACGTCAACGTCAACAGGAGATAAGATCTTCTTCAATCTCGACTGGACATAAGATCTCCCCCGAGCTCCAATCCATCAATAGGAGATAAGATCTCCTTCAACCTTGGCTGGAGATAAGATCTCTTTCGAGCTTCAACATCAATAGGAAATAAGATATTCTTCAACCTCGACTGGAGATAAGATCTCCTCCGAGCTTTAACTTTAATGTCAACGTCAATAGGAGATAAGATCTCTTTCAACCTCGACTGGAGATAAGATCTCCCCCAAGCTTCAACTTCAATGTCAACGTCAATAGGAGATAAAATCTTCTTCAACCTCGGTTGGAGATAAGATCTCTTCCAAGCTTTAACATCAACAGAAGATAAGATCTCCTTCAACCTCTACTAGAGGTAAGATCTTCTCCGAGCTTCAATATCAATCTCAATAGAAAATAAGATCTCCTTCAACCTCGGCTGGAGATAAGATCTCCTCCTAGCTTCAACGTCAACGTTAATAGGAGATAAAATCTTCTTCAACCTCGGTTGGAGATAAGATCTCTTCCGAGCTTTTAGGAGCTTCAACCTCAATAGGAGATAAGATCTCCTTCAATCTCGGCTTGAAATAAGATCTCCCTCGAGCTTCAACGTCAACAGGAATAAGATTTTCTTCAACCTCGACTAAAGATAAGATCTTCCCCGAGCTTCAATGTCAACGTTAGGAGATAAGATCTTCTTCAACCTCGGCTGAAGATAAGATCTCCCCCGAGCTTCCAGGAGCTTCAACCTCAACAGGAGATAAGATCTTCTTCAACCTCGGTAGGAGGTAAGATCTCCTTCGAGCTTCAACCTGAATGGGTACAGAGTTCGAAAAAAAACTTCGACAGTCATTTTTTTTGTACTCTCTTCCTTCGAATTTTGAACTCGAGAGTGGGGGGACTATTATTGGGGATAAACTTCGCTCCCATCGAAGTCCAGTCTAATGTTTAGCCTAATGCAACTGGTAATCATGGAAGAGCTTCGATCGAAAATTCTTCCTCCAACGGTCGAACCCCAGCCGAACTCTTCTAGTAGTCGAACCCCTTTCGGACTCCTTCCAGCAGTCGAACTCCTTCAAACAGCCGAACTCCTCCAGCAATCGAACTTCTTTCGAATTCCTACAGCGGTCGAACTTCATCCGGACTTCTTCTTTCATCGGATTCCTGCAGGAGCCGAGCTCCTTCTGGACTTCTCCTTCAATCTGAAACTTTTTTTGGACTTCTCCTTCAATCGAATACCTCCAGAAGTCGAACTCCTTCTAAACTTCTCCTTCAGTCGGATACCTTCAAGAGTTCCGAACTTCTTCCGACCTTCTTCTTCAGTCGGATACCTCCAAGAGCCGAACTCCTTTCGGACTTCTCCTTCAATCAGATTCCTCCAGGAGCCAAACTTCTTTCGAACTTCTCCTTCCGTCGGATTCTTGCAGGAGTTGAACTTTTTTCGGACTTCTCCTTCAATCGAACATCTCGAGGAGCCAAACTTCTTTCGAACTTCTCCTTCAGTCAGATTTCTTCAGAAGCCGAACTTCTTCTGGACTTCTCCTTCAGTCGGATTCCTCTAGCAGATTACTTTCAGATTTCAGCTAGCATTCCTTCTAAATGATCCCTAGTAGCTGTATTTCTTTTAGGAGTCCAAACTTCTCTAGAATTGATATATGTCAAAGTTTTTCACTAACTAACGTCTGCTTCCTCCGAACTATGGCTATTAAATCTCGACGAACGGACACATTACGACAGGCGACACCTCTCTCTCCATAGCAAATCCCATACGACCTCGAACGACCCACCATCAGATGGTTATGACCGTCACTATCAGTCTGACGATACCTTTCTCTCCATAACAAATTTCATACGGCTTCAAGCGGCCCACTATCGGATGATTATGGGTGTCACTATCAGTCTGCTATAGGCTCCGTCTATAAAAAGGGATCCTTAGATACGTTTTCTCTAAGCTCTCTTCTCCTTTCTAAGACTCTACTGACTTCTTTCCTGAGTACTCCATTCCTATTGATCAAAAGAGCCGACTTGATCGTTAGAGAGTTCTACCGAAGCCACCACCACCAACTCCGGACGGAACTTTATTTTGCAGATTATCGGCGGCGACCTTTTCTTTCTCAACTTCAGCTCGATCTGGCATCGATCAGATTCTGGACCAATATATTTCATATAAATATGATAAATAAAACCAATCGATTTACCTAAAAAAAAAAGAAGAAGAAACCAATTGTGGTCTTTTTCCTAGTACTTCATTTTATTAAAATTAACCTGTTGACATGAATTCATGTCATACAGCTAAAATCAATCAAAAGGAAATCCAGTATTTATAACCGAAATCCAAATCAGCTGACGAAGCAAAAGGGATTAGTCTATAACCTTATTTTTGAGCTAAGAATCTGAGCAATGGTTGTTTTAAGATCTGCAAGGACTAGCCAATTTCCGAATCTTGAACTCAATTAGGTCCGAGCACATTGGATTAGGTCTAACTTTCATGCCATTCTATTTGACTGGGTCCGCATGCCAATTGGGTGCAACAACACTCATTTGTCATGGTCTAGTCTATGCAGCCTAATCCTAGCTCAACCATAGCGACCAGACTTAAACTAACCTATCTGCACCAAATGGGCTGATGAACCCAAAACAGTCCACTTCAGGCATAGGATCAGATCTGCTCAAAAAATTTATCATAAAAGAGCTCCACCTAGGCAAAGGATCTGACTCCAAAAAACTCCATTTTCTCATCGAATTGGGAGGAAACCCTAACTTTGATCCATTAAAGGTTCAGATGATTGGCTCATACAGTTTGACCCCCTTCTCAAGAATGACTTATAACTGAATCGAATATAGGAAGAAAACTTGGTGTCCTTCTCAAATAAAAGATACATCAAGACTCGTCATTAAGAACAGTTTGCAGGTTTTGAATGCATGGAGGCGCCAGGTCCAATTAGCTCAATCTGAGAGATGTGGAGACTTCCTGCGCCCATGAATTGACCAACATCTTTGGTTGACCCTGGCCCATGGATGACTAAGATAGCTTGGTCAAACAAAGTTCCGCTATTATGGTTCTTTTTTTTTTTTTGTTAAGAGTGCAGTCTATAATTGTTATAGTTCGATATCTAATTTTAGGATCAAGTAAATCAAGTCAATTTATTCTCGGAATCTCGAATGGTATTGCCTACCTGCCTCCTTGGAGTGGTAGTACTGTAAAGATTGTAGCACTGTTAGATTACCTAATATCGACCATGATATGGAAAGAGAGAGAGAAAAAAAAAATTGTTATGTTTTCGAAAATATGTTATGGAAGCACATAACTTGAGAAAATAAAACTATGTCATATAGACACTGATAAATGAAATGGACCACATAATAAATCAACTGCATTACCACATGCTTCCACACCAAAATCACCATGATCCATGTCCATATCCAACATGTCTAGGGAAATCGCCTCAGTTGTTGGCAGTCATGAATATTGTAAGTATGGCCAAATAAACAACAAATAGACCATCACCTTCACGCATGGCACTTCACCAATGATTTCAGATTGTGAGATGGTAGGAGGGAAGCAATTGACTCCAAGAACTAATATATAAATGTCATATGAAGAGCATGGTGTGCACAACAGTGTATCTATATCTAGTTTAAATTTTTTACCAAACACATGCTTAATATTTTTTAATCATGCTATTTGACATTAATTGAATTTGAAGTAAGCTTTTTCCTTCATTTTACCATAAACCTTTTATATATAATGCAAGAGTATAAAATATTTATTGCAAGTTATTAAGGGCCCATTTGGATGTTGGAGTAACTTATCTGAAGAAAAAATATTTTTTTCCTGGAGAATGTTAGGGAACAGAGGAGAAGAAAGATGATGAGGAGCATTACATCCAGCAGTCCCTTGAAAAGTAGAATTCTATGTTCCATTCAATAGATATTTTAACTTGTGTGCTCTATAAAATTAACCAAACATGACAAAAATTTTAAGTATTAATATAAAATTAACTAGTAATCTTTATTGTAGCTAAATTTAAGTTGCACCATAAAAATTTTAGATTTGGCTCGATCAAGGCAGGAACCTTATAATTATTAATTGCTCTATTGCATTTGTTGAATATATCCAATTAAGCTCAGCAAGATATGACCTACACCAACACATATCAGAATTTATTTGTTGTTTTAATTTGATTTCAAGATGAACCGGTGATAAGTTATATTTTATAGTCATTGCTATAAAGTTAAATTCTATATAATCATAAAGGAGATAATGTCCATCTTATTCTCTATAATCGATTCTAATATTATCTTTGATGGATGAAGTATATTATAATAAGATACAAAAATATGGATTTAGCCTCCTAACTCATCAAGAGTGCTTGTGAGGTCTTTCTCATAAGGAATAAATAGAGTTGAGTTCGGAAAATTAAGATACTCATGGACGCCGGGGAGCATATCCGGATCTTTTTCTCATGATTGTAACCAGATTGGTTTCAAAGACCAAGACATCAATGACTTCGTCTCTATGTAAATTTTATTGCCCTAGTCTGATAGTATTGACTCCAATGTCATACATAACATGTGTAATATTGGCTTGTCAGATCTTAAATTGCATCTAATGTACAGCTTATCAATGAATTAGACCCCACGGTAACTAATAAATGGCGTTACAATGCTAGGATTCTTTTATTTATTCGCAAACTTTATTCTGCCTCTGTGACTAAAATATTATATTTATTAAGAGACTTTGATTACAAGGCCTACAATCTATATGGAGCTTACTAAACTTTGACCGGATCTATCTTCGGATCTGCATATAAATAACATTATGGACTGTCGGTCAACCAGAGTTCCCAAATTGCCACCCAATCCTCCAGCAATCCAAGCCTTGAGATTTGACCTTGCCACAAAGTCTTCTTTGTACTGCGGTTATTGTTCAGGAGCATTAAAATTATTTTCCCAAGTTTAAAATAGCTGCTCAGATGGAAACAATTTGAATGCAAGAAACTTGTTTCAATTTTCTCATGCGGCTAATATGAGAGACTCCTTTGAGACTTAGCTATTGGCTCTTGTAAGTGACCTCAGTAACTAACCACTGAATAATATGGTTGACCCAAGATTTGTTTTGATTGCCAAGTTGATTTGGCCTACAATTTGATGTCGACCCTTTAAGGATCCTGATGGGGCAATAATCTTTCAGTCATTAGATTTCATTTTTTGTAGTTGGTAGGAGAGGCCTCTCATGATTTTGATTGTTTCAAGCACAATTTGATAAAAGGTATTGATTTTAACCTAATTTTGAAACAACCAATTCAAGTCATGCACATTTTAGGTTTTATGTGAATGCATGCTTAGGATCTCAATTTTAAATGAATCATTTTAAGGCTTGGAGGCATAGATTATTTAAGTCAATGCAATGTCTACCAAGGTTTGGTTGAGTCCAGAAGAAGGAAAACACGTCAAAGTTATTTAATCCTTAAATTATATTTGGTTGCAAAGGTCTACATTTATGAAATATTTTTGATTGTAGAAAGTTTCATTAAGTTACTTAAGATAAGAATAGTTAAACATCGTTATGGATGCGAATTCTTTTACAAGTAATACTCATAACATTTTTTTGAAGATAAAATGGAATAGGATCCGTTATAAAATCTTCACTAATGATCTCCATCAAAATGTTTATGAATTGCATTAAATAAATTATATGCCTTACAAAATACTTTTGACTCCTTATTTAAGACTTAGCCATTTTCTAATTATTTGTAACTTAGCTTCTGAAATAATTACGTGTGAACATTTTATAGCCAAAGTAACCATAAGATTATATATTTACATATTTATGTCATGAAATTTTATAATGTTAAAATTTTACTAAGTCATGTTGAGTCCAAATTAACCAAACCCACCCCACTTACATGAATAATAAAGCTGGTTGATAAATTAAACTCCATTCTATATTGGTTAGTTTTAATTATCTTGGGTTGATGTTAATCAATCTATTTGGTAATTTTTTTTACACCGCGGGCGGTGTAAAAAATCAGACATGAAGTACACCATCTCTTCCGATTGGTCAACGAGAGCCCTCATGGCACGACGTAATGGCTGTCGCTTCGCATCTAACCAGACATCTGATGGCGTGAAGAAAATGGAGGCGAGAGAAGGGGGTTCCATCGCTGAATATATTTAATGTATGTAACAATCTATTTTTCATATTTAACATAATAAAATTATCCTTCTCCTCTAAAATGAATATTTTTACTATTTTACAGTCTGATTGGACATTACAAATGATGTATTTTTCTCTCTTCTTCCATTTTCTGAGCGTCGAATGCCATATTTCTCTTTCTTCTTCCATTTTCTGAGTATCTAGGTATCCAAGATTTTGTCTATAGAAATCATTGCACGTCTGAGATTGTTGATTCTTTATTATCCCATCCAACTAATATGTTCCGTCCATCAGGAAGTAAAATATCATTTATAGATTCTTTATTATGTCTAAAATTTTTTTGCAGTTCCTTTAATACAATAGCTTCTTTGGTAGTTAAATGAAATTAATATGTTAGGTATGTTCAAATCAAATTTTTTTTCAGTTTTGAAAATTAATAACATATAAAATTCTATTAGAAGTCATATAGAAAGTCATGATGGTATGATTTCTACACAGAATAGTTTTTGACATATCATAATGATATACAAGATCAAAAATATAGCATCACATTATGGGATTATAGGTCAAAATTATAATATTCAATTGATAAAAAGCTTTTTGAAAATAGTTTTGATAATATTAGAACATCCTGTGTTAAGATTATGATATTTTATGTTAATATAATAAATAAAACATCTTTCAGATATCAATTCTGACGTTTTTATAACATTGTAGATCAAAATTATGACACCGTAGATCAAAATTATGACATTATATTGATAAAAGATCTCCTGAAAATAGTTTCGACAATATTAGGATATCCTATATTAGGATTATAATATTTTATATCAATATAATGAATAAAACATCTTTTAGATATTGGTTCTGATGTTTTTATGACATTCTTGATCAAAATTATGATATCTTATTGGTAAAAGATCTTTCAAAAATAGTTTCGATAATATTAGAATATTCTGTATTAGAATTATGATATTTTATATCAATATAATAAATAAAATATCTTTCAGATATCGATTTTAATATTTTTATTATATTTTAGCTTAAAATTATGACATCGTAGGTCAAAATTATGACATTCTATTAGTAAAAGATCTTTCAAAGATAGTTTTGATAATATTATGCCATCCTATATCAAAATTATGATATTATATGTTAATATTATGAAAAGAACATTATGCAGAATTGAGTTCTGATATTTTTATAATATTTTAGATCAAAATTATGACATCGTAGGTCAAATTATGATATTCTATTGGTAAAAGATATTTCGAAGATAGTTTTAATAATATTATGACATCATGTATCAGGATTATAATATTTTATATTAATATAATCAATAAAATATCTTTCAGATATCATTTCTGATAGTTTTATGATATTCTAGATCAAAATTATGACATTGTAAGTCAAAATTATGACATCTTGTTAGTAAAAGATATCCCGAATGTAGTTTTGACAATATTAAGATAACTTATATCAAAGTTATGATATTTTATATCAATATAATGAACAAAATATTTTTTAGATATTGATTCTGATATTTTTATAATATTCAAGATCAAAATTATGGCATCGTAAGTCAAAATTATGGCATCCTATTAATAAAAGATATTCCAAAGATAGTTTCGATAATATTAGGACATCCTATGTTATGATTATGATATTTTATATCAATATAATGAATAAAATATCTCTCAAATGTTAGTTCTAATATTTTTATGACATCCTAGATCAAAATTATAATATCATAGGTCAAAATTATGATATTCTATTGATAAAAGATCTTTCAAAGATAGTTTTGACAATATTATGATGTCCTGTATCAAAATTATAATATTATACATTAATATTATGATAAGAACACCATCCATGATTAGATTTTGATATTTTTATGATATTTTAGATCAAAATTATGACATCGTAGGTTAAAATTATGATATTTTTTGGTAAAAGATTTTTCGAAGATAGTTTTGATAATATTTGGATATCTTATGTTAGGATTATAATATTTTATATTAATATAATGAATAAAATATCTTTCAAGCATCGATTTTAATTTTTTTATGATATCCTAGATTAAAATTATAATATCGTAGGCCAAAATTATGACATCTTGTTGATAAAAGATCTTCCAAAGATAGTCTCTATAATATTATGACATCTTGTATCAGGATTATGATATTTTATGTTAATATAATGAACAAAATATCTTTCAAGTATCGATTTTAACGTTTGACATGCTAGGTCAAAATTATGACATCTTATTGATAAAAAACTTTTTAAAGATAGTTTTGACAATATTATGACATCTTATGTCAAAATTATGATATTGTATATTAATATTATGATAAAAACACCATCTAGAATTAGGTTTTTACATTTTTATGGCATCGTAGATCAAAATTATGATATTCTATTGATAAAAGACTTTTCTTAGGTAGTTTCGATAATATTAGAATATTCTATATCAGAATTATGATATTTTATGTTAATATAATAAATAAAATATCTCTCAAATATTAATTTTAATAATTTTATAATATTTTAGATCAAAATTAGGATATTATAGATCAAAATTATGACATCCTGTAGGTAAAAGATCTCTTAAAATTAGTTTCGATAATATTAGGATATCCTGTGTCAGGATTATGATATTTTATGCCAATATAATAAATAAAATATCTTTCAGATATTGATTCTAACATTTTTATGACATCTTAGATTAAAATTATGACATCGTAGATCAAAATTATGATATCTTGTTGGTAAAAGATCTTTCAAAGATAATTTTGACAGTATTATGATATCCTGTATCAAAATTATGATATTATATATTAATATTATAACAAGAACACCATCCAGGATTAGGTTTTGATATTTTTATGATATTCTAGATCAAAATTTTGAAATCATAAATCGAAATTATGACATTCTTTTGGTAAAAGATATCTCAAAGATAGTTTCGACAATATTAGGACATCATGTATCGAAATTATGATATTTTATATTAATATAATGAATAAAACATCTTTTAAGTATCGGTTCTGATAGTTTTATGATATCCTAGGTAAAAATTATGATATCTAGATCAAAATTATAACATCCTGCTTCTAAAAAGCATTTCGAAGGTAATTTTGATAATATTATGATATTTTGTATCAAAATTATGGTATTATATGTTAATATTATGACATGATATGTTAATATCTTCAAAGAACTTTGTATTTATGACTTTCATATGTATTTTATGATTTTAAAAAATCTTATATATATCTTTTATAGATATTCCTGTAAATGATCAGATGGATGAGCCTTTATGTGATGGTTGTCTTGAGAATCCACCTTCTCCTAATGCAACATATGTAGATAAAGATAATGTAGATATTTACGCTGGAATGAAATTTAATTTAGTAAGAGATGTGTACAATTTCTATAATAGTTATATGAGAAGAGTTGGTTTTGAAATCACAACCATATATAGTAGATCTAATAAAAAAAAATGTATGTTACTTCAAACATCTAATATGCTAGAGGGTAAAAAAATCTAAGAAATTAAATAATTCTATGAATCCCAAGGACACCGACAAAATTGATCATAAGGTGTCAATAAAAGCTAGACTTGATTCTAAGATTGATAAGTAGAGATTGGATAACGTTATTCTAAAATATAACTATAAGCTGTCCATATCAACTGTTCATTTTCTATGATCCTATAGAAAGATCAGCATATAAGAAAAAATAGAGATTAGCAATATATATGCCATGAATATACCTATAACTCAAATATACCCTACAATCGCAAGAAGGAAAGGAAAGAAGGCACTTGGAATTCATGAAAAAGGATGCTCATAATTACATTTATCGAAAACGTTAAAATCATCTGAAAGAAAGGGATGCATAATTAATGATTACCCATTTTGCATAAATACAAGCTAAGAATGCAAATTTTTACCATACATTGGACTTGAATGATAATGCATAGTTAAGATTGTGTTCTAGATCCATCCAAGATCAAGAATGGCATGCACTTACTTTGTGGATACATTGATCTTTAACTCTACTTACCTCACAAATACATTTTGAATGTCATTCTGTTCATTTGTTGGAGTTAACCACTATAGATAGTCCATCTTACTTGGCTTTGCATTATTGTCAGACGAGATAATGAAAACTTTTAAATAGATATTTCAATCATGGCTGGATGAAAATGGTGGTCAAGCACCTAATACCATAATCACCGACCAAGATAAGATGATCGAGGCTACTGTCAGGGTTATTTTTTAAATACACGATACCAGTTTTATCTTTGGCATCTTTTGAAAAAGATCTCTGAAAAGATAGGTCATATATATACAACGCATTTCAAATTTATGATTTCTAAATTTATGATTAAATTTGATGAGGCTGTATATAACACTGTAACTATATATTCTTTTGAGGAAAAATAGAGATAACTCATGGACAAATATAAAGAATATAAGGTTATATATTAGTTGCACAATCTTTATAAAGAGACTGATTACGAGTCCCACAATCTTTATGGGGCTTACTAAATTTTGACCGGATCTATCTTTGGATCCGCATATAAATAACATTACGGACTGTCGGTCAACCAAAGTTCCTAAATTGCCACCCAATCCTCCAGCAATCCAAGCCTTGAGTTTTGACCTTGCCACAAAGTCTTCTTTGTACTGCGGTTATCGTTCAGGGGCGTTAAATTATTTTCCCAAGTTTAAAATAACTACTCAGATGGAAACAATTTGAATGCAAGAAAATTGTTTCAATTTTCTCATGCGGCTAATATGAGAGACTCCTTTGAGACTTAGCTATTGGCTCTTGTAAGTGACTTCAATAACTAACCACTGAATAGTATGGTTGACCCAAGATTTGTTTTGATTGCCAAGTTGATTTGGTCTACAATTTGATGTCGACCCATTGAGGATCCTGGTGGGGCAATAATCTTTCAGTCATTAGATTTCATTTTTTGTAGTTGGTAGGAGAGGTCTCTCATGATTTTGATTGTTCCAAGCACAATTTGATAAAAGGTATTGATTTCAACCCAATTTTGCAACAACCAATTCAAGTCATGCACATTTTAGGTTTTATGTGAATGCACGCTTAGGATCTCAATTTTAAATGAATCATTTCAAGGCTTGGAGGCATAGATTATTTTAAGTCAATGCAATGTCCACCGAGGTTTGGTTGAGTCCACAAGAAGGAAAACACGTCAAAGTTTTTTAATCCTTTAAATTATATTTGATTGCAAAGATCTACATTTATGAATTATTTTTGATTGTGGAAAGTTTCATTGAATTACTCAATATAGGAATGATTAAACATTGTTATGGATGCAAATTCCTTTACAAGTAATACTCATAACTTTTTTTTGAAGATAAAATGGAATAGGATCCGTTATAAAATCTTCATTAGTGATCTCCATCAAAATGTTTATGAACTGCATTAAATAAATTATATGCCTTGTAAGATACTTTTAACTCTATATTTAAGACTTAGCCATTTTCTAATTATTTGTAACTTAGCTTCCAAAATAATTACGTGTGAACATTTTATAGCCAAAGTAACCATAAAATTATATATTTACATATTTATGTCATAAAATTTTATAATGTTAAAATTTTGCTAAGTCATGTTGGGTCCAAATTAACCAAACCCACCCCACTTGCATGAATAATAAAGCAGGCCGATAAGTTAAACTCCATTCTACATTGGTTAGTTTTAATTATGTTGGGCTGATGTTAACCAATCTGTTTGCCCCCATTACATGAGCCAAATAAGGAGCTTAAATGTTCGCATTATGTCAATAATCTAGTGATTAGTTTATCTATATTAAAATAGAAATTTAACCATCTAGTTTCTCATAGCTATTAATCTGTATTTTTTTTTTAAAAAAAAAGGAAAAAAAAAAAAAGAGAGAGAGTCTCGAGCCCAGCTTCATCGAGGCACAGCGATAAATCAAACACTCTCGTCACAAGTCCACTATTCCATGAGCATATCATATTTGGAATGCGTTTATGTAGTTAAGACCTAGACAAACCCAGTTAATGGAAGGGTTTTTTAACAATATAATTCAACCTATGTTTGAGGTTCAAGTCATGGAATGGGTGGGCCGTTGAAAGGGCCATTTGGGCAAAAAACGGGGGAGTGAAGTAAGAGATGCCCGTGGAAAGGGCTACCTACTGACAAAAGTGCAACCGCCATGCAAAATGGTGCAACCTAATTGTCCTACAGCGAGACATGATGCATGAATAAGGCTACTTGCATTAGAGTAAAAGCCTACGAGAAATTATATCCGACTTCGGATCACATCAGCAGAACGATTCCAGACAAGATGAAGAGGGATCGTATGACACGGATGAATGAGGTTCATGGAAACGAGAATTTTGATTGACATGCACCATTGGCATATTGCAAGGTACAATTTTTTCTTATAGTGGGCTTCCATCAAGCTGCACAGTTGTGGTTTATTTAATAAAAAATATTCTTGTGCTTCTAATATCTAGATATATTTTCATATATCAATTAAGGTTAGAAAAGGTTATATTAATAAACAATCTTCTCAAGATAAATAAATTACTTCAAATATCTCACTCGTTAGTAGGATCACGGCCGCCCATCATATTCTCCTCTTTTATATATATATATATATATATACAACTTTAGTACTAAATAATAATTTGAGGCAGAAAGAGATGACTAAATTAAATAAAAAATAAAATATTCATCTTTTTTTCTTCTTGTACATGGCACGGAAGTCTCAACTCTCGTAGCTTTTGATGAGGCCGGCGTTGGCTTTATGAGCTTATGCGCTAAGGGTAGCTCTGAAGGCCACGCGGCTCTGCAGGCTCAGGCTGGATGTTTTGCATGGAGAGAGGTGTCTTTAAAATGTACCCCATCCATCACCGTTCTTTATGTACCATCTCTATCGTTTTTAGGAAGAAATAAGAGAAGTATTAAACTAAAATTAATTTTATTTAATGATATTAATTATTTTTGATGAGATGGGGGATCATAGCCATTCATTCCTGCTCTTAAGTGCATTTTATGTGCCCTACACGAGTTTTGGGATATATATATATATATATATATATATATTCTTAATTAGTAGTAGTTGATGGGGTGTTAAAACCGTTCTTAGGCCCTTACCGGTTGATTAAGTAGACATTCCCTCTTCTAGCGACTGGCAGCCCCACAGACAAGCTGCTGACTTTTCTCCCTGCTTTCTCTCTCCTCTCATCACGACTCTTTCCTCTTTGCTTTCCTTTTTAACCCAACCTCAACCCCCCTCTCTCCCCGTCCCCTCCCCCCCCCACACAAAAAAACCTCTCGGCCCACCCCCCCAACTCTCCTTTCCTTCTCTCTTACAATTTTTTATCTCACCTTGTATCTTTGGCCTACCCGTTTCCTCTCACTCCTTTCCTTTGCCGAAAAAAATCAGATTTTTTTCCCGGTGATCTGATCCGCCGCGGGAATCCCAGCGGCTTGAGCGGGGTGGCGACGATGGTGAACGTGGCAGAGAGTAGCTGCCGTTAAAATTTGGGATTTTGGGAATTTTTTCAATTTCTTTGTGGGCATTGGAGATGAGTTGTTTCTCATGTTTTGGATCGCCAGATAAGGAGGAGGAGGAAGGGGAGGAGAAGAATGAGGAGAAGGAAGGAGGTGAAGATGTTAGGAGGGACACCTCAGGTGCTTCATCTTCTAATCATGTGACCAGAGCTAGCTCAGGTAGTGGTTTTTTTCGAATTTTTCCGTGGAAAGATTGGTTTTTTTAGTCATTTCAACATTGACTCAGTTCGATATTTGTCTTGCTGATCATCTGCAGTAATCTTATTACTCGAGAATTCGAATTTTTCCTTGGAAAGATTGATTATTTTAGATAAATTTTAGTGAACGCTCTTCAGCATGAATCTTGCTTATCTTGAGTGTTTTTACTAATCTATTTTGTGATTTTGTTTGTGCATTAGTCGCCATTTTCCCCATAAATTGAGCTATGGTCTTCAGTCCCCTGTTTTGTTTTGGTTTACGTGGTGGTTTGGATTGTTATAATGTTTTTCTTATGACCCTTCTTTCAAATTTCTCTTTTCACTATTTTGAGTAAACAAATTATGGGCTGTTTGGGGATTACTGGGTGTCTGAGAGTTGTTTCCAATATAAACGAATGACTTTGTTCAAGGAGGAATGAAATGTATGATTCTACTTAAAATTATGCACTCGGTAGTTTTTTGCTTCACTGCATAGGGATGTGATGGTATTGAAGTCATTATTTGGCGAAACATCTTCCACAATGCTCCAAGATAACAAATTCCATTTCCCAAATCTTTTGTCTATTGAATGTTGATTTGCATTTTTACATAATGGCCGTCGCCATGTCATATGATGGTTTGTATCAACTTTACAAACTCCAAACAGGGTCACTGATATACTATCTTATTGTTTGTAGTCAGATACTTATTTCTTTACCATATTCAATTTGATTTGTTTAATAATATTGAATTGTTTTTTGGTGCAAGACAAATCAAAGATACGGAATGGTTCAGACTCCAGGAACGAAACATCGCTGCTCAGAGATGGAACATCATCCCATATTGCAGCACAAACTTTCACTTTTCGTGAGCTTGCTGCTGCAACTCAGAACTTTAGACAAGATTGCCTTCTGGGGGAAGGGGGTTTTGGTCGTGTGTATAAAGGACACTTAGAGAGCACTGGACAGGTCGGCCGATATCACATTACTTGATTTTATATATCATTTCATGAACCATGTTACTTTAATGTATACTCTATAGCCTAATGAACATGTTTAGTAAAATTAAAATTATTATCCATTGCATCTCGTCCATCTTTGAATGTTCAGTTAAGACCAGGAAAAAGGAAAGAAGCAGGGCATCATGCATGTTTCTACATGCGCAAATCATGTCTAGTTTTTTCTTATGTTTTGATCTGTTTTTCACTAAGCTGTTGCTTGCTGGTTTTGACTCATGGAGCCAAAATAAAAAAAAAAGAAAAATTTTTTTTGGCAGGTTGTTGCTGTAAAACAATTGGACAGGAATGGCCTTCAAGGGAACAGAGAATTTCTGGTGGAGGTACTCATGCTCAGTCTATTGCATCATCCAAATCTTGTCAACTTAATTGGTTACTGTGCTGATGGAGATCAACGCCTCCTTGTGTATGAGTTTATGCCTCTAGGATCATTGGAGGATCATTTGCATGGTCAGATTCTATGTCTTCTTTAAGCTAGTGATTACAAAGTTATTATTTATTTCTTTATTGCTGGGGGAGTTCATGGAACTGACATTTGATAGAAGTGTCCACTCCCAGTGATACGAAGAACATATTTGGGTTCTTAAAGTACATCATCTAAGACAATACAGTGGATAAACTTCAATTCTTTATGCTTCATTGTGTTATCTGATGATCTGCTTATTATGAAGTTGGCACAATTCATGGTGCCAGGAGTAATTGGGTTTCGGTATGAGAACATGAACATAGTTTAGCTTGGATATTAACTGTTGATGTTTGTGTAATAAAATAGGAAGATGCTTAGATCACCAAAATTCTGTTTTTAGAATTATCTTGACAGAATGTCTTGAAGTCCACACATCGCTCTGGTGCTCTTAGCTATATGGAACAAAATACTTATGCTTTTCTTATGTATTGGAACTTATGTTATATATGATGATTAGAGCATTTGGTTATCCTTTTATTATTCACAATTTAAGTATATAAATCGCATGTGATTCTTTCACAGATATTCCACTTGACAGAAAACCCCTTGACTGGAATACGCGGATGAAGATTGCAGCTGGTGCTGCAAAAGGCTTGGAATACCTGCATGATGAGGCAAACCCTCCTGTTATATACAGAGATTTCAAATCATCAAACATCCTACTTGCTGAAGGATATTTTCCTAAGCTGTCTGATTTTGGGCTTGCAAAACTTGGCCCTGTTGGCGACAAGACTCATGTTTCAACACGGGTCATGGGGACATATGGCTATTGTGCTCCTGAATATGCTATGACAGGGCAGCTAACATTAAAATCTGATGTCTATAGTTTTGGTGTCGTCTTCCTTGAATTGATTACAGGGCGCAAAGCTATTGACAACACCCGGGCTGCTGGGGAGCATAATCTAGTGGCATGGGTAAGTAATATTCCTTACTGCTCCCAATTTCTCATGGTTCATGTTTTGAGAGTTTTTATTTACATTTTCTTTAATGTCTTGATTGTGTTCCCCATCGTTATGGTTGCCATGGGAAGTTTATTGTGAGGTTTCAATGTAACCGCACTTCTTTAGATGTGTATGTTTCCATCTCAATATTGTTTAAGGATAATGGATAAATATGACAGGAGGGAACTTGGCAACATCAACTTGCTAAACCCCTAGTATTCCCTCGGTGAACCACATTTTGGATAGAATCATTTGCCTGGGCAGTAGGCCATCCCATTGGGCAGAATTTTCTTTGAAAGAGCGGATACCAGTTGCAGGGATTTCTTTTTGGGCTGTCATAGCATTGTTAGCTTGAAATGATAATTTACTAGACTTTCTGTTCGGATGTTTGGAACCTATGAACTCAAAAGGAAAAAAAAAAATCCGAAAGTCTGTGCACTATATCAAGAATCTGAAGATGTGTATATTTTGAATGTAAGAGAACTGATGCTTGAAGATATGAGCTTCATATTTCTTAATTCTTGAGCTTGGAAATTGACAAGGAAATTTCAACTTGATATGCTGAGTTGGCGAAAATTTAATGTCGAATAGGTATTTGTTTGATCCTGTATGCAGGCTCGCCCATTATTCAGAGATCGAAGAAAGTTCCCCAAGATGGCAGATCCAAAGTTGCAAGGCCGCTATCCAATGAGAGGACTATACCAAGCTCTAGCTGTTGCTGCGATGTGTCTGCAGGAGCAAGCAGCAACTCGGCCTCTTATTGGGGATGTCGTCACCGCACTTACATACTTAGCTTCACAAACATATGATCCAAATGCAGCTGCTTCTCAGAGTAACAGAGCCGGTCCGTCCACCCCAAGGGCAAGAGAGGATTGGAAGAACCTCAGTGTTGGGTTTGACAATCAACATGCTATCCAGTCGCCACATTGGCATTCACCTGACTTTGGGCATAGAGACCTTTTCAGGGGGCCAAACCTTGGAGATGCAGTTGGTCAGTCTGGAATAAATCTGAATCCTGATGAATTGCAGATACAAGAGTCTCAAATGAACAGCGCAATCCATGTAGGAAAAGCTAGAGAAACTCCAAGGATTTCAAACCGAGACCTTGACAGAGAGCGTGCAGTTGCAGAGGCAAAAGTATGGGGTGAAAATTGGAGAGAGAGAAAGAGAATGAAAGAACCCATCAGCTTTGATGGTACAAGTGAGTAGTTAAAAGGCATTTTTCGGATTTAATCCATTACATCATGCATTTGCCATGTTAGTCTCTAGCAGAAAAGGCTGTCACAAGTTCTTCAGAGCAGATGCATCATCCATTCCATCTTCGAGCCATTCTCAATTTTGGGAATAAGTTTGTCGGTTGCTGTGAGTCTGTAGTTACAATGAATTCTCAACCATAAGATCACACTCCTTCTGCAGGTTTGGTTCTTTCCGACTAGATGTGGAAAGAAGGCATCAATTGAAGTGAGGGTTGCATTTCGGATTGAGTAGACATCTAGGCATGTCACGGTTAGGTTGGGTGCGAGTTGCTGTACTCTGTAAGAAAGGCTGTCTGAAGCCTAAAGAGAAAGGTGTCATAGTTTTGGTCTATAAAGTCTATGTCGGGTGCGTTTTTGTTTGTTTCATAGCAGTTTTTGTATTTTATTTTTCTTATATAAAGTATCATATGTTTCACGGCCATGATTTTGAATGCTTGTGGTGTTTCATCTCTTTTTGTTGAAGAACTTTGCTTCTTAATGCGAATCATGCTACAAGCTGACATAAATCATCTGGAACAATAAGAGCATAGGGCTTTTTGTTGCTGGTCGAGGCAAGAGCTGTGTTTGTGATGTTGCATTTTATTTTTATGGAGCTCAGCCGCACAAACCGTATTTCTGAAGCGCACCTCACCTCACGTCACGGGGACTTGAATCATTGGAAACAGAAAAATAGATTCACTGGCTAAATTGTATGGAGTGAAACTCTGGTGATCTATTTATTTTCTTCCAAGTGGTGCTGAGAGCACAAGGCCTGGGCTGCGTTGTAGCCTAGGTTCTGGCTCAGATGGGGTGAGTTGAGGTTAGGAGAAGATTGGTGCTAGGACCTCCCATATAGGTCCTATATCTCAACAAAGGAAAGAAAAAAAAAAGAAGAAGTCTTTTAATTTTCACTTGTTTTCCATACGTTAATCAGTTTTTGATGAAAATATTTGGTATAAGATTTTTATTGTTTTAAATTCTATGGAACTTTGATGAGATTTTCATGTTTTCCTGAATGCATAGGTTCTCCAATCATGTTATTGTTGGATAATGAACATGTAATACCAGTCCAGAACCGTAAATTCATCAAGTAACAGTTGTTTACAAGGATATTGATCGTCTTGCATTTCCTGTACAATATCACGCAAGTGATTTGGATTTTAACCAAGTTGTGGTATCAACGGAGAGCCGAGAATTGATGTTTATAATGATGAGTATAAATTGCATGCTTGCAATAAGCCTCATTCAAAGGAGAAAAATCTTGATAACTTCACATCTAGGAAGGATGATGGTGAAATACTGGTTGGTCTAACCATCTTTTTGATATGCGACGTCCACATGGCACAGACCTCCATATAAGGATACCCTCCAGTGAAATGAACGGAAAAAAGGAACAAAAAATTGTATGTCGCATGAAGTTGTGTTAGAAACTTTTGAGCACATACTACTTTTAAGCCTCTTACGCTTCATCACCTAAAATAAATAGGCATTTCAAGATCTCAGACTACTCGCGATCAAATTGAGTGATTGAAAAGATTAATGAGTTTAAAGTCCCAGATAATGCCAATTTTAGGGCCAAGACAATGCAGGGCAACATCTATCTCACACCACATGTCTGCACAATGCGTGCAATCCAATAGCTATGCTATTTTGATGATGGTAACTCACTCTGTCCTCCATCAGTCATTTGAGTACTAACGATAGACTTTGCACTCGGGGAACAACAAAACTCTATCCTAGAGAAGATATGATACCGCATCTTCAGTTCATAAGTTCCTCGCAAATTTGAAAAGGTATTAAAACAGCTGATCATGGTTTTGCCATTCCTCTCAACAGAGGCGTCTAAGACTTAAAATGTAAAAATCAGCAATAGAACTGAAGAAAACAAAGGTAATTTCACCATCTCTAGCACTCAATAACAGCAGCTGTAAAATAAAACATAAACCACATCATTCAATCAAACAGCTTGGATCAGTGCTAAAACTAGCCGCATACTTGACAAAAGAATACAGTGAACAACCAATATAATCTTGAGTTCCATTGGTTAAAAAGGTTAGTTTTGTATACACATCTTCGGAGACGGTGCAAGAACGATAGAACCATTTACACTGAATACCGGCACATTTCTCCAGGATCTTAGCAAGCAGACAATCACCAAATCTTTTAGCCTCAGTTCACAAGTAAATGAATACCATACAGAACTACTACGTGCCTCTGTTGATAAATTCCGCTTTAAAAATGATGATGTGGTAGGATCCCTTGACAAGATAATGCCGCCACCAAGGTCCATATGGTACTCCCAATATTGTTGTCCATTACTACTTTACAGGAGCCTGAACCATCAGACCCTAATTCAATGCCATAATAAATACTTAAGATGGTCCAATATGCTGTTCCCACGCATGGACCTTTCCAGAAAAAACAAGGGGCGAAAGCAAGGGATTTCAGCTGCAATGCTAGTTATTCAGTAAGGATAATAGGTATATGCATGCATACCTGCTACAAGCTGGATCTTCTCCAGATCCATCAAAAATCCAGGTATGTCTTGTTTCCTGCTCCAATGTTATGCAGCCATACCTGAAATTCTTTCTAAGGTGAAGCGTACCGTATGGCAGATCACATGGATAAGTTGTAAAAATTTCTTTGAAAAATAGAGGAGATTTCTAGAGGTGATTGTTGTGAAAAGACTGGTAGCTGATCAGCACTTAGAAGCTAGAAACTTTTAATTAGGGTGGCATCCCCGCTTCAGAGAATCATATCCACATCTCCTTCCATGGTGGTTCATTAATCAAAATTCTTGAGAAACACGCTCCCCATACCCACACTTGCTTTCAATTCTGGCAACTAACAATCAAAAACAGTAAGGCTGGGTTCAACCAAAATTAGGCTCAAGTAAACCTCTTGGCATCTGCAAACCCGACCCAAACTGCTTGGTTCGGAGCATACCATGCCGAAATGTTTGGGAACCAGGCCAGTTTGGCTGCACTGGTTGAACCCCTTTAATAAATCCCTCCCTTCCTTGAACTCTTTTGATCACCTGTGCTCTCTCTTGATCTGCCCTCAAACTTTTGATCCCTCCCCCTCTCCTGGTCCACCCTATGGAGGCTTCTTTGCCCTTCGCTTGGGCTGCTGGTAAGACGCTGGTCATGAGGACCTCGCCTCTATCTGCCACCAGTCCCCTCCACAACCTCCGGCCTCACCCGATCTTCTCCATCCCTCACCCTGCACCCCTCCGCCCCCCAACCAATTTCCTGCCTCCAACCAACAAACTCTTGCCTCTGATCGATGACCTCCAGTCCTTGATCTGCCTTTCATTTCCTGGTAGCTCCTTCCTCCTCTCTCTGCCTTCTTCTCTCTTTTTTGCTCCCTCGCTCTCGCTGGCACATGATTGACACTAGCAGGCATATATGTGTCAATACAGCATGGTACCGTACCAATATGGTACTGACCCTACCAATTTTGCGAACATTGGATCCTCTCCTGGGATGGGTTTGGCTAAAACTAATGTTGCCATTGGACCTGGAAAGGCCGGTTTCAAGTTCTGGCTAAATGCAGCTCAACCCAAAATTTTATAGCACAGCTCCCAATATAACCCAACAACAAAGGACCCACATATCTGACCCATATATCTAGCCTAGCGCAATAAACCTATCCAAAGCATGACTCTTGCTGATTCCAGCTCATGATCGAAATCCTCAAGACAAGCAAACATGAATTGGTCCAACCAAATCTGACACAAACCTGGTGGGTTTAAATTATGTTCCAATTGAGATTTTGAAGTTGTCAGATCCGAGTTAGGTTCAAATATGTGGATTGGTGGTTGGCTTAGGCCTGTCAGTCTGAGGTTGTTTGTTGGTTGAGGGAGGATCTGGAATGGCCCTTGCTCCAGCCTGACGTGACTGAGTTGCATCCCTAACATAGGTGACAGGAATCAGCTATATGCAACACCTTGGAAGAAGGGTTAGGATGAATTAGAGAAGTTAACAACCTGCTGAGGCTTAGTTCTGATTTTTCATCCAGATGCATGCAAAATCATGTTATGAAGTGTTCAACAAGAGGTGGACGGACACACACACATACACCATAAAAAAAGGGGATTAAACTTCTGAATACATTATAAGAAATGAGAATAGTTTTATCACATGTAATTATAAGGCATACTGGGATTCTTTCCAGTGCTATTTACGAAATAAAATTATCAATTCAATAATAAGTTTATTAATTTTAATGCTTTGTATTACCTCAAATGGTAAGTAAGGGTAAGTCTTTTGAGAGAAATAAGTGTTGTATGGTGGGAGATGTGGCACTACATCATTCTCACTTGTCACCTGAACAGTATATCTTTGCTGAAGTAGGATAGAAAGGCAGCATTGCCAACACAAGGTTGTCCAAAGGTCATGAGCTGAACTTCTTGCAGTCCATAGTTAACCTATAAAAGAAGTTGATGATGAAATTATTTTTATATCTAATTTAATTGCTACGCTAAAATGCAATTACAATGAAAGATTTGACATTTTATTGGAATGAAAATAACTGTGTAATTAGCAACCTCCACCCACAAAACATGGAATGATAACCCAGAAGGTTCTAATATAGATTATAACAGATAGTGAGTAATCATATATAGACGAATAAGAGAAGTTGATGGTGGTTAAGATCAAGTGCACAAAAGGAAGCCAAAGCCCCTCCCATTGAATGCCCAGTAATGATGATGTTCATATTCCCATTTAACTCCCTAGTCTTGTTAACCGCACTTGGATCAGAGGACGTAGAGTCGTGTTATGTAAGCAGAGTAAAACCCATGGTGCAGCTTTAATCATACAGCAAAACATGAAGATTAATAATTAGTATTCAGACAGTTTTAAGTCAGTTCCATAAAACATAAAAACACTACAGACCATTGCATCTGGCATGCCTGGATATTTCAGACCAATCTGCTTCCAGAACAAATCTTCAATCCAATTGCATATGATTTAGAAATGCAATAGTCCATATTATGTTCAGTCCAAGAAAAGTGGTCTGGAAGACTAGACGAAATACATATTTGCAAATATTATTAATAAAAACAATAAACTGTCTAAATGGAGTTGATTCTTATTTGAATCTCGAAATTCTCTTGATGACCCACTGATAGCTGGTGCTAGAGAGATACTGTAGAGTAGCTGATTGAGGGTGCTTCCAATTACCATCTACAGAACGTCAGAAACCAAAGATAGCTCGATCAAACAGAAAACAATGTGAAATTTTGGAAATATAGAGAAAACCCCAAAAATGATTATCAAGGAATACACGTTGTTGGTCATGAAGATGACTAAACAAGTATATCTTTTGTCTAGCCGATAAGAAAACCATCATGAAAACAATAATGATATTCTATTTACTACACACCAGCTGGCAGCACACAATATGCATGTTATGGGGATCAGAATGATCAATGTACTCTACACAGAAGGCATTAAGTTATAGAATGTGTCACAAGACAATCTGAGATATCAAGGATTTCAGTAAAAAGAAATAAGGTTCATCGGTAGATCTCCAACCATATTGCATTCATCATTAGTCAGCATTCTTGGATGAACTCACGGTCTGGATATGTATAAAGTATAACTAAAAAATGAGGAACACCTAAGCTGACATTGGTAGCAATCATGAGAATGGGTTGGACAAAGTTTGCAGTAACACAGCAGGTATCAACTAATAGGTGAAACAAAATTCACAAAAAGCCAAGTTTGGACAAGGCATAATGGTTATGCTCATTATGGACAACTAATGCTTGTACTGCTATATATCCATGTGTCCCTAGACAATTTATAGAGATATGAACAGAGCTTGAGCACAACTGCCAGAAGAAAAGAGCAGAACCATGCACAAAAAAGTACTAAACTGCCCTTGAGTAGAGTCATGATTTTGAGATGTCAGATCCATGGGTGGGAATATACTCAAGCATTTGCATCAGAGTAATTGATAACCAAATCATATGTGAGTCATACCTGTGTTCTTGGGTGCCTTTAAATGCTATAATGATAGAATTCAGATCATGAGCCACTTCAACAGATGCCTGCATTAATTGTTCACTTATGGTAAACTATGTAACAGCTGGTATTCATCCAGTAGCTAAAGAGCATATCCGTGGGCAAGTATAAAATAAAACTGCACCTGTAAGCAATTCTGCACATCAATGACCAGTTCTATCATCTCAAAACCCTGTTTTAATCCAACAATAACCCAACATTAGAGACAGCATAAATCATCATGTTAGCAGGATGCTGCCTCCAGCATTGGTGAATGTCTTAATTTGATAAAAAATGGTCACAAGAACATGTACCTTCATCAAGTCTTTACACCTTGAGCACGGCTATGTCAAAAGTTTGGTAAGATCTGATATGTATACCTGAAAGATGACTTTACATGTGGACGTCAGAAATTCCCCAGAACAGAAGGAAATCTAGGCTGATTACATTGGATATCTGAATAAAGAAAAATTCTAATTCCGTTACATCATAAATAGGATATAATGAAAGTATAGCCAACTTAAGGGAATGAAAGAATCCAAACATTCTTTTTCATTAGCAAATTCTAGCCATATAAGAAGTGAAGAATCATTTAAGCTATGCAGCGTTTATAATATAGTATGTTGATAAAATATTGCAAGGCATAAGTCACAGCAGAAGCATATTCCACAAGTATCCTGGCAAGAGTATGATTGTGAATATGACTGTTATCCTCACTCTTGATCTTAATCTCTGACATCAGAAACAAAAAAAGTCAAAATATTGTTGCTGCACAACTGCAGAAGGAACTAAACATGTACATAAAGATTCACTTATGCAAATCTTACCATTGTTTATAAATTTGGACATGAAAAATTTGTTCATATTTCAGCAATTTTGTATAAATAAACCGAAACCATAAAACTTTTCTACCATAACATAAAAAATATATTATAAGGAAAGATGCTAAAAAAAAAAAACAATGGATTTGTGCTCCTAGATCAATTCTTCAGACTTGAAAGAAGGATTTCAATAGGGGAAAAGAAAACCTCCAATGCAAAAACTAATACAGAATTTCACAAAATAATGTCTCAAAAATTCAAATGTCTAGTTTTGGGGCATATCAACAAAAATTGTAGATTCAGAATTCATGAAGAACATGCAGGCACATCTTATGAAGAAAATCAAGAAATTCAATTATAATGGATGCCATTACTATTGGATGTTAATGCAAAAAAAAGCTTTCATAAATAACATAGGTTTTTCAAGGTGAAGACTGAAGGAAATGGGAAAAATGACATGGCAACCATTGATTAATAGAAAGCTTAGCAGATCTAGTTCTGGTCAACCTTGCCATCTAATTTGAGACAAGAAAATAATAGAAACAATGCAATAACCATCCACAGCTCCATTCAACTGGTTGGGCATGAAGAATTCATCACACTGAAGACAAGTAGACGAAATGTGGGCACCATTACATTGAATAGTGGCTGCCATGTTATACTTATTTGACCAAAGACCTCATATTTGTCCATCAGATTTAAAATTCTAGAAAGTAAGTTTTCTTTGACCTACACAAGGCTAATGTTCTAGGAAAAAGAAAAACTGAGACAAACATATTGTGCCAAAAGGGATGTAGGTTAAATCCTTTTCCCTTGTCCGGAGAATGCATCACAAAGAAGTCTGCCTGAGATGAAACTCCTCACTATGCATGCTGGACTAGCTCATCTGCTCGTGAAGTAACTAAAGAAAATTTCTAAAAACAATATGGTTAATCAAATTCCTAATTTGGGAAAATTTCCACCATGACATTGTATCTGCAGGCGCCATTATGGTAAGGCACATCAACTAAAATCAGGATTTCTTCATGAAAACCAAAACAAATTGGAATTACTCAACTATAATTATGATAAACATGTAAAGCAGCATGTTAAAGTGTGCCTTGGTGTACCCTTATTCTTACTAACGGCAACTTCAACTTATCAAGGCTGTATTCTTTGTGAATGAAAAATTAAAGATTCTCTCAAGTTTCTAAGTTATTTAAAAGAATGATGAAGGGAGGATGATGTATTAATGTCTGTGAAGCAGTACAATTGTGAGGAACATGAGATAAAAAGGACAAATGCCGCATGCCCAAATAACAAAACAAAATAGCATGGTCAAACATGAACTTAGACATCCAGAGAAGTGCATGTGTACATATATACACGTCACAAATCTGTGCCAAAAATCTTGCTTGACGAGTTGTATGCAGAAGCCATGCGACAGGATCACATAATTGTATATGATGAGGCAATTGGAAAATTCATTATCAACTTTAATTTTATTTATTGATCTGGAATAAGGACAACTACAAGATAATTAAGAAGATAAGAGACAAAAAATGAGAAACAAAACTCTTGAAAAATCTAACAAGCAGACGCGCCTGTAAAGCATACATACAAGCAACAGACCAACCAATGCCTAATTGTTGCACTTAGAGAAATATCTGGCCTAAAAATTAGATATAAGAAATTAAAAAAATAAAAGATAGTGGACAAGCAAGATACATTGAAGTAAGTTTGATTATGCTAACATAAATTAGCACAATCAACTGTGGCCCTCTGGTAGAAGATTTCAATGACTAAACTACTATCTTCCAAATGACATATTGATGACATTGGGTACTTGCAGAGGTGTAGCAGATATTCAGCTCTCCTTTTGACAATCGAGCCAATAATTTCCTTTAAACTCCCAAACGTTAAAAATACAAATGAAAAGGGGGAAAAAAGAAGAAGAAGGAAAAAGAACCTATTCTACTTGTTGATAAGTGAAATCGTTTTAATTTAATGGTCTAAGGAATGTCGCTTGAAATTTACAAAGATCAGCATAAAGAGAGTAGATGATGAAATAAAACAAAATAATCACCTCTTCCTTCAGAAACAGTGAATAAACTGATAAAAATTAACCCTAATAGCCACTGCCATCGTCCCATAACCTTCAGACGGATCGACTCCTACATCAACCAGGCAGGAAATCACCACTAGGGTTCATAAATAACGAACCAAATACCAGAACTAACAAGTTTTTAAAAAGGCACCTTCTGGAGGTTAATGGGAGGATTCTCGAGACGAAGGTGGAGGAATCTGGAGAGATTGGGAAACGCGAGCTCGCCGGTTTGTTTGGAGGCCGCACGGGCAAAGAGGCCGAAGGGGAGGCAAGAAGATCTTAGTCGTAGCTGGGGCAACGGAAATTTAGGAAGGGATCGGGGAAATTGCAATTGAGTCTTGCCCGTGAACGGAGAATCGGAGAAGAGCCCGTTAAACCGTTTCCCATCGTTCATGAAGCGGATGCGTACGGTACGGGAGCCGGAGATGGACCGCATGTGCGAACGACAGGCCAGGTAGGGTTAAATGAGCTTAAAAAAAAAAGGTCCAGCATAAATTCCAGCATTAACTCACAATTCTGGGATTTATGCCCATCTACTAATGAGGATTGTGAACATGTTATCATTACCTGTGCATTAGCTCAGCGGTGTTGGCAGGATTTAAATCATGAGAGCAGCCTAGACTTTGTACCTTCCTCTTTGCCAACTCTTGTGGAACTTGTTTCCCAAGCCTGGTAGAGAGGTGTAAGGCCCTGGTTGCCCATACTTCTTGGCTATTTTGGTCTGCTAGGGATGAAAGATGATTTCAAGCTTCAGTTATCTCACCTACAAGTTGTCGCAAGGAAAAGGAAAGCATGTTATACTGCCAATCTGATGTGTATCTGAACCAATCTCCTAATTCCTTCCATGCTCAGAAAAGGCAGTAGAGTAGCTATAATGTGAATCATAACCCTTGGGTAATATGACTGTTTCTTGTTTCCCCCCACCCCTTGGGGTATTGAAGATAAATTTTTATGGTTCAGTTCAAAGTGAAACTCCAGGCTCAGGTTTTATAATCAGAGATTATGAAGGCCATCTTTTTGTAGCTGGTGGTAAGAAGCTTTCCCTTTGTTCCATCTTATTGGCGGAACTGGTGGGAACATGGCTTGGAATTCAGGTGGCACTACACACTTTGGCTGCTTACCAATTGTGGTTATAAGGATCTTTTTAAAACTGTTATACATTGGATGCTAACAATTTCATGTTTCAGACAGATGTCCTCCCCATTGTAATGCAATGGAAAAAATCAGCATGTGTATTTAAAGTATCCCATATTTTCACCCAGTTTTGAATCAAATTTTGAGTGCAGATGCAGCTGGAGTTTGGTTCTTAAGAGACTAGGTCCAGCTTTCATTGTAGTTATGAAGTAATGGTTGTAACTGGTTTCGTTTTTTCTTTTTTTATTTCAGGCTTGCCTCCTATTGTATCATAAAAAATCACATGTTTTTAAAAATTTTGATTTTGAAATGTGGTTTTCAAATTTTACTATTTTTTGAGCTAGATGTTTTGTTTCTAAAATAAAAGCATTACCTTTTCAATAGCCAAACTTTCCTTTTCAAATTGCACGATTTTAAATTGAAATGATGTTTTTGATGATACAATATGGTTTTGCATTAAAAATAAGGGTTTGGTTGGATAGTTGGGCCCAAAATCATACAGAATTCATGGGTTGGGCCAATATAATCATCAAAAAATATTGAATTAGACGTTGGGTTAAACCTATGTCTATAATCATTCGACACTATATTTTAAATGATCCCATAGAAGTAAAAAAATAACCTGTTGAGGTTTTTTTCTTTTTTTTTTTCTCTCTCTCTATGAAATTCGAGTCGGTGGACTCCAAAAGCCTCTAGGTATTTCTTTTTTGTAGTTGTACTAGTCATGAATTTCATGAGAGTTTGGATTTGGGCATCCAAACAGGTCCTAAGGATCTGTGAACAACCATGTGCACTCTTTTATCACACACTCTTGAAGACATCATTTTGCTTGCTAAGCCTGAACTCTCTTCCCAAATTTTGTGAAATTTTCTGATCATCTGCCAAACTTTCCATTAGGCCTGATCTTGCCACTATTCAGCAAATCCACATCGAAAGTCATATTTCTCATTCTAGCTTGGATTATGGTACTCCCAAACATTTCTGATCAGCCCCCCATTCTTAGAATACATCTACCAACACTCAAATAATTGACCAAATTAAACCATTCATTATGACAATGTCCCTTCCAACAACCTAGTTGATTTAAAGCCAAACCTCTAGACGTATCTTTTGCTGCCATCAGCTATCGATGAGGATCATCTTAATTTGGTACACATACACATGCATTCATTAAAAAAAATAGAGGAATACATTACAGATCTTGTGCTTACACACTTGACGAGAAAATTTTGCAATACATTAAGCTTCATTCGGTAATCATGATGAACCTCTATAGGAAGTGTCAATGTTGCTGGACCAGCAGCACCAATTTCTTGTGTTGGCTTAATTAATGGTCCAGACAACCAATTTTCAGCTCAGATCGATCGTTCATTCCACATGCTGCTTGGCAACCCTGATTTTTTAGCTATGCTCCTATTAGTGCATTGCAGTCGGTCGCTCGATCCATTTCAACAATATATAGCTATGGACCACCTTGTCTGCTGCTTCATCACGCTCTTGAAGAGTATTCTTTTTTGCTCGACAAGCCCGGAAACTCTCATGAGAAGGTTGATCAAAATTTCTGATCAGTTGCTCCACTTCCCAAGCTTGTTTGACCAGTTGCTACACTTCCCAAGTTCGTTCTATCTTGACATTGATCATAACTTCCATATTCGGCACATCCATTCTAGGTTCCTTGGCTCTACAATTCTTTCCGAACAAAAGAACACATCTAACATCCGGATAAAACTGTAAACGGCAATATAAATTTGGAGAAAATAATCCATTTCAAAATTCAGGAAAAGGGAATCCACATTCTGCTTGCATGCTTTATAAGTAGCTTTTGAAATAAAGATATCAGATTGCATTGCCATCAAGGTACGCGGAGTCATAGCTCCTGACTACCATTGAAAAAAAAATGCTCCTTCTGACTGCCACTGGAAGGTCCAGACGAAGCAGCTACTTGTGGATTAGGTCCTGGGTAAGCAGGAGTTGAAGGGAATAACTAGGTTAATGACCCATTCAATGAACCGCCTGCACTCCTCAGTGCTCCTGCTGGCTGGACAACCTCTCCCGAGTCTCCCAGTAGCTCCTTTTAAAGCCGCATGAATGGCACGTTGTCGGCCTGCCCCATCAGCGCTGTCCTCCGTACCTCGACCACCGCCTTCGCTCCCTCCACGAATAGAATCGAACCCGGATTCTCCATGAGGAGCAGCTCGATCGGAGTTGCTGCCGTCCAAACATGGGAGCAACCATCGCTACCGCTCTATATGAGAAGGTGGTTACGCATGGTCCTGCCTTAGAAGCCTAGAGAATTGTCTCTGAGAATTGTGGGCCGGGAATATCACGTCTTGCGTGCATGCGCTTGATGTCCACCTTCCAGCCCCCCAATGTGTATATAGCCAGCTCGGTCGGGCAGTTTCGGATGAGTTACGATATAATAAATAGGACCGGTCGGTAACGCATATAAAAATTATGTATGTCAACCACAAAAACTTTGCTGTAACTATTAGCGTTGCAAATCATGGCAGGTCATATTAATGAATTTGGTAACGCATAAAACTATGTATATATTTTGGACATGTGTGCTGAAGGTTTATGAAAAAACATAGCGCTATGATGGTCTTGTAAGTCATGATGGGTCATACTAATGAATTTATTACCGTATGAACTATGTATTTTGGTCATATATAGTCTTGTAAAATCATTACAGGCCATGCTAATGAATCTAGTAACGTATGATCTTCCTACCATGGACATGTGCTGGAGGTTTCAGAAAAATCATGCCATTAGACGTCGCTTTATACAACTCAACTAACGAATAATACCTATGTCCAAGGGTACGTGGCGATGGGTTGGATTGAATCGGTTTCGATTTGGACAGCAACACAAGGAACCTTGACTCACATCCTACTTTACCCGACGTCAGCTCACTCTTTTACCCATAGTTCGACCTTGATGATTTGGTTGGGTGATATGGTCGGTCACAAACAGCAGCAGCATGTGGGTCTTCGTTTTTCTTCCCACATGGTTCACGCCTAAATGTGTTGCCTAATCTACAAATCTAGTAGACAATCCAATATAATCTTACTGGATTACCTATGGCATTGTTATTACGAAGGACTTGTTCTCACATGATTGAAGTGGACTATTGATGTAGAAATCACCTACAAGCTAAACTAATTCATATCAGTATAAGCACTTTCAAACAAAGATGAAATTGATGAAGTTACAACATTTTTTATTCACTAATTTTGTATCATGTAGGCTTTTAGAATTGGAATATTGCAGGATATATAGAAAAATGGATGAGAGGGATCTACTATCATCTGGATCCTAATTAGCATGTTTGTTAGAAAGGCTTTTCAATATTTCATAACCAAAGCGCCTCTTGAAACAAATAAAAAAAAAAAAAAAAATCTTATGCTTCTTATGCGAAGTAGTACCATGAGAAAATATAACTTTCATCCCTTTGCGGAGCATCAAAAAAATCGTGTTATCCCTTGCTTCCCAAATTTTCCATCACGAGCTCAAAAACTGCAGTGCAATCTTCTCTTCTCGCATTAGGAAAGCAACAATTTTATATACAAGTTCTGCGATGGCAATCAACCATCCGCAGCATATAAATGCATCAGTTTAGGATGCCGCTGCCTATCAATAAAACAGATGACGGGCAAAGATTGCAGAAAGTGATAACAAGAGAACTCATCTAATTTTTTATACTGCAATAAAAAATGTAAAAAAATCCCATATCAAAAAAAACATAAAATGGGATTCCACTATTGATATTCGGCTTACACGCTTTACAAACCGCTTTTGAAATGGACTTCATGTTACACTACCATGCATGTAGATATAAAGATACATGGAATCATAGCCATCCATTGAATCGTTATGGTCGAGAATGTATGCCAGGCGAGGGGGAAGACCACTGGAGCAAACTACACAATTTTATTTTGGTGTGGTCCTCTCATGTGGGTAATGGAACCATATTTACGGTCTCCCGTCCTCATGTAGTACTCGCATACAGGTTGGCGAGGACTTTGAAATGAGCATCCTTTGTGACCATCACAAGGAGGTCTGGAGACTTGAGGCTGGAAGAAGAATCCCCTGGTGGATGGATTCCTGTAAGCAGGAGCTAAAGGAGATAAGATGGGTCGATAACCCTCGTGGACTCCTCGTACTCCTGCTGGCTCGACGACTTCCCTTGTATCTCCTGCAGCTCTTTCTCGAGCCGTTCGATTAGCTCGTCGTTGGCCTCTGATGATGGAGAACCCATCAGTGCTGCTCTTCGAGTCTCTACCACCATCTTCGCCCGCTCCAGGAATAGTATCGAACCCTGATTCTCCGTCAGCAGCAGCTCGGAATTTCTGCTGCCGCCGCTGTCCAAACATGGGAAGAGACGCCGGCAGCAACCCTCGCCGCCGGCCCCTGTGAGACGGCGACGTCGGAGAAACAGCGAATCTTGCCCTAAAAGCCGTAGTAGTATTGTCCATGAGACATTATAGTACTTGAATTTTGTGGCTTGCACCATGCGTCCGCCTTCCAGCCCTCGAATTCTCCTCGGTTGGGTAGTTTTGGATGAGTTACAATAATAAATGCTGCAGTTATATTAATTTTACCGGTCAGATGTGAATTCAGTAACGCATAAATTATGTACGTCAACTACAAAAATCTTCTCGCAACTATTAGCGTCGTCGTAAAACACGACAGTTCATATTAATGAATTTAATAACGCATTTCAAGGTTTGCAAAAAAAAAAAAAAGCTATTATAGTCTTGGAAACAATGATAGATCATCGTAATGAATTTATGAAATGCTTGATTCACGATCAAAATTAAAATTTAAAAAAATTAGAATTAGAATCGAAATTAAAATAGTATAATTCTATAAAGTATTTGATTCATGGTCGAAATTAGAATCAAAATTAAAATTAAAATAAAAATTTGAATTTATAAAAAAAAAATAAGAATGAGTTTTAGGTAGATTGAACCATTTTTATTTCATTCCGAAATTAAAATCGAAATAAAACTTCTTTCAATCGAATAGTTGAAATGGAAGTCATTCATTTTTATTCTAATTTTGAACCCTTATTCCTTCCAATCAAACATCCTCTTGATAGCATATCAACTACACATCTTGCATATTTTATAGTTTATAATAATTAATTTAGTTACCTATGAACTACCTACTTTGGACATGTGCTGCTGGTTCTAGAAAAATCTTGCAGTTTGCTTTATACAAGTCAACTCATAAATAACAACTATGGCCGGGGGTGGCAATGGGGTGGATCCGATCAATTTTAATTTCGACTCGCATCTTACTTGGCTCGATATCAGCTCACCCTTTTACCCATGGTTCGACCTTAGTCATTTGGTTTTACTCATTTCTGACTCGCAATGGTCTAATTTGTCGAGCTCAATCCCTAAGTGGTCCAATCTAAACTCAGCCGATCCTTGTGACTCTTTATGACATGCACAGGGGAATCACACGATTGGTATTAAAAAAGCCAACTGTTTATAAATTTAAGATCCTTATATACTAATTTGTCTGGATCCAAATAGAACTTAACTCTCTTGACCCGAGTCAGGTCAAGGCATTGAACGATATTTTGCCCATTTAAAATCCACACACACACACACACACACACACATATATATTCAAAAAATCAAGTTTAAATAACTACAAGTAAATTTGAAGTAAAATATTTTTCCATCTCTCTTTATTGTTCTAGGTTTCATTTTATGATATATAGGCTATCGATTTCTAGGGTTTTTGGACACATATTAATCAAATTTGCTATGGATATGGTCCCCAATCTTGGCCTCGGTTACTACATTGATAGGTAGCCAAGTCTTTGGTGTAACTTTTCATCCTTGCTATGGTCTCCTTCTAAATAATAGGATAATAGGATTGAACTCTACTTTTATCATGTGTTGAGTTTCTACTGCTACCAATGCATAAATGTGGAAGCTTAAAAAATCTGATACAAATTCGAGTGGTACATAAGACATAGGCATCCAGTTATAAAACTAGCAAACTAATAATCTATGAAAGTTACAATATTAAACTTCATCAATTTATATATAAAAATTATATATAGGTAAGATTAACTTACCTAGCCTCTTGCCTCTGATGTTTCCTAAACTAGCCGTTCCAAAGAATTGCTTCCTAAATTGACTAAGAACTAGTAAATGTAGCAACATGCCTAATTCAAGATGGAGGATCTTGGAAAGGTTGAACATCTATTGCAATGGAAACAACCATACGCATACTTAAGGAAAACTTGAGCAGAAAATTAATTATTGGAGGAGAGCTTATTTTATAAAAAAGTAATATAGGAATGACAATTATTAATCTCATTAAAGGCTGCATGATGTATTTGTTATAATCTTATAGGCCACCTATGATGTGCATGATAAGTATCACAAATATACCAATAAAAATATTAATTTATTAATTAATTTATTTTTATTTTTAAAAATTAATATTTTTATTTATTTTTTATAAAAAAAATATTCACTAATGAAAAGAGCTCAATTTTTTGATTAAAAACTAAAAAAAATTAGACCGAATCGGATATAAATTGGATCTAAAATGGAGGTTCAAAGAAAAAAATATAAAAAAAAATAAAAACAAAATCGGCCTAGCTGGTTTGTCCAGCCAATTCACCTAACTCGGCCCAGTCCGTCCGATTAAGCGCGGCCCAACATCCGCAGCCTGTCCACTCGCCTCCAGAGCCCGCAATGCATGCGAGCCTAGCCAGCCCGCTAACCTGCCAGCCTGCCCAGCCTAGCATGACGTCATCCAAACGTCATAAATCATGCAGTCCACGATGGCCCGTCACCGAGTGCACCACACTGTGGATCCTTAACAGGTTCATCACGAAAAAACATGGTCCAAAGGGCATTTTGGTATTTTCAGGTGGCATGTTGCGTGATGATTGATCCAGGTCTTCAAAGCACCCGGTCTACGATGGTCCACTAGCATAGAACTGCACGATCAGATGGCTGTGCTCGTTTCTGATCAAGATCAGATGGTTGGGATATGAAATCTGGTTTGATTTAGGCTTCTCCAGCTCTACTTGATGCGATCCAAGGGTCTAGATTCTCTTAATCATGCGATCCAATGATTCTAAGCCTTCTTCTGCGACATCTAATGGTCAGGATGGATTTCAATTCTGATTCAAAGATACTAGCTCCCTTTTGTGTGATCTAGTGGTCCAAAACCTCTCATGTGCACAATCAGACAGCTCGTGTTGATGCCGACAAGATTTGGGCATTAGCTCATATCAACCCGACATCCAACCAGCCTGAATCCAGTGGAAAGGAAAAGACCCTTGCGGGTCTTCCTTTTCCTTCCAACATGATTCAAGGATGGAAAGTTCTTTACACACCACTGGTGGTATAGTTCGCATGCATCACTCATGGTGATTGGTTCATGCACAGGTTCAGAGCACGACATCCATTTTTTTTTCTTTTGATCCTGCATGTGAGTCAATCACGGACTCATACGGCGGTGCATGCGGGACTGCACTACCGTGGTGCATAAAATATTTTATATAGGTCACATCTAAATGAGTTGCCTAACCCACGAATAGGAAAGAAAATCAAATCTGATTCTATTGGATTATCCAAATAGGCCTTCAATTATATTGTATTATTATTTTGAAGGATTTGTTTTGATACGATAGAAGTCGATTATTGTTGATGAACATTCATCGTTCAAGAGGATAGTAACATTTATAATCCTTCTGGTAGCAGGATAACCCATAAATACACACTTTAAGGCTCGAGGATCAAGTTTGCTGATTGCAGAATGGTGATCACGAACAAAATACACCCATCCAAATATTCGAGGAGGTACAATAAATGAAGACTCCTCCTGCAGGTAAGCTAGTAGTGTTTTGTATCCCAAGATATGGAGAGGCATCCGATTGATTAGGTAAATAGTGGTTAGAATAGCTTCTTTCCATAAAGATTTAGGAACTTTCATAGCAAATAATAGTGATCGAGTAACCTCCAGATGATGCCTATTCTTGTGCTCCATTACTCTATTTTGGACATGTGTGTCAACATAAGTAGTCTCATGAATAATTTTTTGAGTACTCAGATACTCGCAAAATTCTTGATTTAAGTATTCGGTGCCATTATCAGTTCTCAAAACTTTAATCTTGATACTAAATTGGATGTTGACTAACTTATGAAACACCTAAAAGCACCGGACAACCTCATCCTTAAACTTTATCAAATATATCCATACTGTTCGGCTACAACAGTCAATAAAGATAATAAAATAATGTTGCCCTGAGACGACGCAATGCCATACGGCCCCCATACATCAAAATGAATAACCTCTAGTGGCGTACTATTTCGATGTTCAGAAATAGGATAAGAACTACGAGTATGTTTGGCAAATTCACATGCATCGCAAACCAACCATTCTTTATTGTAGGCATTATATAAATCAGAAAAAAGTCTGGACAGAATAGAAAAAGAGATATGACTGAGCTTGCGATGCTACAACATCAGTTCTTGTATTGTATTATTAGAAGAAGTCAACCCAACATGTTGATAATTTTGTGATGCCCCTTCAGTCAAGTAGTAGAGCCTATCATGCATTTCAGCATGCCCAATCATCATCCCCGTAGTTAGCTCCTGAAAGACAATGGATAGGAAAGAAGATAGCTCTACAATTCAAATCTTTTGTAATGGAACTAATGGATAAAAGGTTAGTAGAAAAATTGAAAACATGCAAGACTGATGATAATTTCATATTGGGTGTACAGTAGATGGTCCCTTTTCTAGAGATGGATTTAGAGGAACCATCAGCAATTTGCAGCTTGTCCGGACCAAAATATAATGCATAAGAGCTAAACCTATTAGGCTAACTAGTCATATGTGCAGTGGCACCTGAGTCAACTATCCAATGTAATGGAGGATTGGTTAAAGTAAATGCATTTGGATTAGTACCAGAAAAATTAGATGGTGCAAAGTGAGAACAGAATAAGGAAGGAGAACTAGAGGAGCTATTAGGCAAATCCTGAGTAGTGGAGGAAGTTTTGCCAGAGATATTGAGGCGGGCCATGATCAACTGGAGCATCTCATCGGTAGAAAGTAAACCCTTAAGATCAGAGAGTGCTGGAGCAGAAGTTGATGCAGTAGGTGCCGAAGGAGAGGCCTCTGTGTGCTCTAAAATGTTGGCATGAAGGTTGCCCTGAGTGTGGCCACCAGATCATCCTTCTCCTCGACGACCACCCCTACCACGATCAGAGGGATAACCATGCAACTGCCAGCAGGTATCATGGACATACCCTATTTTGTTGCAATAAGAGCATACCTATGTACCTTTCTCCCCATGTTCGCGAGCCTGGGATGGTGGCGAGAAATCAATGCAGAGTGGACTGTATCGACTGAGGCAATCATCACGCAATGGCGAGTTTTCTCACTAAGAACTAGTGAGAAAGCATCTTAAAGGAAAGATAGATCAGTGCGACGACCCAAAATCTAGATTTTGATTGGGTCGTATTCATCATTGAGACCAGTAAGAAAGTCAAAAAGGCATTCTTCATCATTATACTTCTTGAATTGAGCAGCATCTTGTGCATAGGATGCCTTAAAAGGATGGTAAAAATCCAGCTCAGACCAAAGTCTCTGGAATTCCACAATATGTAGTTGGTGATAGAAAGATTATCTTGCCTTAATATACGTATCTTGCGCTTGAGTTCGAATGTTAGGATAGTGTTACTTTGCTGAGAATACGTCCTGCTAATAGCCTTTCATACCTCTAGGACAATTTCGAAAAAGAAGAGCCCTCGAGCAATAGAGGACACGATAGAGTTGAGGAGCTAGGCCATCACAAGAAAGTTTACTGACTCCCATTGTTCCAATGCAGTATCTCCAGATGGCGGCTTTGCTTTGACCCCGGTAAGATATCTTGATAGAACTAAATACATTGAGGTGGACCATCATTTTATTAAGAAGAAGCTAGATCAGAAAATTATCTATCTTTCTTTTGTTAATTCTTTAGAGTAATTGGCTGATGTTTTGACTAAGGATCTAAGTATTTTTTCTTTCTCCTCAATTTGTAACAAGATGGGGCTTAATAATATTTGAGGGGGAGTATTAGAAGGAACCAATATTACAGGATATTGATATTTTTTCTTTTTTAGATGATCTTGATTTATTTTCTCAAATCTTGATGTATTTTCTCTTTTTGGTGATCTTGATTTATTTTCTCATTTTGGTGAGGAGAAAATCTGGATTCATTTCCTTATTTTGGTGAGAAAAAAATTTATATTTTGTAACCTTCAGTAGAGAAGAAAATATAAAAAATAGAATAAAAATAATCTCCTCTCTTCACTTTGTTCTTCTTCCCTTTTCTCTTCTAGAATCTCTTCTCTTCTTCTTCACCATTCTCTTCAGCAACTATTGATGTTGATATCATTGTCGAGCTAAATTAATTCATATCACCATAAGCGCTTTAAAATAAAGATGGAATCGAAGTTACAACATTTTTTATTCCCTTATAATATTGGATCAAGTGGGCTTTTAGCATTGGATTGAAGGATAGAAAGAGAGATGAAAGGGATCTACCATCATCTTGGATCCAAAGCATGTTTGTCAGAAAGGTTTTTCAATATTTCATAAACAAAGTACTTTGTTGAAACAGAAAAAGAAACAAAGAATCATATGCAAAATATCAGTACGAGAAAATATAGTTTTAGCAACGGCTTTTAATCCCTCCGTGGAGCATCAAAAGAATCACGTTATCCCTTGCTTCCCAAATTTTCCATCATGAGCAAAAAATCTGCAGAGTGCAATCTAGTTGCTCGCATTAAGAAAGCAGTTGTGTGATGGCAATCAACCATCCGCAGCATATCAATGTAATAGTTTTTAAGGATGCTGCTGCAATTCCATAAGGCAGATGACAGGAAAAGATTACAGAACGAAATGATAACAAGAGAACTCTCATCTAATGCAGGATCAAAATTTTATGCTGCAATAAAAATCAAAGAAATTCCATATCAAAGAACCATAAAAAGGGCTTCCACTATTGATATTCCGCTTCCACGCTTTATAAATTGGTTCTGAAATAGACATCATGTTACACTAGCATGTAGACATAAAGATACATGGAATCATGTATAGCCATCCATTGAATCGTGGTGGTAGAGAATTTATGCCGGGCGGGGATGAGACCACTGGAGCAAACCAACACAATCTTACTTTGGTGTTGTCGTCTCTTGTGGGTGATGGAATTTACACGTGGAACCATATTACAGTCTCCTGCCCTCATGTGGTACTCGCATACAGGTTGGCCAGGACTTCAAAATGAGCACCCTTTGTGACTTCTACTCGGAGGTCTAGAGAGTTGACTTCAAGGCCGAAAGGAGAAGCCACCGGTGGATGAAGAAGTCCTGGTTAAGCAGGAGCTGAAGGCGAAATGGACGGCTCGATAGATAACCCATGCAATGAACCCTCCTGGACTCCTCATACTCTGGCCTGCTGGCTCGACGATCGAATCCGGCCCTAGTAGCCTAAGAATTTCCTCTGAGAAATGACGCTAGCTACTTGAATGTTGTGGCTTGGACGATGTGTCCATCCTTCCTTCCCTCCAATATGAAGCCTGCTCGGTTGGGGTATGGTTTTGGATGAGTTGCAATAATAAATGATGTAGTTTTTGTAGTTTAACGGGTCAGCGATGAATTCAGTAACCCATAAATTATGTATATCAACTACAAAAATTTTGCCGTATCCATTAGATAGCGTTGCAAATCATGACAGCTCGTGTTAATGAATTTAGTAACGCATGAATTGATGATGTATTTTGGACACTGTTGAAGGTTTCCGAAATATATAAAACATATATAGCGCTGTTATATAGTCCTGGATATATATAGTCTTGTAAAATTATTACAGGTCATATCAATAAATTTAGTAACGTATGATCGAACAACGTGTATTTCCTAGAGGTTTCAGAAAAATCTTGCTATTAGTTGCATTATACGAGTAGCTAACGAACAATTATAACCATATCTGATGAGGGTGGCTTTTACTAGTGGAGGCAATGGGTTGGATTGTATTGAGATCCGATCAAGTCAGCTCAGGGCAGCAAGGAAACTTGACTCAAATCCTACTTGATTCGACCTCAGGTTACTCTTACCCATATGTCAACCTCGATCATCTGGTTTGACTCATTTTCGGCTCGCAACGGTCTAACTTGCAAGGCTTATTCGCTAAGTGCAATTGGTCCGACCTAAACTCACCCAATCCTACCGAACTCTTTATGACTCATTCATAGAGAAATCACGTGACTAATATTAGAAAAGCATCGACCATTTATAAGATCGTTATACAAGATCATGTCTCGATCTAATTTGTCTTGGCCTAAATAGAACTCTACTCCCTTGACTCCAGTACTTTAAAATCCCTATGGCTAGATATCTGTTATAACATCTTTATACAACGTCACGCCTCGATCTAATTTGTTTGGACCCATAGCGAGGTCAAGGCTTAGAGCCACACTTGGCACGTGCATGCACGCACATACGTACATACATTTAAAATCCTACTAGTCAAAGATGGGATAGATAATTATAGTTTATAATTATTAAAATTTTTTAATAATAAATATTTATGTTGGGAATAAATTCTACTTCCGTCGAAGTTCAATCTAAAGCTTAGCCTAATGCAGCTGGTAATCACGGAAGAGCTTCAATCAAAAATTCTCTTCCTAACAGTCGGATTCATTCAGTGATCGAACTATCCAACGGCCAAACGTAACCGAACTTCTCAGCGGCCGAGCCCCAGCCAAACTTCTTCAGCCGGCCGAACTTCTCAGCAGTCGAGCCCCAGCCGAATCTCTTCAGTCGGCCGAACTTCTCAGCAACCGAACTCCTTCCAGACTCTTCTAGCAACCGAACTTCTACGGAAGCCGAACTCCTTCCGGATTCTTTCAGCAACCGAGCTTCTACGGAAGCCAAACTCCTTCCAAATTCCTCCAGCAACCGAGCTTCTACAGAAGCGGAACTCCTTTCGGACTCCTCCAGCAATCGAGCTTCTATGAAAGCCGAACTCCTTCCGAATTTCTTCAGCAACCGAGCTTCTACGGAAGCCGAACTCCTTCCAGATTCTTCCAGCAACCGAGCTTCTATGAAAGCCAAACTCCTTCCGAACTCCTCCAGCAACCGAGCTTCTACAGAAGCGAAACTCCTTACAGACTCAATCGAGCTTCTACAGAAGTCGAACTCCTCCAGCAATCGGGCTCCTATGGGAGCCGAACTTCTTACAGACTATTCTTTCAGATGGATTCCTACAGGCGATTCCACTACTAAACGGTTACAATTATCAATCACGATCGACATTTATCAAAACAATCACGATCGACATTTATCAGGACGGTTACGATAAGCTCCGTTTATAAAAAGAAACCCTCCAGATACGTTTTCTCTAAGCTTTCTTTTTCTTTCCAAAACTCTACCGAACTCCTCTCTGAGCACTTCATTTCTATTGAATAGAAGAGTTAACTTGACCGTCGGAGGATCTTACCGGAGCCATCACCACTAACTTCAGATGAAATTTTATTTTGCAGATCACCGATGGCGACCTCGTCTTCCTCAACTCCAACTCGATCTGGCATCAACCAAATTCTGCACCAACAATTCATAATAAATATTTTTAATTTTTTTAATATTTTATTTATTTATTTATTATATATAATATATTTTTTATTATTTTATAAAATAATATTTTATTTTATATTTTTTTCTTCTTATTCTCATATCTTCTACGTGCTCTCGGTACTGCTGCACCTCTCTATTGTCTCACCACGACTTCTCTTCTCTTTCGATAAATATCGATCTCGATCGCATCCCCACTCCCTCTTCTCTTCTCATACCTTCTCCGCGCCTACCTATGCCGCCCCACCATCGCTCTCATTCTCTATCGACAAATACCGATCCCAATTGCACTTTCTGGTGCCCTTGTCGATACCGCCACCCTCGGCACTGGCCACTACTAAAGAAAGAAAGAAAAATTCGCTCTTTTCTTTTCTTTTTATAAAATAATATTTTATTATTTTTTTTTTCCTTTCTTTTCTCATACCTTCTCCATATCTGCTAGTGTCGCCCCACCATGGCCCCCTTTCTCTCTCAGCAAACACTAATTTTGATCGTATCCCCATTCCTTCACTTCTTCTCACACATTCTATAAACTTTCGAAGGTTATTAAATATAGAAATTTGGCTTTCAAATTGACGAAGTATCATGTTCTATTTATGAATAATTTATTAGATTTGACCTGACCTGATTCGATGGATCGATTCAGATCTCGAAACATATTATTATTTAAAAATAATAAAATATTATTTTTAAAATATAAATTAGTATGTTATTATTTTTAAAATTAAAAAAAAAATATGCTATATTTTTAAAATAATAATAAATTAATATTTTAAAAATATTATATTTATTTTTATAATATTTTATTTTTAAAAAATAATAATTTTTAAAAATATTTTTCATCTCTTATCCCTTTTCTACTTTTAATTTTAAAATATTATTTTATTATTATTTAAAAAATAATATTTTAATTATTATTATAGATAATAAAATAATAATCCATGTAATACAACTAAAATTATCTGAGATGCTGAGGTGGCAATACCATAATACTCCTCCATAGAGTATTGTTATATATATATAGTAGATAAATTAGTATGTTATTATTTTTAAAATTAAAAAATAATATATTATTTTTTAAAATAATAATAAATTAATTTTTTTTAAAAAAATATTAGTATTATTATTTTTATAATATTTTTTAAAAAATAATAATTTTTAAAAAATATTTTTCATCTTTTATCTCTTTTCTATTTTAATTTTAAAAATATTATTTTTTTAATTTTTAAAATATTATTTTATTATAATTTAAAAATAATATTTTAAATTATTATAGATAATAAAATAATAATCTGCGTAGCATAACTAAAATTATCTATGATGCTGGCAACACCATAATATTTCTCTATAAAATATTATTATATATATATAATAGATGGTACATCCATATGTGTATGCGTGTGCAAAAAAGTAACATGTAAATGTTCTACTTATATGAGCTACAAGTAGAGTTGAAGTAAAATTTTGTTCCATCACTTTTTGTTGTTCTAGGGTTTCGTTTTATGCTATCTATTTCTTGGGTTGTGGGGCTCAACGTGAATCTCTTAAGGACATAATCATCGGTCTTGATCTTGGTCGCTAGATTTATGTAGTCAGAGCTTTCACCTTTGTTTTCATCCTTGCCATAATTTGCTTCTAAATGATCAATTCCACTTCTCTCTTGTGTGGAGTTGCCATTGCTATCGACACACAAATACGGAAGCTTCAAAAATCTGATACAAATTGGAGTGGTACATAACATCTTGGCATTCAGTTACAATATTAGCAAAGTAATTAATAATCAAGGAAAATTATGATAATAAACTCCATCAATTTATATATGCAAAATTTATGTAAATAAGATTGAGGCCTCTCCTGTTTCCTAAACCACACATTCCAAAGAGTTGCTTCCTAAATTGACAAAGAACTAGTAAAAGTATCTATTGCAATGGAAACGACCATCAGACATGCTAATGGAAAACATAAGCAGCAAAAGTATTGGAGGAGAGCTTGTTTATACAAAAGCAATACGAGAACAGCAAAAAAGAAATATTAATCTCATTAAGGGTTGTATGACGTAGTTTTACATGTCATGCTAGGCCATAGCGATGAATTCAGTAATGCATAAACTATGTATGTCAAACACATGCTATTGACATATTGCATCGTGGTAGTTAACTTACAAGCACTGCAAATTTGCAAGTTACGACAGCTCATAGTAGGTAACTAGAAAATATGTTCACATATGTAAAAAATCACCAATTGTGTAGATTCGTGTCACCTTATTTGATGGGTTTGCTTTATGATTGATGAACTACTAGGTTAAAAGTCTTATAAGATTTCTAAGATGACTGGAATCAAGTCTATATGGTGACAATTAAGGGGCTATCAACAGGTTTGGGCTGGGTTTCATTTGGGCAGCCTATTTGGGCTTCGGCCTACATCACCCTAACATACCCTACCCTAGCTTGTGAGTTTTCTTTTTCCTCTCCAATTCTGTTCTGGTGGGCCACTCCGTCACCGTTACCGCAACTTTATTGCTCCATTAGAGTTATCTGACTTAGTCCCCATTAGACCTTTTTCGATAAGAAGATTTTTTTTGTATGTGCTGTTTCAAGTTAGGTCCAGCATCAACGTGCACAACCTCCTTCCTTTGGCTGACTCCTCTGGTCCATCCAGTGCCCCATCAAGCCCTCTAGCACACCAAACCAGCTCAGATCACCTCCCAACATGTCTCAATAAGCCTGTTAAGTAGATATAGGCATTGGTTTACTATATAAATATAATCGCCATAAAGCTGGACGTTCGTTAGATCAAACATGGCATAATATAAATCTTTTACTTAGCGTCAAGAAAGTATAAGGTACGGAAATTGATTTCCTTGATGGTAATCAACCATCCAAAGCTGACAAACTGCTGCCTATGAACGATCAGGTATATGCTAAGGGAACATCATGTAAGCATAGTCAACGGGTATTCTTGATCCAAATGAGCCGATAGCGTTCCCGTCATTGAATCAAAATGCAAAGGATGCCCTTCTCATTGGGAGGCAATGGATGCAATGTGGACTCTTGGTGAGGTTGAGGTCAAGATATTGCAGCTCTTTCTTCTGCATGGTGATTCTCTTCTTCCTACCAGGTGAGGGTGGGTCCAGTGGGATTGAACGCTGAGACACAATGAAAGAGAGACAGAGAGCATGTGTTGAGAGAGAGGGAGAGAGAGAGAGAGAGAGAGGAGGTCTTCACTCTTCAATCTTACAAAGCGCCGGATTTTTCTGTTTTTTTTTTTTCTTTAAAAAAAATTATTAGCTGTCCCTCCAATTGCTGCGTTAAGCCTTAGATTTTACTCCCTTTTTTTTCTTAAAAGGAAAAAAAAAAAAAAAGATAAACTATTAGCACTCCGTCCAATTGCTACGTTTGGTGAGATTCGACCACTTCTGAGTTCTGAGATATCCGATTTATTGCAAGTTGGGCAAGATAGAAGTGGGTCAGGTTTATAATTTTTCTTCCATTTAATATTTATTATTTAACCATATCTTCATCCGGATCTTGATATTGTTGATGAGATCTCTGCTAATATTCTTACATATCAGCAAAATCTTGATCACTTAATTATGGATATCGGTCGAGATCTCGATGTGGAACCTCGAGAACTAACTTAGATATTTTCAAAATTTTTACATTTATCTTAGTCTTGACCATTTGCTTGCAAATAACATGATATTGGACACCCAACCCAAGGTTCTAAAAATAGTAGGTTAACAAGTAGGTTATTAGACTTCCGACCAAATTATTAAGCCTCTCTCCAATTGCTGCATTTGGCGATGTTTGACCGCTTCTGAGACATCCAATTTATGGCAAGCTAAGTAGGATAGGACTGGCCCATTTAGAATTTTTTCTGTTTAATATTTTTATATTTAAATTTTAAAATAAATTATTATTTAACTATATTTCCATCATCGGGATGCTTAGATATTATTGATGAGATCTCTACTGATAGTCTTGCATATGGGTAGAGACTCAATATCTTAATTCTAGATATCAATAGAGATTTCGATATGGGACCTCAAGAAACAACTGAGACATTTTCAAAATTTTTGCTTTTCATCGTGGTTTATCTTAGTCTTAACCATCTACGGACTTGCAAGCAACATGATACCAGACACCCAACCTAAAATTCCAAAAATAATAGGTTAACAAGTAGGTGATTAGACTTCTGACCAAACTATTAGCCCTCTTCCAATTGCTGCATTTGGTGAGGTTTGACTACTTCCAAGACATCCAAGTTTATATGCAGCTGGGTAGGATAGGAGTGGATCGATTTTAGAATTTATTTTATTTAATATTTTAATATTTAAACTTTAAAATAAATTATTATTTAACCATATCTTCATCATCGAGATCTTAGTATGGTCTTGGATATCGACCTACATCTGATATGATCGTTATAGATAGTGTTGATGATATCTCTGTTGATATGAATATCAGCAAAGATCTCGATATCTTAATTCTGGATATCCATAGAGATCTCGATGTGGAACCTCAAGAAATAATTTAGAAATTTTCAAAATTTTTGCCTTCCATTACGGTTTATCTTAGTCTTAACCATTTGCGAGATCCGAGCTTGCAAATAACATGATGCTGGACATCCAACCCAAGATTTCAAAAATAGTAGGTTAATAAGTAGGCTATTAGATTTGTGACCAAATTATTAGCCCTCTCTCTAATTGCTACATTTGGCAAGGTTTGATCGCTTTCGAGACATCCAATTTATAGCAAGCTAGGTGATAAGTGGTAAAAATATACTAATAAAAGTATTAAATTATAAAATAAATTAATCTATTTTATTAAAAATTAATATTTTTATTAATCTTATGCAGGAAAGAAGGCCACCAATATGAAGATCTTATTTTTCGAGTTTTGATGAAAAAAATTTCAGACAAAACGGACTTCAAACAAGCCCAGAATCGAATTTCAAAAAAAAAAAGTGATTTATGAGAAAATCAAAAAGAATTTTTGATTTTTCTTCGACGATCAAGACATCGATCAAGGAGCCTCTTCTTCTTCGCCAAGTTCTCCACATCAAGAGCAGCAGACAATCAATTTCAGCAATCAAACAGTCTAATTTCTCTATGCTTTTTATTTTATTTACTATTTTTGAATTTGTTATCATGAACTAAATTTTCTTTTACTAAGGCTAAGGTGTAGCCACTCTTTTGATGCAATATTCAGTATGATTTATTTTTAAATTTTATTCATGAGGAGTATATAAATCTGATCTTAATGCTTTTAGATTACTGGCCATCTTCTAATTGATCTGATGAACATAGATGTTACGGACCAAGTACATCTATGTTAATGCTTCTTGATTATATACCTTGTATTATGAATCAAATTAGAATTCATATGCATGCGGGAAATTTTAGTGCGCTTTGGACGCAGCGTATTTTAATTAGAGGGTTTCACAAAACCTAATGCATTAATATTTATTTAAATTACACCTGGACCAAAGGATAATTAATAAATATTAATAGTTTTGCTATGCCTGGACCAAAGGGTAGTGAATAAATTAGGAGACTCCACCGTCACATGAAATAAAATTAATCTAAAAATCTGAATATTGTATTGACTGAGTTGGTGAACCGATTGCCTTAGTAATCCATTGCTCTTGAATTTAAAACCCTAATAATTTACACTCTCTCTATTTAATTAAAAACTTTTAATTATTTTTTTTATTTTCTTTAATTTCTTATTCTCATAAATCGATCTTCTAAATAAAGCATAGGAAAGAGCTTTTCAGTACTTATTTTTCCAATCCTCTAGGGACGATACTCTACTCATTCACTTTATTACTTGATCGACTGGTGCACTTGCCATAGCTATAAATTAGCACGCATCAAGTTTTTGGCACCGTTGCCGGGGATTGTGTCTAAAATAATATTAAAATTTTGATCCTAGCTTTACTTTAGAAATTTATTTTTAATTTTTATTATTAAAAAAAAAAAATTTAGTGCATGACACGTACTGGACATAGTAACTTACTACCTTTAGATCCAGAAATTGAAAGAACCATTAGAAGACTACAACAAGAGAGAAACATGGCAGCTGAAGATCCTAACGACATCAATCTAGGATTGGATATGGCGACTGAAGGACAGCATGAAGCTATTCGACCAGTACATCATCCATTAAATGATTACATCACACCATCTGTAGCCGATGCAGCTTCGAGCATCAGGAGACCGCCTGTACGAGCAAACAACTTCGAAATAAAATCGACGATGATCCAGATGATTCAATCAACTGTCCAATTCAGTGGACACGTGCATGATGATCCGAATGCCCATATTTCTAATTTTCTTGAACTTTGTGATACTTTTAAAATTAATGGGGTGTCGGATGATGCTATTAGATTAAGGTTATTTCCTTTCTCTTTATGGGATAAAGCTAAAAGTTGGCTTCATTCTCTTCCTGCAGGTTCTATCACAACTTGGGATGTCCTAGCCCAAAAATTCTTAGCCAAGTACTTTCCACCTTCCAAGACTGCTAAGATGCGCAACGATATCACTTCTTTTATGCAGATGGACATGGAGACACTATATGAGGCTTGGGAGCATTTCAAGGAAACTGCTGAGGAGATGTCCACATCATCAACTACCCGTATGGCTTCAGGTACAAACTTTCTATAATGGTTTATCTCCTACTAATCGATTCTATGATTGATGCAGCAGCAGGAGGAACCATTAATCAAAAAATGGAGGAAGAAGCCTTTCGATCTGATCGATGAGATGGCATCAAATAGCTATCAATGGCAGACAGAGCGCATGATGCCAAAAAGACTAGCAGCTGTGCAGGGAGTAGATTGCGTGCCAACCTTACTAGCTGAAATTGCAGCCCTTAGAGCCAAAGTCAACAACTTAAAGGGAACAGCTATGCATGTTCAGAGCATTACTTGTGACCTATGTGGAGGAGGACACGATACGAGCAATTGCCAGACAGGTAATCCTTTTGCTAAAACAACTGATACAGCTAATTATATTGGTAATTTTTTTAGGCCGCAACAAAACAATCCCTACTCCAACACATACAATCAAGGGTGGAGGCAGCACCCAAATTTCTCATGGAGCAATCAAAATGCAGCACAACAGCCACCCCCGGGATTCCAAGTACCTGAAAAGAAGTCCAACATGGAAGAGCTGATGGTCAAATTTATGCAAAACCAAGAAGCAACTATAAAAAATTTGGAAGCCAAACTTAGGCAGGACCAAACAGCAGCAATTCGAAACTTGGAGATGCAAATAGGTCAAATGGCTAAGATAATCTCCGAGAGACCTCAAGGATCCTTGCCAAGCAATACGGAGACAAATCCAAGGGAGCAAGTCAATGCTATCACCCTAAGAAGTGGTACAAAGCTGGAGGAGCCACATCAGAAGAATGAGACTGAAGAGCCAACTACAAATAAGGAACCATCAACTCAAATTCGTCAGTCACCAAAACAACCAGCAGATGGATGGTCTCCAGGTATACGATTTGCTGATCCAAATGTGAAGCCCTACGTGCCGCCACTACCATTCCCAGAGAGACAAATACAGCATCCAGATAAGAAATTTTCTAACTTTTTCAAAATTTTAAAGAATTTACATATTAATATTCCTTTTGTAGATGCTATTACTCAAATGCCCAGGTATGCCAAGTTTCTCAAAGAAATCTTAACAAATAAGAAAAAGCTGAAGGAGCATGAGAGAATAAATTTGAATGAAGAATGCTCAGCAATACTTCAAAATAAATTACCACAGAAGCTTAAAAGATCCAGGGAGTTTTACTATCCCCTGCATTATTGGTGATTGTAGTTTTGATAAAGTTTTATGTGATTTAGGAGCAAGCATTAATCTCATGCCTTTTTCTATTTTCAGGAAGCTGGGTCTAGGAGAACCAAAGCCTACCACTATTACTCTTCAATTAGCCGACAGATCCATTAAATATCCAAGAGGTATAGTGGAGGATGTCTTGGTAAAGGTAAACAAGTTTATTTTTTCCTGTTGATTTTATTGTTCTTGATATGGAAGAAGATTATGATGTACCCCTTATTTTAGGGAGACCCTTTTTAGCTACTGGAGGAGCTTTAATAGATGTTCAACAAGAAAAATTAATTCTTAGAGTCCAAGATGAACAAGTTACTTTTAATGTTTTCAAAGATACTAAACATCCTGATGATAATCAAACTTATTTTCTAATTGATATTATTGACAATCCATTATATGAGAATTCTGTAGAAAATAGGTTTGAGACTATAAAAGCGAGCAATGTCAAATTGAAAGAGGACTCGATCAAACATGAAAGTATTCCAATTGAAGTGGCACCGGATTGATCCACTTTAGAACTCAAAGAAAGTCAAGCTGAAGACTATAAATCAGAACTACTAGATAGGTTGTTTCTTTTCTTTTTAGTTTTGATCATTTTTTTTTCTTTTATTTTTTAGTAATTTATTGTTGCTCTTTTACTGCTCTGGTGTGTATTTTCAATTTTGCAGAAAAATCAATGAGAACTCAAGCAAAATTTCAAAGCTCCAAAGAACCAGACTGAACAAAATCAGGTGTATTCCTTCCTATCCTTTATTACATCCTTTATTTTTCTTTCTCCTTTAAGACAATGTAGAATAATTATATAAAAAAAAAAAAACCATGTGTCAAGAAGAAAATCTTGAGCAAGATAAACTGGATAAGTGATAAAAGATAGAATTATTTGCTAATGAATGTAATGAGTTAAAGAAGTAGATTAGTTGGTCAACTTTTAGCAGCCTACTTAGGTCATTAAAAGATTATTAGCACTTTTTATTGCACATGCACACTAACAAGGCAAAGTAGGTATTGATTATAAGGCCAACTGAGGATTCAATTATCACTGAAAAATTGATAATTAATATACATTCTAATCAAAGAAACTTGAATTTAAGGAAAGAGCTACCTGCCTATAAATAAAGTGCAAAAGATAGAGTATATGTGGATTGCCCAAAGCCTAGTAACTGGGTCTCTGCACCTAGGTCAAGTGTGAAAATTCACGTAAAATGGTGAAGGAAAGGCCAGGATGCTCAGCACAGTAAAAAAAAAAAAAAAAGAAAAGAAAAGAAAAGGCAGTGTGAAAGCTACCTTAATTCATGAGTATAAAATTGAGAATGTATAGAAAATTGACCAAAATAGGTGATAAGAGAGGATACTTTTGTTCTTTTAATTTAATACTGAAATGCTAAAGTTAGTCATCACGAACACAAGTGCTATAGATCTTTGATGTACTCTAAGAAAGTTTTTAATTGTATTGACTGAAAAATTTGCTTCTGAAGCTCAATGCTTAGTTAGCAGTATTTTCTAAACTTTTTGACCTTTAATCTTATATTTTATCTTTGTGATGGATAATCTTATTAAAACATGGTATTAAATAAAACATTGCTAAGGGACTAGCAATGACTAAGTTGGGGGGTGTGATAAGTGGTAAAAATATACTAATAAAAATATTAAATTATAAAATAAATTAATATATTTTATTAAAAATTAATATTTTTATTAATCTTATGTAGAAAAAAAGGCCATCAATGTGAAGATCTTATTTTTTTGATTCTGATGAAAAAAATTTCAGGCAAAATGGACTTCAAACGAGCCCAGAATCGAATTTCAAAAAAAAAAAAGATTTATAAGAAAATAAAAAAGGATTTTTGATTTTTCTTCGACGATCAAGACATCGATCAAGGAGCCTCTTCTTCTTCGCCATGTTCTCCACATCAAGAGCAGCAGACAATCAATTTCAGCAATCAAACAGTCTAATTTCTCTATGCTTTTTATTTTATTTGCTGTTTTTGAATTTATTATCATGAACTAAATTTTTTTTTACTAAGGCTAAGGTGTAGCCACTCTTTTGATGCAATATTCAGTATGATTTATTTTTAAATTTTATTCATGAGGAGTATATAAATCTGATCTTAATGCTTTTAGATTACTGGCCATCTTCTAATTGATCTGATGAACATAGATGTTATGGACCAAGTACATCTATGTTAATGCTTCTTGATTATATACCTTGTATTATGAATCAAATTAGAATTCATATGTATGCGGAAATTTTAGTGCGCTTTGGATGCAGCATATTTTAATTAGAGAATTTCACAAAATCTAATGCATTAATATTTATTTAAATTACACCTGGACCAAAGGATAATTAATAAATATTAATAGTTTTGCTATGCTTGGACCAAAGGATAGTGAATAAATTAAGAGACTCCACCGTCACATGAAATAAAATTAATCTAAAAATCTGAATATTGTATTGACTGAGTTGGTGAACCGATTGCCTTAGTAATCCATTGCTTTTGAATTTAAAACCCTAATAATTTACACTCTCTCTATTTAATTAAAAACTTTTAATTATTTTTTTTATTTTCTTTAATTTCTTATTTTCATAAATCTATCTTCTAAATAAAGTATAGGAAAGAGCTTTTCAGTATTTATTTTCCAATCCTCTAGGGACGATACTCTACTCATTTACTTTATTACTTGATCGACTGGTGCACTTGCCATAGCTATAAATTAACACGCATCACTAGACAGGATAGAAGTGGGTTAGATTTAGATTTTTTTTATTTAATATTTTAATATTTAAATTTTAAAATAAATTATATTTAACCATATCTCCATCATTGGGATTTCAATATGGCCCTGGATATCAACCTACATCTAATACAACTATTGTAACTATTGTTGATGAGATCTTTGCTGATAGTCTTGTATATCAGCAAAGATCTCGATATCTTAATTCTGAATATTAGTAGAGATTTCGATGTGGGATCTCGATAAACAACTTACATATTTCCAAAAATTTTGCCTTCCATTATGGTTTATCTTAGTCTTCATCATCTACAAGACCTGGGCTTGCATACAAGATGATGCTGGATACCCAACCCAAGGTTCTAAAAATAGTAGGTTTATAAGTAGGCTATTAAACTTCTAACCAAACTATTAGCCCTCTCTCCAATTACTGTGTTTGGTAAGGTTTGATTGCTTCCGAGATATCAAATTTATGGCAAGTTGGATTGGATAGGAGTGGATTAGGCTTAGTATTTTTTATTTAATATTTTAATTTCAAAATAAATTATTATTTAACCATATCTTCATCATTAGAATGTTGATATGGTCTGGGATATTGGCCTACATCTGATATGGCCGTTATAGATATTATTGATGAGATCTCTACTGATAGTCTTGCATATCAGAGACTTGATATCTTAATTCTAGATATCAATAGAGATCTCAATGTGGGACCTCGAGAAACAACACATTTTCAAAATTTTTGCCTTTCATCATGATTTATCTTAGTCTTGACCATTACGATTTATCTTAGTAGGTTGATAAGTAGGCTATTAGACTGCTGACCAAATTATTAGCCCTCTCTCCAATTGTTATATTTGGTAGGGTTTGATTGCCTCTGAGACATTCAATTTATAGCAAGCTAGAAAGGACAGGAGTAGGTTGAATTTAGATTTTTTATTTAATATTTTAATATTTTAATATTTAAATTTAAAAATAAATTATTATTTTATCATATATCCACCGTTAGGCTCTTGATATGGTCCTTAATATCGGCCTGCATTTGATATAGCCGTTATAGATATTGATGATGAGATTTCTACTAATAGTCATGTATATTAGCAGAGATCTCAATATCTTAATTCTAGATATCCGTAGAGATCTCGATATGTGTATTTGAGAAATAACTTAGATATTTTTGAAATTTTTGGCTTCCATCATGGTTTATCTTAGTCTGGACCATATGCAAGATTCGGGCTTTCAAACAACACTGGATATTCAATCTAAGGTTCCAAAAATAGTAGGTTAACAAGTTGGCTATTTACAGACTTCTAACCAAACTATTAGCCATCTCTCCAATTGCTATGTTTGGTGAGATTTGACTGCTTCTAAGAAATAGCAAGCTAGGCAAGATAGGAGTGGGTCGGGTTTAGATTTTATTATTTAATATTTTAATATTTAAATTTAAATAAATTATTATTTAATAATATCTCTATTGCTAGGATCTTAATATGGTCCTGGATATCGACCTACATCGGATATGACCATTATAGATATTGTTGATGAGATCTCTACTAATAGTCTTGCATATCAGCAGGGATCTCGATATCTTAATTTTAGTATCAATAGAGATCTTGATGTGGAACCTTGAGAAATAACTTAGATATTTCTAAAATTTTTGCCTTTCATCATGGTTTATCTTAGTCTTGCCATTTGCGAGATCTAGGTCTGGACATGTAACTCAAGATTCCAAATATGAGCTCAGGTATGGTGCTCTCAAGTTTTAAGAATATGAGAAGAAAAGCCATGAAAAGATGGGAGCAAGCCAATAAGAAAAATCAATCTGGATAGCAGAGGAGTCTACTTAGTTCTGAGATGAGTCGATTCGATGCCAAGCGAGTTGATTCGGTCTCAGTTCGAGTTAACTCAATCTCAGAGTTCACCAAATAGAGAGCTGTATTTTGAAAGTGTTGGACTGACATGCAGGTAAAGTAGACTCGGATGCATGCAAGTCGACTCGATCTCAAGTAGAGTCAACTCTATTTTGGTAGACAGATCTGAGCAGGATTTTTATTTCAGTTTGAAAATTTTTCGTTGAGCTTAGGGCTTGATCCTATTGTATAACATATATATAGAAAATAGGTCAAGGATTAGGTGATGGCTGAATTTATTATAATAAAGCTTTTTTCTTCTTGATAATCTCTCTTATTCTCTCTTTTTTCTTGAATCCATTGTTGCTTCTGCATTGATTCTAGGAGATCTTCTTTTATTTTTGGCTAATCACTAGATGCCACGTCAGTCCACGAGAAGGTCTAATATCTTAATATTTGATATCAGAGTGGTGTTACATGAAAGAAAGAAAGTGCCTAAGATTTCTGCATCTAGGATCTGCTGTACCAGATTTTTATCCTAAATCTTCTAATCTTCTTCGTAGTTGTCTTCTATCTGAGGTGGAGAGTTATTACACGGAGGAGAGGTGATCAGAAGGTTGAAAGGAGGATCTAAGACATATAGATCTTCTATTTCTTATTCATGTGTGATTGCAGAAGGATGATAGAATTTTGCTTGTGGCTTGATTGTAGTTATGGGATCAAGTGGATTCAAGATAGATTTTGAGAAGTTCGACAGCAAAAAAAACTTTAGCCTATGGCAGTAAAGAGTAAAGGACTTGTTGGTTCAACAGAGGATTTACAAGATCTTGGTTAGAGATAAATCGAAAAGGATCAGTGCTGAGAACTAGAAAGAGCTGAAAAAGATTACTTTTAGTACCATTAAAATGTGTCTGATCGATCAGGTATCGCCCGAGGTTTGTACGGAGACCATGGCAAAGGGGCTCTTTGGTCTCTGAAAGGACTGGAGAATATTTATATGGAAAAGAATATGACTAATAAGTCATGGTTGAAGAAGCAGCTTTACAGTATGAGAATGCCCAAAGGTGGAGACCTTGTTGCCCATATCCAGAAGTTCAATCAAGTATGTTCTGAGGTGATGAGCTTGGATGTGAAGATTGATGAGAAAGATGTAACACTGTTATTACTTTGTTCTCTCCTAGATTCTTATGACGGTCTTATAACAATCTTAGTTTATGGAAAGGAGGTCCTAAACTATGAAAAAATTATTGGTATACTCAGATCAAATAAGCAAAGGAAGAAGATTTGAAAAAAAAGATCCTAAATCTGAGATCTTGACTGTGAATGAAAGATAGGAAAGATTAATGAAGAAGGCTAAGGATAAATTCAAGGATAGGTCTAAATCTCAGGATCAGAAGAAGATATTTAAGTACTACAAGTATCATCAGCCTGGACACCTGAGGAGAAATTATCCCCTTTTGAATTCGAAAAAAGAAAAGATCGGTAAGAATGATGATACAGCTTCGATGAGCAGTAGAAAAAATTTACTAGTTGTATCAGATGGATCCACAGAGTGTGATACCACGTGGACATTAGATTCAGCATGCTCACATTACTATATTTCTTATTTAAAGTAGTTTGCTACCTATCGGAAGATTGATAGTGAAAGTGTCAGTCTTGGAGATGATCATCCTTACAAGATGGCTAGAGTTGGTACTATTAAGATAAGAATGTACAATGGGATCATTCGTACATTATCTAATATCAAGTATATACCAGAATTAAAGAAAAAACTAATTTTTTTGGACTACTTGGAGGAGCAGGGTTATGCTTTTAGTAGTCAGGCTGGGAGTGGATGCTTGAAGATTTTCAAGGAATCTTTAGTAGTAATGAGGGCTAAAAGACTGAACAATAATCTTTATAGAATGGAGACTCAGTTGTAAATAATAGTACAGAGGTGCTAGCAGTAGCACAAGAGGAGCATTTTTTATATCGACTATGACACTATCGGATGGATCACATGAGTGATTGAGGGCTCACAGAATTAAGCAGAAGAGGGATGATCCCGACCTTAGAAAAAAAGGGCATAAATTTATGTGAGCATGCATCTTTGGCAAACAGCATAGGATAAAGTTTGTCAATTATACCAAGCACAGTGATTGGAGTACTGGATTTAGTATACTTGGATATGTGGGGACCGGCTCCTGCATCAGCTAGAGGTGGAATAAAGTATTTTATCACTTTCATTGATGACTACTCAAGAAAGGTGTGAATTTATCTGATTAAAGAGAAGTTAGAGATATTTGCCCGATTCAGAGTCTAGAAAGCCGAGGTAGAGAACGAGTCAGAAAGATAGATAAAATATCTAGGATCGGACAATATGGAGAGTATACAAGCCTGAAGTTTAGGAGATACTATGAGAAAAATGATATTAAATGCCATTACACAGTGAAGATGACCCCCCAGTAGAATGGTATCATAGAGAGAATGAATCGAACACTGACCGAGAAGGCACGGAGTTTGAGGCTGCAAACATCACTTTCAAAATTTTTTTGGGGTGATGCTATAATATTTTTTTTATTTTCTTGTTAACAGGTTTCCTCATCGCAAGCTAAATGAAAGCATTCTAGAGGAGGTCTAGAGTGAGAAGAAGATGGAGCTTGGCCATCTGAAGTCTTTAGTTGCCCGGCCTATGCACTTGTAGAGGTAACTGAAAGGAGCTAGTAAGTTGGACCCTTAATCTCAAAGAATGATTTTTATTGGATATTCTAAAGGAGTCAAGAGGTACCCATTGTGGAATTCTCAAATATAGAAGTCAGTAATCAATAGGGATGTCATCTTTGATGAGAAGAGCATTTTGGAGAGGTTTGAGAGTACAGATAGATCTAGAAAAATGAAGATGGACAGTGGTGGCCTATCAGAGATAGATAATATGCAGTCTACACCTACTTAATTATAGAGATTTTTCTATTGAGGCAGAGCTAAGTAGGAGAGTATTTACTCAGATGGGAGATCAGTATGAAGAGCCAATTGTTTAGATGGATATGCAGGATGAGCTACAGATTTCAGACAGGAATAGTCTAGTAGGAGTGGCATTGCACAAGCTCCAGCATACTATCAGAAGACCTATCAAATATGGCATTAATGAGGCTATCTCTTATACTCTCATCACTGCTAATGGAGATATGAAGAATTATATAGAGACTATGGAGAGTAAAGACCATGAGTCATGGATGCAGGCCATGATGGAAGAAATGGAATCATTGAAAAAGAATCAGACATGGTAGTTGGTGGATCTTCCAGAAGATGCTCGATCCATTGGCTTAAAGTGAGTGTTCACTAAGAAAGAGGCATCTTCAGAACAAGATGGAGTCAGATTCAAGATAAGACTAGTAGCAAAGAAATACTCACAGAAGGAAGGGATTGATTACACTAAGATTTTCTCTTTTGTGGTGCGCCATACTTCCATTCGAGTATTGATGTTATTGGTGGCACAGCATAATATGGAATTGGAATAGATGGATGTAAAGACAATCTTTCTTCATGGAATCTTGGAGAAAAGGATCTATATAAGACAACCAGATGGTTTCATGAATATTGGATAGGAGAAGAAGGTGTACCTACTCAAGAGGTCATTTTATGATCTAAAATAATTTTTTCGTCAGTGGTATCATAGATTTGATAGCTTTATTTTGAGTCTGGATTTCAGCAAATATGAACATGATTACTGTGTCTATATCAAGGATGTAGATGGGAAGAATGTCCTATTGGAAATAATGTCCCAAAGCCAATCATCAACCTGTTGACAGTTAAGATATTATAATTAATTTATTAATTAATAAAAAATATTTTAGCATTTTTTTCATCATAAATTTACATCTTCTAATGAACTTCATTGTTGTGATGAAGTCCTTATGACTATTTAGTTTTGATAAAGAGAGAATTTATCAATTAGTCCTTAAATTTATTCACGATCAAATGATAGGCTGTTAATTAGGATGACAGCGTCTATCGAGCATAGATCGCTATATGCCATATAGATTGATTATCCTCTTAACTAAGGAGTGTGGAGATACTGGTATGACATACAGGTGAGATGTATGGATACATCGTCATTGAACATGACCAACTCCAGAGCATTCTGCTATCAAGAATATTTTTGATGGGATATAGGTATAAGTATCCCTTAGACCTAAGATCACCTCAGTGACTTGCAATCAACTTAGTGTGCTTTGGCATCAAACTAACTAAATTTCTAATTTAGCAATGGAAGACTTCTAGGCACAGTCAAGTACTTGCAAAGTTGGAGTGTGATCAAGATGGAATTGACCACTCTAAGAGTTGGAGAAGAATGTATCACTGTATTTCAATATAGCAAAACCTTGGCCAGGATAATCCATAAGATGAATTTGATATTTTAAAATACAATATGGACAACCTGATCAGAGTTGACAGTTGAACTCTGAGGTGTCTTACGAGCATTATGGTCAAGGGGATGAATTATATGGAAACTATATTCGCATGGGTTCTAAGGATGGTGTTCTACACCTTTCGACCTATCCGACCGTTGGATATCATTGCTAAATGGTCACTTTGATTGATACAAAAATTTATTTCTATACTATCAACTTAGGTTCAAACCTATGAGATCACACATATTAGAGTTCACATTCCAATCGGATGATTGATCAGTGATTTAGAATCATTTTAGGGTTAAACAATCAATACGATTAGTGTTTAACCTAGTGTAAGTATTGCAGGAGGATCGATTAGCAATTTGATTGCTAATTAGCTTAATTTGATTAAATTAGAAGACTGAGATTAAGTTTAATTAAATATAATTTAATTAAATTTGGTTTGGACTTGATTAGATCAAGTCCAATTGGCTTATTGGATAAGTCAAGTGCAAGAAAGAACTAGTCCTAGTCTAACTAGGACTCGGGTCAACCTATTTTTTTAATTTAATTAAAAAATTAAATTAAAATTAAATTTAATTTAATCTAATTTAATTAAATTCTTAAATGAGTTAAGGTCTTATTTAATTAGGTTAGTTTACTCTTATTTTTATTTGGTTAAAAGAACTTGTTTGACCAAGTCAAAATAGGAGTCCTAGTGTGAGTAGGACTTTCTATTCCTTGTGCCACCTAATCCTCACGCCCCATTCTTTTCTCTTTGTATTTTTACGTGAATAATCTCCACACCCAAGATTTCTCATGCCTCCCTTCTCTCTTCCTTTTTCTCATATGGAAGTTTGTTGGAAGACCAAGTCAAAAGGAAAATTAGTTTTGCTTAAGGATTCTATGAGATAGAATCCTTATCAACCGAAACTCTTCCCATAAGTGTGCTGACCCATTCTTCCTTATTTTCTTTGATTTTCATGGTAAAAGAGGATATTTTTTATGTGCCCCCTTATTGGTCCATGGTAGAAAAAAAAGATAGGGATGCCCAAGAGTTGGGCGCCCCAACAACTTTCCTTATTTGGTTCTTCCTAGTCTAGATTTTTGACCTAACTTGGACTCTGCATATCTCTTTATTTAAAAAAAAAAATTAGCTAAAATTTTTCTAGATTGTAGACATTTGAGAGATCTCTTTTGTGTATAAAAATTAGAGAAAAAATCATCTAGTTCATGGAGATATTGAAAACACAAATCAGGATGTCTAGAAAAAGAACAAAGAAGAAGAAGAGGGTCTCCTTCTAGGGTTTTTGTTCCAGATCTCTTCCTCCCTTTTTGTGAGCTTTTGAGAGGTATCTTAGCATCACAAATCTTTCTCTTTTTTTTGATATTTTGGAGTATCGAAGTTTTGAAGAAGGAAGCATCGGATCAATCGTCGAAGAGAGATTAGCACAGTGCTAGCATACTATGCTAATTTCCTATATTAGGATCTTTGATCGTGTTCGTGGGCTTGCGTGGACGACTCCTAGAGGCCAAATATGTATGAAGCTCATGACTTCATTCTCAAGCTTGGATCAAAGTTAGAACATCTAACTTGGTCAGATAATAGATTTGATCTATTAACTTCATACCTGCATTTGATGTAGTATAGATCTAGGTTGATTTGATCAACCTTTTCTTTCTTATTTGATTTTAATTTTTGATTTAATATCATATCTTGATCATATAATAGATCTAAGATCTAGGTGTTTATATATTTATTTAAATAAATATTTAATTTATTTAAGTCTTTTGCTGCATGATCTTGAAAAAATTTCAAGATCTATCCGTGAAATCCTAGATATGATTCCTTCAATTGGTATCAGAGCAAGATTCTTGTTATATAATTTTTATGTATATTTAGATTATTTCTTAAATTAGATCTAATTTATAATCTAATTATTAAATCTAAAATTAAAAAAAAAATTTAAATCTCATGAACTGCCTTAAGGTTGTCCTGCTGTAAGGTTTACCTCTTACAATGAAAAGATTGTCTTAGTTTATGATGATCTGACTTTAATCATAAATTTATTAAATTTGATCTAATTTTATTTATAATTTAATAGATTTAAAATAATTTTAGATCTAAAAATAAAATATTTTAGATAGCACGAACTGTCATAAGATTGTCCTGCTGTAAGGTTTATCCCTTACAGTGAATAAGTTATCCTAGCACGTGCTGATCTAAAATATTGATCATAAAATTTTAGATTATATCTAAAAAATTTTATAATTTGATTAAAAATATTTTAATCTAATTTTAATCATTATAAATATGTTAGATTTGATCTAGAAAGATTTATGATTGATTATTATTGAAACTGTTTCAATTACATGAACCTATTTAGATTAGATCTAAAGTAGTTTTATGTTTATTTTACTTGCATATTGATTGTGAATCAAACATGCAACTTGGTTGATAGAACCATGTTATAAAAATATTTTATAAATATAAAAATTATTTTTGAAAAGTCGAATCCTAACCCTCAGCCCAAAACTTAATTGAGAATTAAAAAGTTGATTGATTAGGATCTAGGATTGTGAATTGAAGATCCTAAGACACAAATCATAACACATTGGGTTAAATGGGTTAGTAAAAATTAGATCAATTAATTGGGTTAGACCTAGGATTAGTTTAAAGAATGAACTTAATTAGAGAATTAACTAAATCTAATCAATTATTGTCTTAGATTAGATCAAGGATTCTCTAGATCAATTACAATAATTGTAGTTGGTCAAATCCATGTCTTTAACAAGATCCAAGATGGACTTGATTCTTAGCTACGTAGTCTAGCACGAACTGTTAGGTTGATCTAATTGAAACTAATTAAACTAGTTGATGTCTAAGATAAATCAGATCGATGATTTTTAATTGGCAGTCCACTTATCTGACCATTTTTTATGGTATCTAAGGTAAGCTTTGGCAAACCCTTCCATCGATCGAACTTACCTGGCCTTTTGGTGAGATTATATTTTGATTGAATCACTTGACTATTCGAGTTGACCCATGTCAGCTAGGTAAATCAGGGTGACTGATTTAGGTACTCCTAGACTAGCCTATTAGTGGTCTTCCTTAAGCTAACTTAGTGAAGCCAGTGGGATGATCATAACAAGCTGGTTAATCTGACCTACTCACTTCTATAAATAAATTATCTAAAATTATTAGGTCCCTAAAATGAAATAGTTATATGATAATTAGATCATAGCCTTCGATTAAAATGGATGATAATGGATCCATCAGTTGGATAATCATTGAAGGTCCAAAGGCCTGGTGCTTATTGGTTGATGGAATTATCATTCATTATATGATCTCTTTTGATACATCTTTCTAAATGGTGGTCAGGTGGGCCAAAAAAAGTTGGGCCTGATCATTCATTGGTTAGATGGACTATGTATGGTCATGTTAATGGTTGGACCTAACTGCACCCTTTTTTGAGAAGGCCAAAGCCAACTGATCAGGGATTGAGGCAAAATTTAATTACTAAAAATTATTTGGAGAAATAATTAGTTATGAACCTACTCTTAGATGTACATGGGTTGACCAACCAAAGTTGGGCTCGTGTGCAGTCTATATGAATTTTAGTACCCACAAAGAAATTAAGGTAATTCCTCGAATTGGAGGTAGAGGCTACCAATTTGAATAAAATAGTGGAAGAAATCTTTTGATTAAAATCCAACTCTTTAGGTTTAATGAATTAATTACTAATTAGATTTTTTTTTCTTTGTGCAGACATGGCCACTTCTCTATCGCTTCGATCATTGTTGGATAATGATAAGTTGGTGGGATCCAACTTCGGTAGCTAGTACCGAAAGTTGAAGATTGTCCTGAAGCATGAACGGATCCTATATGTGCTGACGGATCCTGCACCTAAGGAGCCAGCTGCCAATGCACATGGAACAGTCAGAGATACTTATCAGAAGTGGCTCAGTAACCAAACCATGGTGCGCTGCATTATGCTGACTGTGATGAGCGATGAGTTCAGTCGCAGGTTCGAAATAACTCAGCCAAATGAAATGCTTCAAGTATTGAAGGATTCTTTTGGCATACCTGATGACGTTGAGAGGCACAAGACTAGTTGCACTATCTTCAACACTAGAATATGGGATGGAGCCTCTGTCACTGATCATGTACTATACATGATCGAGGTGATAGAGCACTTGAGCAAACTCGGCTTTTTTTTGCATGAACAACTTAGAAAAGATGCAATACTGAACTCGCTGCCAAAGTTCTATCTCCTTTTTCTTACTCATTATAGAATGAGAAAGCTTGAAGTAAACTACCATGGCTTACTGGAGTTACTTCAGAACTTTGAGAAGAATCACCAGCTCCATAAAGAGTTGGTGAACTTAGTGGGAGGTTCATTTTCTCGTTCTAGATCCTTTAGGAAAGGAAAGAAGAACAAGAAGAAGAAAATAAAGAAGGTGCAAGTTCAAGCTAGGACATCAATGCAGGGTCAGATCAGAAAGATCAAGTTTGATAACAGTCAAGCTGAATGCTTCTTTTGCAAGAAGTGAGGGCACTGAAAGAGGAACTATTCTCAGTACATTGCCTCCCTGAATCCGAACAGGCAGAGAAAGAAGCAAGCTGTTGTTGGGTAAGGTATTTATATGATAATTCCTTGCAATTTCTCTATTTATGATATTACTGACTGGGTATTGGATACTGATAGCCCTTACCATATTTGCAATTCATTGCAGAGGTTGCAGGTCAGTAGAAGATTCGAGCAAGATGAAATATTTCTGAACGTTGGAGATGGAAGATCAGTTTCAGTTCTAGCTTTAAAAATTTTGAAACTTGCATTTAAATCTCATATCGTTATTCTTAATGATTATCATTTCTATCCTAGTTTTTTTTTAAAGATCATTTTTATAGGCCTTTTGTATTAAGGATCTAGTACCAGCAGATTGCGATAGAAAGAAAGAAGAAAATAACACAAAAAATAATTAAGTACATGGATCAGCCTAAAGGCTCGCCTCCATGGGGCATGCAAAATTTTACTATGAAAAAAGAAAGAGATACAAGAGGAGATTACCCACTCTTAACTTACGTATACAATCCTCTCAACAAGAAGTTATCCTAAACAAACTTTCTTTTGGAGACCCCTCTGAAACAATCGTAATCTGTTGCCTAGCTATCTGCCTGAAGCTCCTGCTCCTGCTGTCTTTAGCACCCTTCTCTATACTCTCTGCATCTTAGACTCTCTCAAAAATACTAAGCCACAGTCCAGCCACACTCAAGCTCTCAGTCTGCCATGCCCTTTAAAGGCTTCTATCCGACTCAGGATCGGAGTTTGCAGTCCCAAATGAACTCAAACAAGTCCCTCGATCCGTTAGATTGTGACCACGGCCCTCCATGGCCGTTGGATCATGCAAACCGTATCAAACACCATGATAAAAAGCCTGGTCCACGCACTCTGGTGCATGGACCGCATAAAAATGCCCCACGACCATGCCTTGTTCGTGAGGCCGCCTGGGCCTGCGCTGCGCCCACGTGCCAACCTGGGCCACACGCCCACCCATGCGTGGCATTGGGCAGCTCGCCTACCCGCATGTGGCATTGGCCCACGCTGCCTGGGCACGCCTGGGCTGGCCCGCATGTGGCGCTGGCCCATGCTGCCTGGGCACACCTGGGCTGGCACACCTGTGGGCCTGCGACGATGTGCCCCGCTACCGACATCCTGTCCGATGCTCCGCATACTCCTTCATGCGTATTTTCACCATCTGATCTCCGATTGAGATGTTCTTGGGCTCATTGGACTTCATTCATCATCCTGGACCTTGTGTGCTTAAAATGAAAGAATTCGAGACACTTTTCTCAATAATCTCCATTTCGACTCGATATTCGATCTTCACCTATTCGAGAGTTTGTCTAGCACCCCCATGTCCTGGGGCAATCGCCTGCTGATCATGGATGGGCAAACGTGAAAGTCGAGCCAGGCCGCTTGATCTCATCTTCTTCAACTGCTGTGATCCATCTGATCTGAGACTTGCCCGGGGAAGCCTCCTGCGGTAATAGGAACTTCACCTTGCGACGTCGCATGTCATCCTTCCGAGTCTCTCATCTTGTGTCCGATCCTTTTTCATTTAGAGCTCTACCTCGTACTGGACTCCCTGATATGAGGTAATATCCTCCATACATTCTTCCTCTAAGCACCACCCTACTGTCGTACATGACCTTCAGGATTTCTTCATCAGCTTTTCATCTGAAGCTGGTTGAATTCAGTCTGCTCAGTGAGATTAGATTCTTCTTAAAGCTAGGTATGTATCGGACCTCATCCAACTTCTTCACTATTCCACATGGAGTTTCATGCTGACCATCCCACTATCCTTGATCTTACAGCTTAATCCATCTGGCAGGAACACAGTGCCATCACAGATCTTCAGGGAGTCAAACAGCTCTTCTCTGCAACATACATGATGAAAATAAGCAGAATTCATAATCCACTGAAAGATAAAAATAGATACCTCATCAAAAATCAGAAGGATATCATCACTGCTTTTATATCGCTACTAGCCACCGCCACAATAGCCCTTATCCGATCCTTGAGTTGTGGGCAATCTTTGACTCGATGCCCCAACTCGTCGCATTTATAGCATCTAATCTTACTTTGGTCCCTCATTTTGGACTTGGATCATCCTCCTCATAATTCTCTGCCTCTTCGTCTACTGCCTCTTGCTCCTTCAGAAATCGTCAAAGTTGAGCTGCCGCCATCTGAACTCAAAGCTGGGTTCTTCTTTCTAAGAATTTCGTTCTAGAGTATCACTACAGTGACCTCGTCCATCTTGATGGTGCTCTTTTCCACTAAAAAAGCAGTCACCAAGGACTTATACGAAGGAGAAAGTGATGCTAGTAAGACCAACGCCCTGATCTTCTCCTCAACTTTTTTGCCAATACTGAGGAGATCGGTGAGGATCTTTTGAAAGTTGGATAGATGCTCCCACATGCTCTAACCTTCATCCATCCGTAGTTGATAGAACTGCCTCCAAAAGAAGAGGATGTTGGTGAGCGACTTTGTCATATACAACTCTTCGAGTTTTGACTATAGTGTCATTAGAGAAGTCTTGCTAAGTACATTGATCACCACATTATCTATTAAGTACAAGCGGATCGTACTCATCGCTTGCATCTAGATCCACTTCTAATCCTTTATCTCTATGGTGGTTGGAATCTCATCGTACAAGAGAGCGTCAATTAAATCATGTTGGATGAGGATATCCTTTATCCTTGCTTGCCATAAGAAGAAATTATCCTTCCCATCAAATCTATTGATCTCCATCTTGATTGCACTTATTTTCTTCATGTTCTTCAATTTTTAGCACAACTACTGTAATCTGCTCTCCGGTACTATCTAGCTCTGATACCACTTATTAAGAATCTAGTATCAATGGATTGCAATAGAAAGAAAGAAGAAAATAAAATAAGAAAGCAATCAAGTACGTGGATCAACCTAAAGGCTCGCCTCCATGGGGCATGCAAAACTTCACTATGAAAAAGAAAGAGATACAAGAGGAGATTACCCACTCTCAACTCACGTATATAATTCTCTCAATCAGAAATTATCCTGAACAAACTCTTTTTTGGAGATCCCCTGAAATGATCGCAATCTGTTGCCTAGCAATCTGCCCAAAGCCACTGCTCCTGCTGTCACTAGCATCCTTCTCTATACTCTCTGTGTCTCAGGCTCTCTAAAAAATACTAAGCCACAGTCCAGCCACACTCAAGCTCTCGATCTGCCATGCCTTTTAAAGGCATCTATCCGACTCAGGATCGGAGTCTACAGTCCCAAACAAACTCAAACAAGTCCCTCGGTTCGTTAGATTACGACCACAGCCCTCTATGACCGTTGGACCACGCAAATCGCATCAAATGCCATGATAGAAAGCCTGGTCCATGCCCTCTGGCACGTGGACCGCATAAAAATGCCCCATGCCCACACCTTGTTCGCGAGGCCGCTTGGGCCCGGGCTGCGCTCGCCCGCGCATGGTGCTGGGCCGTGCGCCCGCCCGCGCATGGCGCTGGCCCGCGCTGCCTGGGCATGCCTAGGTCGGCCCATGCATGGCGCTGGCCCGCACTGCCTGGGCGGGCCTAGGCCAGTCGGCACATGGCTGGTCCACGCACCTGGGCTGACACACCTATGGGCCTGCGATGGTGTGCCCCACTACCGACATCCTGTCCGATGCTCTGCATGCTCCTTCGTGTGTATGTTCGTTGTCTGATCTCCGATTGAGGTGTTCTTAGGTTCGTTGGACTCCGTTCATCATCCTGGATCTTGCTGTGGGCTTAATATGGAAGAATTTGAGATGCTTTTCTCAACATTTTGGCCATGAATAATTATTAAATTTTAATAAAGAAATAAGTTTGTAATATCATTATGAATGATGTTACTGCTTTCTGTGGATAATTAAACAATGGTGTATATATATTATCACAATTCATTAATATAGTCTATTCTATTGGCAAGCACCCAAGATTAGATAGTGTATTAGATATCTACTTATGGCACTGTAGGTTAGGTCATATAAATAAGAATAGGATAAACAGGTTGACTCAAGAGGGAATCCTCGAAGTCAATGATTGTGAATCACTTTCAACATGTGAGTCATGTCTTCTTGGTAAAATGATCAAATCATCTTTTACTGAAAAAGGTGAGAGAGCCAATGAGCTCTTAGGTCTAGTACATACTGATATATGTGGACCAATAAGCATAAGTGTCAGAGGTGGATATGTCTACTTCATCACTTTCACAGATGATCTATCCAGATATGGATATGTCTATCTGATGAAACATAAGTCGAATTCTTTTGAAATATTCAAATAATTTCGAAGTGAAGTAGAAAAATAAATCGAAAAGAGTATTAAAACTCTTCGATCTAATCGAGAAGGAGAATATCTTTCTGGTGAGTTTCTCACATATCTAGAAGAGAATAGGATTCTCTCTTAATGGACTCCTATTAGAATACCATAGCACAATGGTGTGTCTGAAAGAAGAAATCGAACTCTATTAGATACGATCTGATCCATGATGAAATTTATCAGCTTATCGATATCCTTCTGGGGATATGCATTCGAATCGACTTGTTATCTATTAAATAGGATTCCAAGTAAGTCTGTAGTTAAAACCCTATATGAGATATGGACAGGACATAAACCAACATTTTCATATCTTAGGATTTGGGGGTGCTCGGTTTATGTTAAACGGTTAGTTACAGACAAACTTGGACCTAGGTCTGATAAGTGTACATTCATAGGGTATCCAAAAGAGACCAAAGGATACTATTTCTACCATGCTGATGAACAAAAGGTGTTCGCCAGTCTTAAGACAATCTTTTTGGAAAAAAAATTTCTTGGTGAGGAAACTGTTGCCTCTAAGGTTGAACTTGATGAAGTTCAACAGATAGAAAGTTCGATACAGAATATTGAATCTAAGTCGGATTTGATCAGATCAAATCCGAAGCCTAATGAATCTACACCATTAAGGCAATCCGATAGAGTACTACACCATCCGATCAGATACTATGGATTCTTGATTCGGAATGGTGATCCCATCGAATTCGATGAGAATGATAAGGATTCGATCACTTATATGGATACGATACAGAGATCCGACTCTGAAAAATGACTAGAAGCCATGAGATCCAAAATGGATTTCATGAAGGTCAATGATGTATGGACATTAGTTGACCTATCTGAAGGGGTTAAATCCATTGGATGTAAATGGCTATTCAAAAGAAAAAGAGGTGCAGACAGAAAGATGGAGACCTATAAAGTCCATCTGATTATCAAGGGGTATCATCAACGTTATGGTATTGATTATGATGAGACATTCTCTCCAGTGATAATGCTCAAATTCATTCGGATAATGCTTGCAATAGCTGCCCACCTGGACTATGAGATTTGATAGATGGATGTGAAGACGGCTTTTCTAAATGGAGAGCTAATCGAAGAGGTGTATATGATATAACCTGAGATATTCACATCCATAGATGAGTCCAAGATGTGCAGGCTTCAGAGATCTATTTATGGATTAAAGCAAGCATCTCGGAGTTGAAACATGTATTTTGATAAAGTGATCAAAATGTATGGCTTCGTTAAGAACGAAGAAGAACCCTGCATTTACAAATGGGCAAATGGTCCAGCAGTGATATTTCTTATTTTGTACGTGGATGATATTTTCTTAATCGAGAATGACATCCCTGCACTATAAGAAATAAAAGTCTGATTGTCATCACATTTCTCCATGGACTTGGATGAAGCATTCTACATCCTAGGGATAAAAATCTATAGGGATAGATCTAAAAAGATGCTTGGTATATCCCAATCCACGTACATAGAAACTATGCTGAAGAGGTTCAGCATGGAGAATTTCAAAAAGGGCTATCTTTCGATATAGGCCATGAAATTTTTCTCTCTAAGAATGATTGTCCGACAACTCCTAAAGAGAGAGAGCGTATGAGTAAAATTTTATATGCTTCGACAGTGGGGTCTATTATATATGCAATGATATGTACGAGACTAGACGTGGCATACTCACTAGGAGTAATGAGTAGATACCAGTCTGATCCTAGAAAAAATCATTGGAAGGTAGTTAAAACCATCCTTAAGTATTTGAAAAATACTAAGAATCAATGGTTGGTTTATGGTGAGTCAGATTTGAAGCTTATGGGGTTTATAGACTTCAGCTTTCCATCTGACCATGATGACAGTAAAAATATATCGAAATATATCTTTATTCTAAATGGTGGAACCGTCTGCTGAAAAAGTTTCAAGCAGCATACAGTGGCTGACTCTATTTGCGAAGCAGAGTACATGGCAGCATCAGATGCAGCAAAGAAAGCTGTGTAGCTGAGTAAGTTCATCACCAAGCTTGGAGTAGCATCCTCCATTGATGGTCCAGTCCTGCTCTATTGTGACAGCACTGGCGCCATAGCTCAAGCAAAGAAACTGAAGGCATACCAGCAGACAAAACACATTCTACGCCGCTTTCATTTGGTCCGTGAGATCGTGGATCGTGATGATGTCGACCTTCAGAAGATCGATGGAAAGGAGAACCTAGCCAACCCCTTCACTAAAGCCCTGGTAATCAAGGAGTTCGACAATCATAAGTCGAAGATGGGTATTAGATACTGTGCCGAGTGACTTTAGGATAAGTGGGAGTTGTTAAAAATTATGTTTCAAAGTCAATCATCAGTCTGTTGATAGTTGAGATATTGTAATTAATTTATTAATTAATAAAAAGTATTTTGGTATCTTTTTTTCATCATAAATTTACATCTTCTAATAAACTCCATTATTGTGATGAAGTCCTTAGGACTATTTAGTTTTGATAAAGAGAGAATTTATCGATTAGTCCTTAAATTTATTTACGATCAAATGATAAGCTATTAATTAGGACGATAGTGTCTATCAAGCATAGATAACTATATGCTATATAGGTTGATTATCCTCTTAACCAAGAAGTGTGAAGACACTGGTATGGCATACAGATGAGATATATAGATACATCATCATTGAACGTAATCAACTTCAAAGCATTCTGCTGTTGAGAATATCTCTGATGGGATATAGGTATAAGTATCCCTTAGATCTGAAATCACCTCAGTGACTTGCAAGCAACTTACTGTGCTTTAGTACCGAACTAACTGAATTTTTAATTTAGCAATGGAAGGCTTTTGGGCATAGTCAAGTACTTGCAAAGTCAGAGTGTTATCAAGATAGAATTGACCACTCCAAGAGTTGGAGAAGAATGTATCACTATATTTCAATATAGCAAAACCTTGACCAGGATAATCCATCAGATGGATTTGATATTTTAAAATACAATATGGACAACCTGATCAGAGTTGACAGTTGAACTCTGAGGTGTCCTACGAGCATTATGGTCAAGGGGATGAATTACATGAAAATTATATTCGCATGGGTTCTAAGGATGGTGTTCTACACTTTTCGATTTATCCGGCCATCAGATATCATTACTAGATGATCATTTTGATTGATATAAAAATTTATTTCTGTGCTATCGACTTAAGTTCAGACCTATGAGATCACATACATCAGAGTTCATATTTCGATCGAATGGTTGATCAGCGATTTAGAATCATTTTAGGGTTAAATAATCAATACGATTGGTGTTTAACCTAGTGCAAGTATTATAAGAGGATCGATTAGTAATTTGATTATTAATTAGCTTAATTTGATTAAATCAGAAGGTTGAGATTAAGTCTAATTAAATATGATTTAATTAGATTTAGTTTGGGCTTGATTGGATCAAGTTTAATTGGCTTATTGGATAAGTCAAGTGCAAGAAAGAACTAGTCCTAGTCTAACTAGGACTCGGGTCAACCCAATTTTTTAATTTGATTAAAAAATTAAATTAAAATTAAAATTAATTTAATTTAATTTAATTAAGTCTTTAAATGAATTAGGATCTTATTTAATTGGGTTAGTTTATTCTTATTTTTATTTGGTTAAAAGATCTTGTTTGACCAAGTCAAAATAAGAGTCCTAGTGTGACTAGGACTTCCTATTTCTTGCGCCATCTAATCCTCACGCCCCATCCTTTTCTCTTTATGTTTTTACGTGAATAATCTCCATGCCTAAGATTTCTCACGCCTTTCTTCTCTCTTTCTTTTTCTCATATGGAAGTTTGTTGGAAGACCAAGTCAAAAAAAGAATTAGTTTTGCTTAAGGATTCTATGAGATAGAATCCTTGTCAACAACTCTTTCCATAAGTGTGCTGACCCATCCTTTCTTATTTTCTTTGATTTTTATGGTAAAAGAGGATATTTTTTGTGCACCCCCCTTGCTGGTCCATGGCAAAAGAAAAAGGTGGGGGCGCCTAAGAGTTGGGGGCCCCAATAACTTTTCTTATTTGGTCCTTCCTAGTTTAGATTTTTTACGCCCCAATAACTTTTCTTATTTGGTCCTTCCTAGTTTAGATTTTTTACCTAACTTGGACTCTACATATCTCTTTATTTAAAAAAAAATTGGCTAAAATTTTTATGAATTGTAGACATTTGAGAGGCCTCTTTGGTGTAAAAAAATTAGAGAAAAATTCATCTAGGTTGTGGAGATATTGAAAATACAAATCAGAGTGTCTAAAAAAAAATAAAGAAGAAGAAGAGGGTCTTCTTCTAGGGTTTTTGTTCCAGATCTTTTTTTCTTTTTTTGTGAGCTTTTGAGAGGTGTCTCAGCATCATAAATCTTTCTCTTTTCTTCTGATATTTTAGAGTATCCAAATTTCGAAGAAGGAAGCATCGGATCAATCGTCGAAGAGAGATCAGCACAGTGCTAGCATACTGTACTAATTTTCTGCATCAGGATCTCTGATCGTGTTCGTAGGCTCAAGTAGATGACTCCTAGAGGTCGAACGCATATGTGGCTCATGACTTCATTCTCAAATCTAGATCAGCAAGTTAGAACGTCTAACTTGCTCAGATAATAGATCTGATCTATTAACTTGATACCTGCATTTGATGTAGTGTAGATCTAAATTGATTTGATCAATATTTTTTTTTATTTAATTTTAATTTTTGATTTAATATCATATCTTGATCATGTAATAGATCTAAGATCTAGGTATTTACATATTTATTTAAATAAATATTTAATTTATTTAAGTCTTCCACTGCATGATCTTGAAAAAGTTTTAAGATCTATCCGTAAAACCCTAGATCTGGTTTCTTCATATCCTATACCTACTATTATATATAAATGATATGCTTATAGCCAATAGAAGCATGAAGGCTGTGAAAAGATTGAAAAAAGCATTATCATCTAAATTTGAGATAAAAGATTATGATCCAGCAAAGAAGATTCTTAGAATGAAGATTTGCACAGATAGATACAAAAGAGTATTCCATTTATCATAAGAAAGATATGTCCAAAAAATTCTGAAGAGGTTTGGTATAGAGAAGACCAAACATATAGAGACATCATTACTAAGCCACTTAACTCTCTTCAAGTATCAAAGTCTCTAGTCCGAAGAAGAGAGAGTATATGGATAAAGTCTCTGATGCAAATATTGTAGGCAATGTGATGTACACCATAGTATGCTGTAGATCAGATATAACACACACAATGAGTTTGGTTAGTAGGTATATGACTAATCCTAGAAAGGATCACTGGAAAACATTGAAGTGGGTACTGATATATCTACAGAAAATAAGAGACTATGGTCTAGTATTTAGTGGGCAGTCGAGAGGATTTAAAAAAAAAATCCATGGATATATATATATATGAAGGTTCGGATCCTCTAGAAGGATTTATAGATGCAAACTATACTTGTGATCTTGATATAAGAAGGTCTACCACTGGATACCTTTTCTACATGTTTGGTGGATCGGTATTTTAGAGATCAACCCTTCAACTAATCATGATCTTATCTACCATAGAGGCCAAGTATATTGGAATTACAGAGATTGCAAAGAAAGCTCTTTGGCTTAAGAGACTGATTGTTGAGATGGGGGTACTGTACAATGATCGATAGTCAGAGTGCTCTACAGCTGGCATAGAATTCAATCTATCATGCACGCATAAAATATATAGATATGAGGTATCACAGGATCAGAAAGCTGATGGAGGAGGGTGAAGTGGAGTTGTTGAATTTCATACTAGGAAGAATCAGTTAGATGCACTCATGAAGGTACTCCCTAGCTTTTAGATGTATGTGGCACGAATGGGTTTGCAAGGAAGAGCTGAATTTACAATGAATTGGGAGCATCAAGATGGAGAATGTGAGCTCAGGTGTAGTACTCCCAAGCCTTGAAAATATGAGAAGAAAAGTCATGAAAAGATGGGAGCGAGCCAGCAAGAAAAATCTGCCTGGATAGCAGAGGAGTTGACTCGATGCTAGGTGAGTTGACTTGATCTTAGTTCAAGTTGACTCGATCCAGAGTTCACCAGACAGAGAGCTGCATTTTGGAAGTGCTGAGCTGACATGTAGGTGGAGTCGACTTAGATGCATGCGAGTAGAATCGGTCTTAGATGGAGTCGAGTTGATTTTCGCGAGCAAATTCGAGCGGAATTTCTGTTTGGATTTGACAGTTTTTTTTGAGCTTGATACTTGCTCTTATTGTATAATATATACATAAAAATATGTCAAGGATTAGATGATGGCTGAATTCATTGCAATAAAGCTCTTTTCTTTTTGATAATCTCTCTCATTCTCTCTTTCTTTCTTAAATCCATTGTTGGTGCTTCTGCATTGATTCTAAGAGATCTTTCCTTATGCTGGCTAATCACCAGGTGCCATGCCAGTCCATGAGAGGGTCTAATATTCCAACACCAAAAATAGTAGGTTAACAAGTAGGCTATTAGACTCCGACCAAACCATTAGCCCTCTTTCTAATTGCTACATTTGGCGAGGGTTGACCTCTTTCGAGACATCCAACTTATAGCAAGCTGGGTAGGATAGGAGTGGGTCGGGTTTAGAATTTTTTTATTTAATATTTTAATATTTAAATTTTAAAATAAATTATTATTTAATCATATCTCCATCATCGGGATGTTGATATGGTCCTGGATATCGACCTACATTTGATATAGCCATTATAGATATTATTGATGAGATCTCTGTTGATAGTCTTGCATATCTGCAAAGAGATCTCAATATCTTAATTTTGGATATTAGTAGAGGCCTCGATGTGGGATCTCGAGAGATAACTTAGACATTTTCAAAATTTTTGCCTTCCATCATGGTTTATCTTAGTCTTAACAGTCTATAAGATCAGGGCTTGCAAACAACACAATATTGGACACCCAAGGTCCCAAAAATAGTAGGTTAGCAAGTAGGCTATTAGACTTCTCATCTGTTTGATCTATTTTGATGCACTTAACCTATTTAATCTATTAAAAATTTATTTAATCCATTTAAAATTCATTTAACTTGAACAAGATCCACTTAACTTGATCCAACTCATTTATTAAATAGGTTATATAGGTTGTATTATCCATCCAATATTCTCTCTGGATTTTGATCCCCCAGAATCGAAGTTGATAGATTTTTTAACCACTATATCCAGCTTGACCTGCCTCCAACTTGATCCAACTCTATTGCCACCCCCTAATCATTTAGATTTCAAGAACAGATTGCCTAAGATTCAAACCCAATTAATGTAATATGTTATGGACCCTATTAATCTTCTAGGTTCAATATCATTTTTTTTTTCTGGTCAAGGTTGAGATCAGGGAATTGACTGCAGCTGCCAGACCTTTTATGTGAATTTGTTATGCTCACCACTTATTTGAATGAGTTCATTACCTCAATCTTTGCAATTTAATTTAGTCCTAGGTGGAATAAAAACTCAACACCTCAAGAAATCAAAGGCAAAAAATTCATATACATATTCAAATTAACAAAGAGAGACTCCATTACAGATCTTCTGGTTGCACACTTCACAAGCTGGTATTGAAATTTAATTATATTGACCATCGACCAGCGGCATGGAGGGCGCACCCAAGAAACAAAAAGAGTAGTTGGCTAGCGTGAACCACCAGCGTCGCGCGCTCCCAAGAAAGGAGAAAAATCGCTATCATGTTTAAGCAAAAAAAAAAAAAAGACTTTTAGAGAGAGAAGCTCTGAGTTTTTTTAAAGAAAGAACTCGCCATAGCCTTCTTCAACACCCAAACCGACCACACCCCCCAACCGCCGGTCAGCTGATAGCATCAGACCTTCTCATCAACTCAAGCTTAAGGTAAGTACAAGCCTCCAAAACCTTCCCTTAACCTGCTGGAATTTACATGCAGTGGCAACTATTATATTCTCCTTTGGGCTTCCTCTTAGAGCAAGCAAAAGCTATCTTAAATGAGTCTTTTGACCTAGAATTCAGGCTCATCCTCCTCAGGTGAGAATTTCGATAATGAAGGAGATGACCGAGACTTCTGGTTTGGCTTGGGGGGGAATCCATCCCCATCTGAATCCAAGAAAAAGCCAGCGACCCAACAGCAACTTGGTAGCCCCTCGGGCGCAACTGCCTCAATCCAGGGTGGAAAGTAGTAGTGCAGTGCAGTGCTAGAGATAGACAACCACATGGAGTCACATTTCATGAAGGCTTCAATCGAAACGAGGCGCTGGTTTAGCTATTGGTTCTTATTGTTCCAGCTACATCACTTGAGGCCAGATCCTGGGGCCAAGCCAGCTACTCTGATAACTATTTACCACAAAGAAGGGTGGTAGTCTTGCTGTGTTCAAATTCAAATTCTAAAGTAAGTCATCAAACTGACAAATTAAACTTCAGCACTGACTCAAAAAGATCAGAAACTCCTCTCGCCAGGCTTCCACTGGCTTCATACCAATGACTTCAAGCACTATGAACAAGCAAATCACATCACCAACGACTAGTCCCTTGGTGCCTACAAAACAAGTCTTCTCTAAAATACTTATGGGTTGTGATAGGCCCCAGCAACGAGAAGAAACTCCATCCAACTTCTCTGAAATGGCCACTCACTTCACCAAGCACGGGGCACCAAAGGCGGCTTTACAAGTGCAGCGCCTGAATTAGAATGAAGAAGATTAAATAACTTGGGCTGGTGGAAGAATCCTTAGCGGCAGCAAATATTCTCTTCATCAACTCCCTTACGGCAGCACAGATTTTAAATATGGGTAAGAAATGTTGATTACTATTTGATTCTGGTAATTATTTCAGTCCTTGTGATAAACTGAAGGTGATGGAAGTGCAGCGATGTGGTAAAGTAGCTGGTAATATCTTTAGGCCGGTCGACTAAAAACCCTCTATTGGAAGAAGCTAGCTTATTAGAATGACATCATCTTTTGGGACTCTTAGAATCTGGATGTCCAGGCCTCAAACTATGTATATAACATCCGCCACCTCTTCTTGCAGGCAAGGGCAGTTTTGGTTGTCTACCACTGAACTTCTTGCGAATGTAGGCTTGAGAAGGGATATCTTTCATTTTGCTAACATCATAGAAAGTGCTTCTACCTGGTCCCTTCTATTACCATCTATTGTATTTCTTTCTGTTTCTGTCTTGCATCATACATGATCCTTAGCTGGAATACTAGACGTATTGGTAAACCAAAAAAAAAAGGGCCATCAAAGAAATTGTCAACTTATCAAAATGTTCGGTAGTTTGTCTTCAAGAAACTGAGCAGGAAAAAATGAATATAATAGATTACAAAAAGCAATTTGTGGAGTCAAGGTAGGAGATTGGGTAGCCAAAGATGCAGAAGGTTCAGCAGGTGGTCTTCTAGCATGCTAGGAGAACATGGAATATGATGGAAATATAGACAAGAAAGGCATCTATTCGATAACTGTTAGATTGGTTAGTAAACACACGAAATTCGAATGGTTGCTCACTAATGTATACAGTCTGAATAACCGCAAGGACAGCGTCAAAGTTTCATTGGGGAGCTATGCTCTCAGCGCGTGAGGAGAACCAACTTCCTTGGATTTTAATTGGAGACTTCAACACCACAAGTTTTCAATCAGATCATAAGGGAGGGGGAAGTACTCAAAGACTGTCAAACCTTCTATATTTGATAAAACTTAGACTATTCGGCAGGCACTACACCTGGACCAACTCTAGAGGTGATCCCACTTTGGCAACGTTGGATCGTTGCTTTGCTTCTATTGAATGAATTAAGAAATTTTCTTTTACCAACCTAATTGCAATGGCCTGACTGACATCTGCTCTCTCCCGTTGTGACAGTGCCCTCAAAGCCAAGGTAAGATTCCAATCTCTAAACCATTCCGTTTCGAGAACTCCTGGCTCATCTTGTAGGATTTGACGATATGATCAAATCTTGGTGGGATATAGGTCCTGTCTCAATCAATCCTACTACGACTCTTGTGCTGAAGCTTCGAATGTTTAGAACAAAACCAAAAGTTTGGAATAATACTAAGGTCGGGAACATGATAACACAGAAAAACAACATACTAGACAAAATTGCCCTCTTGGATGCTGAAGAGGAGCATAGAAGCCTGCTCCCTACCGAATCTGAAGAGCGAACTGAACTCCAAAATAGATTGGATCTCATTCTTATTAAGGAAGGGCAACTATAGCGACAGAGAGCTAGAGTTCAGTGGCTCAGTAATGAAGATCGAAACATAATATTTTTTCATCTGTGGGCTAGCAATTGAAAGTGGAAAAACCAAATTACAGAACTAATTCATCAGGAAACAACAATGACATAACAGCGACAGCTGCAAGATTGTTTTCAAGAGTATTTCTGCAACCTACTGGAAAATTCAGAAAAATCATATATCTACATTGATTGGCAGGCACCATACCTGGAAGGATCATTGCAAATGAAAGACTTGGAAATACCTTTCACCGAAGAGAAAGCAAAATAAGCGGTCTTCCAGCTCGTGTCCTAGAAATCTCTAGGGCCTGATGGATTTTCTTTTGCCTTCTGTAAATACTTTTGGTTCACTATTAAAGGAGACCTCATAAACATGTTTCGGAGTTTCTACAACTACCAAGTGTCTTTCGAAAGACTCAACTACTCCTATATAACCCTTATCCCAAAGAAAGATTTAAGTTGCACCATAAAGGACTGCCGCCCAATCAGTTTGCTTAACGGAATGGTTAAAATTGTTTCCAAGGTGCTATTAGGTAGATTGGCCTACAAACTTGATAATCTAGTCACAACAACCCAGTTGGGATTCATCGAAGGTAGAAGTTTGTTGGATAATTTTGCTATAGCGCAGGAACTTGTGTCTCAGATCACCACACTCAAACAGAGGGGAATTATCTATAAACTGGATTTTGAAAAGGCATTCGATAATATAATATGGATATTCCTCATCAACCTACAAAAAGCTAGGGTTTTTGGGGACAGATGGTGTAACTGGGTTGAAAACATAATCTCTACCGCTAAATCATCGATTATTGTCAATGCCTCAATTGATAAACCTTTCGATCATTGTAGAGGCCTGAGGCAAGGAGATTCCCCTATTCCCCCCAATTATTCATACTTGTGGTTGATGTTCTGGACCGCATCTTTAAGTCAGTAGCGAAACATCGGTTAATTGAAGGCATTGGTGGAAACATAACGGCTCTTCCAAAGTTTATAGTTCGTGGACGACACGCTCATCTTCAGCAGCGTGTAAAAGAAAAGCATCACTGCTCTTCTCTACTCTTTTGAACTGCTATCGGGGTTGCGATGATAAATCGTAAATTCTGGGCATCGGAATACAAAAAGAAACTTTGGAATAGATTTCAGTCACTCTAGGTAGTCAATCCACATAATTATCTCTAAAATACCTAGATAATGCTCAGCAAAAGCAAAATCCACAGAATTTTTTCTGAAATATCTAGGTACGACGCTCAGCTATTCTCCCTTCGCTACACCCGCTGTTAGCAGATATTCTCTCTTGTGTGCTTTCTCTCTGGATTTCTTCTTAATCTCGCATGCTTCCCATGAAGCTAATCAGCTGGCTTATGCTCTTGCATCATTACATAAGGTTATCTTGTTCTCCCCTATTTCTTTGCTACCCTGCTGCTAGGTTACTTATTTTTACTGATATGGCGGGTATCCATTTTCCCAGAGCCTAGGTTTTTTTTTTAGTTTATTTCTTTTCTTTTGGGGCGTCAGAGCCCCATCTCTTGTAACCAAAAAAAAAAAAAAAAGAAAAGAAAAGCACAAACTCAAGTCGATCGGATAGGCTCCACTACTGAAAAAAATCAGAAAAAAATTAGCAGATTGGAAAGGTAAATTCCTTTCTATTGCTAGTCGATTAACACTCCTTAATGCAGTTACGTTACTGGGGGCATTTTGGACGTCAAATTTCCTGATGTTTCAGGATATTATCAAAAAAATCAACAAATTAAGATGCCGATTCCTTTGGGCTAATGCTAAAAATTCAAAGCTCGGTATGTGAGCTCAAAAATGGTACTTTCTAATTTTAAAAATATAAAAAAATAGATCATAAAAAGATGGAAGCAAGTCGAAAAAAAAATCAGTCCAGATAGCAAAGTTCAAAAACTAGACTGGCTCATCCTGAGACTGAGTTGGCTAAGTTGAAAACTGGACTGGCTCAGTCCATGACTGAATCAATTAGGTCTCAGAAAAAAATTCAGACAGAAAGCAGTATTTTTGGGCTGTTAGCATGGTACACAACTGGATCGGCTCAGTCTCAGATTGAGCTAACCTAGTTGCAAATTAGCCAGTCCAGTCTGAAATTAGACCGGCTCAGTTTTTATGAATTTGTTTTATGTATGTGGGTTATTTGGATTTTGGAGAGTTTTTCTATGAGCTTGGAGCTTGATCTTTTTGTAAAGTATAAATACTGAAAATAGATCAAGATTGTATATGATGCTAAATTCATTAAATAAAGTTCTTTTCTTCCAGAAAACTCTTGTGCTCTCTTTCTCTCTTTTCTCTTGAATTCATTATTTTACTTCCGCGTTGATCCTAGAAGATTATTCCTTATTACTTGGCTAATCACAAGCGGCCACACCGGTCCGAGAGAGGATAGTTTATCCCAATAATTGGTATCAGAGTGGTATTGCGTGGAAGAAAAAAAAACACCTAGGGTTACTACATCCAGAATTTGTTGCATCATGTTTTATCCAAAATCTTTTTGTTTCTTCATTGTTTGTCTTTAGATTAAGATGGAGATTGGTTACACGGAGGGATGGTGATATAGATAGTTGAAAAGAGAATTTAGGGCATTTAAATCTTCTTTGAATGATAGTATTACTGGTGTATGATCGAAGAAGGGTGTTAGAGATCTGTTCTTGACTTGTTTGAAGTCATGGGATCGAGTGGATTCAAGATGGATTTTGAGAAGTTTAATAGCAAAAAAAACTTTATCCTATGGCAGTAAAGGATAAAAAACTTATTGGTTCAGTAGGAGATCTACAAGGTCTGTTGCTATAGGCTACGGCAATGGTTATATAATCGCTGCCACTGCAATCATCGTTGTAGGTCTATGGCAGCGATTGTTACAGCGGTTATGAAAATCGATGCCATAGACTATCTATTGCAGTGATTTTTGAATCGCTGTCATATTTTGACCTATGACAGCAGTTATGTAACCATTGCTATTTCTTGACCTATGGGAGCGGTTATATAACCGCTACTATAGATCTATGGCAGCGGTTATTGAACCGCTGTCATAGGTTCTATGACAGCGGTTGACACACACCTACTGCAGCAGTTGGCATGTCTATGGCAGCAGTTGTAAAATCGCTATCGTATCTTTTAAATAATTAAAAAAAATAAAATTTTTAATTTTTTATATATTTTATCTGATAAATATAGAGATATATAATATTAAAAAATATTATAAATATAAAAATATTTCTAAAATGCTAAAATTTTATTGTTAAATAAAATTTATTATAATATTTTTTTAAAAAAATACATCAAAAGTATCCTAAATCTACGTCGTCGTCGTCACCGAGATATGGAGCACGAACTAGAGCCGGAGCCAAAACTAGAAGAGCTGAAGTTGGAATGTGGGCCAACATATCCTCAAAGCCCGTGAAGACACTTCCAAAATGCACGCTGAGCATCGATACCATATCTCTCATGATGTCCTCCAGATGAGATGCGCGCTCCTCAACCCAATCTGCCCGCGTTGCAGCATGATCTACATGTGCCAATGCCTCCTCAAGCTCCTCCCGATTGATAACATTGAAAGCCTGTGAAGAGACGCTCATCTCAGACCAATAGCTGGTCGGCATATGTCTGGGTCTGCATCGAATCTTTCCAGAGTGCTCAGGCCCCAAGACCTGAGACAGATGGTCATGGGAGCCAGAGGTATCTGGACCCTCAAGTGCATCTAACTGATCCTGTAATTATAAATTCAAATAAAATTTTATAAAAAATGCTATAATACTAATCATATATACTAATATATTTAATACTTACAAAAATCCTCTCGATCGCGGCATTCATCGGTCCGCCCTTCTTGTTCGTATGGTTGGATCGGAAGATCTCGTTACGATTAGGCATCACTCCATCTTTCATCAGTTATAACAAAGGATCAATTTATCAAAAAAAATTAAAAAAATATTAATTTAATTATCTAGTAAGATTTAGAATTCATTACTTTTCTATGTACACGACTGGCCATAGACTCATGATCGAGAGTGTGTGTATACTCCTGAGCTATCCAGTTCTTTCGGTTCTGATGGAAAGTAGCCTAACAAGTATTCAAATAAATAATAAATATTTAAAAATATTTAAATATAACTTTAAGTATATCAAAAAATTTAAAAGTTAGTAATTTTATCTCAAACTCCTGGCTTCTCCAATGTGTAACCATCCTTTCCTATTGACTCGGAGGACAGTCCTATATCCAAGGAAAGCTCCTTCAGAGTGTCTCATCGGTGCTCGAGCTATCCTCTATGGAGCTTGACCTTGTAGCCCCAGTACAACTTCTTGATCTTCTTTAGTCAGGCATCTTGAACCCTCTCATGATCAGAAAAGTCATACCTTCTCTGCACAAAGTTATCAAAAGTCAGTTACAAAATTATTCTAATCAAACATAGTGTAGACATATAAAATGCATAAATATAATTAAGATGCACTTACCCATATCTCCTCCCACACTCGGTCCCTGACAGCAGCATCCATCAATCGCTAGTCTCTGGGCTCTACGAAAATAATGTCTGACCGTCTCACAAGCACTCCAAAAAAGAAATGCATCTTCCGTGCGGTCTTTCCTACTGACCTTCCCTCTGTATCACACTGCACCATCACCTGATGCTAGCGGTTCCATACATGCGCCATACATGTGGGACCGTAAAATGTCTGGCTCGATGATGCACCTGCAATGAAAATATATTATGCAAATATATAAGTATACAAATACTATATAATAAATAAATAAATAATATAATAAAAATATACAATCAGATGTCGGTGGAGTAGCATATGTCGGAGATGTGAATGATGGTGGAGGCTCAGATATCGATGGAGTAGATACCGTCGGTGGAGTAGATGCCAACGGTGGAGATCCCTAAGCAGCCGATGCGGAGGTGGATGGAGTATGCTCCGACTACTCCTCAGATGCCAAACTCCGCATAACCCACCGAGGGGTAGGGGTGAAAGCTAGATGGCATTTCAGTGCCATCGTGACCTGCAACGTTAATGAATATTAACCAATATAACATGTTGAATAATAATATTAGCAACACATCAATAAATAGATTCTAATAATTTATACCAGAATGTTGAAGTCATCGCCTAGTGGCATCTATAATATGGACATCACCATCGCTTCTGACAAATGTGTATGGGACCTCGACAGTACTAGATAAGTTTTATACTAAAGAAATACTTTGCATGCATGGTCTAACATTGCCATCAACTTTGGTATCATCAAAAATATGCCTAGGCACTATCTTCACAACAACACCCCATTGAGGCTTCAAGGGATTACCAACGTAGAAGATTTGACTAGCTTGGGAGGCAAGTATATACGGTTCTTCAGTGCGGAGATGGTGTTGCATGTTAACGAGAATAAAACCACACTCATCAGTCTTCATCGCAGACTGTGATAAGGTGTCAAACCAATTGCACTTCATCAATGCAATCCTTCCTTTAGAATAATAGTCCAAGATGACTATCTTCTCTACCATACCATAATAGTTCAAATCTTCCGTACGAGGCTATAAATCCCTCGAGCTAGCATAACACCCAATCGTGGCGCTCAACATGATGCCATTATTTTGTGTTACCATATTACAGACCTACTATGAATATTAAATCTATAGCTGTTAATGATGAGCTATTTATACTCACGCTCAGATGTGTGCCATCCCCTGATCTTGGCTATCTCCGCCCTCCCCTCATCTTTTCGACCGCCCATCTCCCACTCAATCTCCATCGCCAGCGAGGCCAGATCCCTGCCTCCCTGATCCCTCTCTCCCTCTCTCGATCTCCCTTATCGGAGAGGCCGGATCCCCTCCCTCCCTCTCTTCCTCTCTCGATCTCCCTCACCGATGACGGCGGCGAGGCCGGACCCCCTCCCTCCCTCACTCGATCTTCCTCGCCAGCAACGGTGGCGAGGCCAAACCCCTCCCTCCCTCTCTCACTCTCTCGATCTCCCTTGCCGGCGAGGCTGGACCCCCTCCCTCCTAGTGATGCTGGCGAGGTCGAACCCCCTCCCTCCCTCTCTCTCTCTTGATCTCCCTTATCGATGATGGCAGCGAGGCCGAACCCCTTCCTCCCTCTCTCCCTCTCCCTTTCTTAGTTTTGGATCTGGGAATCGAGTTCGAATACCCAGGATCCATTAGGATCTGGATCTAGTACTTTAAGTATGGATCTATCGGGTATTTAGGTTCGGATCCGATACCAGTAATTAAAATTAAATTCAGATCTGAATATCCAGATTTTGATCCAAACCTAACCCGTTGATAGGTCTAGTCCAGTGATTAATAAATAATACTATAAAATTAAAATAAAAATTATACTTGTAGCTACAGAGAGAAGGTCGCATCGAAAGCTCCGAGGGTCACCGATGATGGTGCTAGAGAAAGATGACGACGCTAGAGGTAACTTGCGAAATAAGAGCAAGATAGTGAGATAGAGAGAGAATAGAGAGAAAGAGGGCAGGAGGTGGGAGAGGGAGAGAGAGGGAGAGGGGGCCTGAAGGGGCACTGTGATGGGGAGGCCAGGGGAGGGGGAGGGTAGGGGCGGGCGGCTGGGGATGGAGAGGCAGGGGGTGGCGACGGTCGAGGATGGGGAGGGAGGGGGTGGTGGCGTCCAGGGATGGAGAGGGTAGGGGGCTGGTGGTCGGGGATGGGGAGGGCGGGGTGGTGGCGGTCGAGGATGGGGAGGGTGGGGCCGAGTGGCCGGGGATGGGAGAGGGTAGGGGGTGGGCGACGACGGTCGGGAGGGTAGGGGGCGGGCGACAACGGTCGGGGATGGGAAGTCCAGCATAGGGGGTGGGTGAAGATCATCGGAGAGGGGCGGCACCGGCCTGAAGGGAGGAGGAGAGGTGCCGATCGGGGGGAAGACTTGGGTGGAGTCTTACCGATGATGGAGAGGAGGGAAAGAGAGAGAGTGCATGGGAGGAAAAAAAATTTAAAGATTTTTAACCTAACCTATGGCAGCAATTTTTGAACCACTACCATAGATCTATGGCAATGGTTATTGGAAACCACTCAATAACCACTGTCATAGATCTACAGCAGTAATTTTCTAACTGCTGCTATAAGTCTATGGTAGCAATTTTCAGTAACCACTGTTGTAGGTTGGAAATAATTTTTTTCTTATTTTTTTCTTAAATATTATATAATTTTAAAATTTAATGCTCATCTTTATCATTCATTATCTAAATAATTATCATTTGAGTATCGTCATAAAAGATTACCTCGATCTGATGGCCCTAGCTTCATCGATCAAAAAAATTTAATTTCAACGATCATAAATGACGATGTGATGATTTGATAGATGAAGACCTTCAATCGATCCAAAAATTTGCAATGATGATTTTGATGATATTTGTAGCATACTATCAAATTTTTACTTCAATCGAATGTCGTTATCATAGTCAATTTAGTATGGAATAATTTTGACCGTTAAATTAGAAACAAGTGATCAAAGGGCTAAACGGTGTTTGATTATGAGATAATTTTTTAGTTAAATGATCTTTACTATAATTTTAATTATTTTATATGATGATAATAGTAAAATTTAAATTATTTTTGTATGAATTATTCATATTAAGTAGATATTGCAAAAGCACAAGCATAACAACCAATGAAGTTTAAGAATGATTATCAGATGACGTATATTTTTAGATCGTTCTTAGTCTCACGAGTTGAAATTTATAATCACCACCATAAAAAATGATTAAAATAGTAGTCAAGATCATTTATAGAAAAAATTATCTCATAATTGGATACTGTCTGGTCCTTTGATCACTCGTTTATCATTTAACGATCGAAATTAATCTATACTATATTGATTAAGATAACGATATCTAATTAAAGTAAAACTTTGATAGTACGCTATAAAAATAATCAAGATCATCATTACAGGTTTTTGAATCCATCGAAGATTTTCATCTATCAGATCATCACATCATCGTTCGTGATTGTCGAAATCAAATTTTTTTGATCGATGAAGCTAGGGTCATTGGATCAAGGCGATCTTTTGTGAAGATACTCTAATGATAATTATTTAGATAATGAATGATGAAGATGGATATTAAATTTTAAAATTATATAATATTTAAAAAAAAAAAAAAATATGACAGTGGTTAAAAAGAACCACTGCTATAGGTTGACCTATAGCAATGGTTATCATTAACCGCTGCTATAGGTCGGACCTATTACATCGGTTACGAAGAACCGCTACCATAGAGTCTATTGCAGTGATTTCAAAAATTATTGCCATAGTATGTGCTACCGTAGACTCTTTTTGTAGTAGTGTCTTGATAAGAAAAGGACCGAAAAAGATCGATGCTGAAGATTGGAAAGAGTTGAAGAAAATTGCTTTCAGCACAATCTGGATGTGCTTAGCTGATCGAATTTTGCCCGAGGTTTGCATAGAGACTACAGCAAAGGAGCTCTAGATGAGACTAAAGAACATATATATAGAAAAGAACATGAGGAACAAGCTATGGTTGAAGAAACAGCTGTATAGTCTAAGGATGCCCGAAGGCGGAGATCTTGTTGCACATATCCAAAGGTTCAATCAAGTGTGTTCTGAGGTGATGAGTTTGGATGTAAAGATCGACAAGGAGGATCAGATGTTGCTACTATTATGTTCTCTCTCAGGTTCGTATGATGGTCTTATAATAATTTTAGTTTATGGGAAGGAGATCCTAAACTATGAAGAGGTTGTTGGTGTGCTCAGATCAAATGAGCAAAGAAAGAAGATCTACAAGGAAGACCCTAAGTCTGAGATCTTAGCTGTGAATGAAAAACAGGAAAGATCAAAGAAGAAGGCAAGAGAAAAATTCAAGGGTAGGTCGAAGTCTCGAGATCAGAAGAAGATATTCAAATGTTATAAATATCATCAGCCTGGACATCTGAGGAGAGATTATTTTTTTTTGAGATCAAAAAATGAGAAGGTCAGTAAGGAAGATGATACAACTTCTGTGAGTAGTGAAAAAGACCTGTTAGTAGATCTGTTAGTTGTATCAGATGGATCCATAGAGTATGATACTATATGGATATTGGATTCAGCATGCTTGCACCATTATACTTCTAATCGAAAGTGGTTTGCTACCTACCAGAAGGTCGATGGTGGAAGTGTCAGCCTTAGAGATGATCATCCGTGCAAAGTAGCTGGGGTTGACTCTATCAAGATGAGGATATACGATAGAATTATTCATACAATATCAAATGTCAGGTATGTACCGGAGTTGAAAAAGAATTTGATTTCTTTGGGCTACTTGGAGGAGTAGGATTATATTTTTAGTAGCCACGCTGGGAGTGGATGTTTGAAAATTTTTAAGAGAACTTTGATAATGATCAGAGATAGAAGACTGAGCAACAATCTTTATAGAATGGAAGGCTCAGTGGTGAATGATAGTGTAGAGATGCTAATAGCGGCATAGGAGGAGCAAATTTTATATCGACCGTGGTACTATCGGATGGGTTATATAAGTGACTGTGGGCTCATTGAACTTAGCAAAAGAGGTATGATCCCAACCCTAAAGAAAAAGGGCATAGATTTATGTGAGCCGTATATCTTTGGCAAACAACATAAGATAAAATTTGCCAGAAGTACCAAGTACAGTGAAGGAGTGCTAGATTTAGTGCACTTGGATGTGTGGGGACTAGCTCCTGTATCAACTAGAGGTGGGGCAAGGTATTTTATCATTTTCATTGATGATTTCTCAAGGAAGGTATGGATTTATCTGATTAAAGAAAAATCAGAGATGTTTACCTAGTTCAGAGCCTAGAGAGCTGAAGTAGAGGAGTCAAGAAGATAGGTGAAGTGTTTGAGGTCGAACAATGAAGAAGAGTATACTAGCTTGGAGTTCAGAAGGTACTGTGAGGAAAATAACATCAAACGTCATTACACAATGAAGATGACTCTCCAATAAAATGGTATCGCAAAAAGAATGAACCAGATCTTGATCGAAAAGGCACGAAGTTTGAGACTGCAGACATCACTTTCAAAATCTTTTTAGGGTGATGTCTTAACTTTTTCTTATTTTCTTGTGAATAGGTCCCCACATCATAAGCTGAATGGATGCATTCCAGAGGAGGTCTGGAGTGGAAAGAAGATGAAGCTTGGCTACTTGAAGATCTTCGATTGTCCGACCTATGCACATGTGGAGGCAACCGAGAGGAGCAAATTGGATTCAAAATCTCAAAAAATGGCATTCATAAGATATCCACAAGAAATCAAGGGGTACCTACTGTGGGACCCTCAGGCACAGAAGTCAGTGATCAACAGGGATATTATCTTTGATGAGAAGAGCATCTTGAGGAGGTATGGGATAGATGGAACTGAAAAGACAAAGGTGAACAACAGTGGCTAGCCTGAGATAGATGACATGTAGTCTGAATCCACGTATAGGAGTGTTCCTATTGAGGTGGAGCTGGGTAAGAGAAAAGATACTCAGATGAAAGACTGGCATGAAGTGCCAGTAGTGTAGATGGATGTGCAAGATCAGTCACAGATATCAGATAGAGATGTGCCAGTGCAAGTAGCTTTGCATAAACTCCAGCGTACTATCAAGAGATCAGTTAGATATGGCATTGATGAGGTTATCTCCTATGCACTCATCACTGCTAATAAAGATCTAGAAAATTATGCAAAGACTATGGAAAGTAAGGATCATGATTCATGGATGCAGGCCATGATGGAGGAGATGGAATCACTTGAAAAGAATCAGACATGGCAGCTGGTGGATCTTTCAGAAGGTGCTCGACCTATTGGCTCAAAGTGGATGTTTATAAAGAAAAAGGTACCTTCAGAATAAGGTAGAGTCAGATTCAAAGCAAGACTGGTAGCAAAGGGATACTCACAAAGGGAAGAGATCGACTACATAGAAATTTTTTCTCCTATGGTGCATCATACATCTATTCAGATTTTGCTGTCACTGGTGGTATAGTACAACATGGAGTTGGAACAAATGGATGTGAAGATGTCCATTCTTCATGGCACATTGGAGAAAAGAATTTACATGAAGCAGCCAGATGGTTTTATAGAGACTGAACAGGAAGAAAAGGTGTGTTTACTCAAAAGATCTTTGTATGGCTTGAAACAGTCCCCTCATCAGTGGTATCGAAGATTTGATAATTTTATTTTGAGCTTGGATTTCAGTAGATGTGAACATGATTGCTGTGTCTACGTCAAAAATATAGATGAGAAGGATGCTCTGTATCTGCTACTGTATTTAGATGATATGCTTATAGCCAGTAGAAGTATGGAAGCTGTGAAAAAGCTAAAAAGGATATTATTATCTGAGTTTGAGATGAAGGATCTGGGTTTAGTTGAGAAAATTTTTGGTATGGAGATTTGCAGAGATAGGTGCAAAGGAGTGCTCCATTTGTCACAAAAAAGATATGTCAAAAAAATTCTGAAAAGATTTAGGATGAAGAAAATTAAACTTGCAGAGATGCCATTACCGAGCCATATATCTCTCTCCAAGTTACAAAGCTTCCAATCAGAAGAGGAGAGAGAATATATGAAAGAATTTTTTATGCAAATACTGTAGGCAGTGTGATGTACACTATGGTATGCTGTAGACCAGATATAGTACATGCGGTGAGCATGGTTAGTAGATACATGGCTAACCCTGGGAAGAAATACTGAAAAATATTGAAATGGATATTGCGATATCTGCATGGAACAAGAAATTATGGTTTGGTATTTGGTGGACAGTCAAGAGGATTTGAAGATGGAGGTTCGAGTCCTCTGGAAGAATTTGTAGATGCAAATTATGCAAGAGATCTTGATACAAAGAGGTCTACTACTAGATATATCTTCTGCATGTATGGTGGATCGGTGTCTTGGAGATCAATCATTCAGCCAATTAAGGCTTTGTCTACCATAAAGGTCTAGTATATTGGAATAACGGAGGCTGCAAAGAAAGTCGTTTGGCTTAGAAGGCTAATTGTTGAGTTGAGGATGGAGCATAGTAAGATTACACTATTCAGTGATAGTCAGAGTGCTCTGCCGTTGGCACAAAATTCAGTCTATCATGCGCGCACAAAGCATATAGACGTGAGGTACTACAGGATCAGAGAGCTGGTGGAGGAAGATAAAGTGGAACTGATGAAGGTCCATACTAAGAAAAATTAGTCTGATGCACTCATAAAGGTACTCCCTAGAGACAGCTTTCAGATGTGTGTGGCAAGGATTGGTTTACTGAGAAGAGATGAGTTCACAAGGACTTGAAAGCATCAAGATGGAGAATGTGAGCTCAAAAGTAGTACTTTCAAGTCTTGAAAATATGAGAATACAGATCATGAAAAGACGAAAGCAAGTCGAAAGAGAAATCAGTCCGGATAGCAAAGTTTAAAAACTAGGCTGGCTCACCCTGAGACTGAGCCGGCTAAGTTGGGAACTGGGTCGGCTCAGTCCAGGATTGGATTGGCTATGTCTTAGAGAAAAATTTAGATAGAAAGTGGCATTTTTGGATTGTTGGCATGGTACACAACTAGGTCGACTCAGTCTCAAAAGTTGAAAACTGGACCATCTCAGTCCAGGATTGGATCGGCTATGTCTTAGAGAAAAATTCAGATAGAAAGTGGCATTTTTGGATTGTTGGCATGGTACACAACTAGGTCGGCTCAGTTTGAGACTGAGCCGACCTAATCGTAGGTTAGTCGGCTCAGTTTTTACGGATTTGTTTTGTGTACGTGGATTGTTTGGATTTTGAAAAATTTTTCTATGAGCTTGGGGCTTGATCCTTTTGTAAAGTATAAATACTGAAAATATGTCAAGGTTGTATATGATACTGAATTCATTGAATAAAGCTCTTTTCTTCCGTAAAATTCTTGTGCTCTCTTTCTCTCTTTTCTTTTGAATCTATTATTTTGCTTCCGCATTGATCTTAGGAGATTGTTCCTTATTGCTTAGCTAATCACCAGCTGCCACACTGGTCCGAGAAATGATAGTTTATCCCAACATGGTATATACTTGCAAAATCGGTCAATAGTCTATCAGCCAAAAGTTTTTGGGGGTATGGAAGTTACCAACTTTAAAATACTAAACCAAGTATTACTTTGCAAATGATGATAGAAACTGTTTGCTAACAAACCAAAACCCTTAAGTGTTCTAGTTAAACATGGTTATCATAGGCACAAGCAACTTTCGCTCCAAGTGCTGCCGAGGAAACAGGCTCAAACAATAGTAGGACTCTTCCGACAGCTGGTAAAATTTGAAATTAGAAATGGTCTACAAATTTTCTTTTAACAGGATACATGGCTGATAACTTGCCCGCTGAAGGAGAGATAACCCTTGCTATTTCTCACGTCACCGGATAAAAACATCCTGGCAGCAGAGACATTGGAACACCTCAGGAGAAACAGAGATAGATTTCTTGCTTCATTTCTCTTCTGCAGAGAGGAATATCAAAACCTAATATAAGAACTAGCTGCAATCCAAACCTCAACCAGTTAGGATACTGTACATGAGATGAAAGTGGCTGCCTACGCAAGTTTTCAATACTAAGAAATGCTACCGGTTTCTTCCAGATGGCGGAATAAGACCGCTGTTCAGTTAGGTAATCTGAAAAATAAATGTTTCAGAAAGAATCAAATACTTCGTCTATCTTAGCTATCATGAGAAGATATAGAGGTAAATCTAAGAAAACGGGGTGAAAAGGAAAAAAATAGCTATACATTATACGATTCGAGCTCCGAAACAATAGACCATCTATTTTTCCAATACCCCTTCTCAAGGTGAGTCTGGTCATCTCTCCTTCATGCTCTTGGACTCAAGGCGCTTTCCTAAAACCAGTCAGAATTCTAGAATTCCTGGCATTTTGACGAGCCCATGCGAATGTTGCAAAATAAAGTATACATCCTCCTCATTACTGGTCAATGGATTCTATGGAAGGAACGAAACAAATGAGCTTTCGAATTCTATGCTTATCTTCTAAATCGTGTTTGTGAGCAAGTTGTAAAGCTTTTTTTATCATGGACTTCCTTTGTCGATAAAGACTGCGATATCATCCATAATTACAGAAAGAACTTGTCACAGTTCCCTCTTAATCTACATTGCTGAATTGCCAGTCCCATCCTTCAAGATCCGACAGCGTTACTGAGTCATCCAAGAGCACGTATGGTTCCCAAAACCTTACCCAATTGAGGTTGACGGAGTTTAGAATGACAAATATTGGCAGCGTCTGTTATACTGTTAAAGCTCAACTTTACATAATCTGAAATAGAGTCTGGAATGATAAATATTGGCAGCATCTGCTATCCTATAAAAGCTCAGCTTTACAGAATCTAAAATCGTATGTTTACAGGGTTTGTAATTCTGTAAGCTGAAAAATTCAGGCTCTATACGAGAACCTGTTTTTCATATGTAATACCTATTAATTGTACCCCTAAATATATTAATAATAATATCTCCTGAGTTAGATTTTCTCTAACTCAATTATATCAAAAAAAAGAAAGAAATACAATAATATTTATTGTTGCCGAGAATGGTTCACTTTAGGAGTGGAGCGGTCGGTTTCTTACAGGAAGTGCTGGAGTGACCTGCAAAATAAAGTCGAGACCGAAGGATGTATGTGACTCCGGTAAGGACCCTCCGATGCTCAAGTCAGAAGAAAATAATTAAATAATAATTGATTCTCTGAGAGGGATTTCTTACTTACCTAGGATTTCGGGGTTTGTGATATTTATAGAAAAAATCTTCTATAGACGTTATGCGATTTCCACCTATTTCAGGCTGCTAATAACGTCGTGGCGAGATTAGGGCCACTTTTCTAAAATGGAAAGGTCGTCGCTGGAGGAATTAGGATGTCTTATCCACTTCCGAAAGTTTAGGACGAGCAGATGCCTTATCCGCTCCCGAAAGTTTAGGATGAGCGTAAGACAGTTTGTTCGTGATTGGATCGCAGCTGGATTGCCGTGAGTCTACGAGATGGATTACTGACAATGCGAATGAGCAGCATATCCGAGGTGATTTGAAAGTTCTGAATGTTATTCTAGCCATTGCCAAATAGAATGGCTCGGATCTTCAATCGAAACCCATTTTCTGGCTTGGTGGGTATTACGGTAACTTTTTTAACCTCGGGATGTGGATGTTTGTACACTAAACTGAAGTGTTTCGGATATTAGTCAAACGATTCGATGTCCATGTTACCACCATAACAATATTCTTCAACCCTCTCTTCTATCTCTCTTCCTGTGGTACTCAGGTTTTGCTATTTGATTTCAAGATATATGATTGCAAGGGTTACCCCCTCCATATTGTGAGTATCTCCTTTAGTCACTGGATCTCTTGCGACCCGGAACCTTCAGTGCCATTGACCTCTTCATCCTCCCAATGATTTCCCAAGTTGGACAGAGTATTAGTAGACAACAAACAAATCAGAAAAAAAAGTAAATAAGAAAAATTGTATTGCTAGTGCAAATCATCCACCTTGCTCTCCAGCAAGCAATCTTAATTTTCTGGTGTTGTGGAGGAACTGGAGCGTTCTCTGGTGATGGTTCTGGCACTGCTTCAGATTTATTCACTTCCATTTTGTATCTCCGAGTCCGCTTCTTTCCAAACGAGGGATAAAACCCTGATTCTTAATGAAGAGCAACGCTGAGTTGCAGCCACCGCTGCCGTCCCCGGCCAAGCATGGAAAAAGAGACAGGCAGTGCGTCATGAAAAACCAGCAGCGGCCTCTTGAATTACTTGTTGTGTTTCCCATGGTTTGTCCCAATTTATAGCCTGCACGGAGGGTGAGGTTTGTGTCTGTTGCAACAAAAAAAAAAAAAAAAAAAAAAAAAAAAAGGTCATAATCATTTAAGTTTTGTAAGTCGTGATGACTTTAGTAACGCATTGAAGGGTAACACAGTACCGTGATCTAAAAATCATTTCATTTATTAATTCAATTTTTGTGTCGTCGGCAGTACCTTTATACCGTGACAATAAATTTTTTAAGTATATCCCTTTGAACTCATTTACATTTCTATATATATATATATATATATATTAGAATATAGATAAAAATTTAAAATTTAAATATCTCATTGATATCCATATCCATATTTATATATTTTTAAAAAAAATATGAATATGACTATGGATGAATAACTTTTTGATTTATATTTAAATATTTAATTCTATCTATAATATTATTTAATTTTATATAATATTTTTAAATTTTTAAAAATAATAAATAATAATATTAATATATTATTAATTTGATTTATCATCCACTTAGTAATATTTTTATGATCATAAAACTTGATTACCCGACTTATATTAATATTTATTTTCATGTTTTTAATATTTAATTTTTATTTATATTTTTTAAAATAAATATAAATATAAAATTTTATATCCGGCTAATATCTATCTCTACCAAAATAATTATAGATAGAAATATACTAGCATTCAATCCGCATCCAATCTAATTACAATCCTAACTCTACAAGTAACATGATAGATCAGGACATCATACATGCCTATCACTAAGATGACCACGCCCCCCGAGAATTCTCATGTCCTCGGGCACTCACCTTAGAGGTCGATATATATTTTAGCTAAGGTCCATCCACCGCAACTTACCACATACCTGCAGCGGAGCAGAGCCAGACATGCAATGCCCACATGGCATGGGAAACAAAAAGTGATGGAATTTTGATTTTTTAAGATGTGATAATTTGAAGACCCTTGAGTAATGCCACTATTTATATATAAAGAAGATGGTTTAATGGAGGAATTCACTTATTCCACGACGTGTGATATACACAAAGCAAATGAGATAAAAATATTACATCAGTTGTTATATTGTGTAGGTGGTTATATTATGATTGGATCGTAGTTAAACTACTTTGTCTAAAGAATTGGGTAGGTAATTAAATTTTGAGAGGACCATTTAACTTAAATATTTTTTTTATGAATTGAGAGGTGATTAACTACAAGTCGATCTCATCTCAAACAATTTAGCTCAAATAACTTTTGCATAAGTTGGGTAGGTAATTACGTAGTACGTCTCTTACTTCACACACAGTAATTTTCTATGAATTGAGTCAACAACTATATTACTAATGGGCTCTCCATTCACATGTTCGAGATCTGCATAGGCCTTTTAGTTTAAATAAGTAACTATTATTTTATAAATAAAATAGTAATTATTTTGAAAGTATAAAATAAAAAGATATAAAATATTTGCCAAAAAAAATGATAAAATCAAAATTCACTTCAAATATATCATCATAATCACAATATGATAGCAATAGATCAATAAAGAATAAAATTAGGTAAAAATACAATCCCCATCTAAAAGTCTTGTGGCTCGCTCCGTTTGTCTCTTTATATATAACCACCACCACAAACCCCCAAACCTAGCATTTTAATGAACAAAACTATTTGAAAGAGAGAGAGGGAGAGAGAGAGAGAGAGATAATTGTTAACTATATTGGCTGATTGGTCCCAATCAGTCTAAAGGCTAATCCAAATACATCCATTTATAATCACGTTAATTTCACCTGAAATGGACCTGGCTTAGAGAAATCCCACTTAAATTCATTATTCTGGTGGGTTTATGTTGATTGCCGAGTCCAAATCAGATTTTGTCATATTTTCCCTTTTTGCCGTTTCAAGTAGCTTAAAATTTGCTTAAAGTTTATAAATCTTTTATCTGAAAATTTTGCTTCCATTGCTGACTAATATTAACTGCTATTTGGACAATATATTTCATGCCTTCAATAATTGTTTAGTGATAATATATGAAAGACCAATTTTGTTATCTTTATATATAAGAGGTTTGTTTTTTGCGGAGCTCACCATTCACCATGTAAATGTCGGCAGAGTTTTCTATTCATCATGTGGACATTGGTATTAATTATGGAAGTATCTGCTCGGTCATTCAATTTGTGCAAAATTCTCCATGTATCATGAAGTTGCCGGTATTAACGTCCTAGTTATTATTAAAGTTTATTGCCAAATTTATAATAGATATTAAGAATGTTGGTATTAATGTGCTTAGCTCTTATTAAAATTTATTGCTTAATGTATAGCAAAAATTTGACTATTAAAACCTACTATTTATTATGATTCATTATATTATTATATTATATTTTAAAAATAATTAGAGAAATATGAAAAAAATCATATCATCGCATGAGACTGATATTACCATGTTCTTTATTCACCATATAAATCCCAGCATCAATAACGTCAATACTAATGATAAAAATTTTTGCTCAACCATCAATAAGCTCGTTGTTTAATATACAATAGAAATTTGATTATCGAAGTCTTCTATTTATAATTTATCATACTAATATATTATATTTCAAAATTAGTTGAATTAGAAAAAAAAATTGTATTGCATGCATCACATGGATTATATGCTAGCTATTCTTTATTATTATGCTCCTCATACCAAGTCGGAAATAGATACATTGCAAACTTATGCCTACAAGTCCACTCGCCTCCAACTCAAAGCTAGAACATGGTTGTTTGACCTAAAATCAAAGCAAAAAAAAAGAGGTAGGACCCAAATTGAGTTTTGTAAGCTCATTGATGAAGGAAGATATTTTAATTCCAATATTAAGCAGTCAAACGACACTCTCCATTGATGGATGTACTTACATTGTTTAAGCTTTATTTTTTAAAAAAATAAATCATAGAAAAATAATTGTAAAATTGTAAGTCCGATGAAGAAGGTGCGGTAACATATACCATTTCACCCATCCACACACAAAGAAGAGCTTCAAAGGCCTGCCAGACTGCCTAAATTTTCACAATTTTCAAATCACCGCCTTGGATATTTATACATGAGTCTATGATTCAAAATTTCGTCTACATAGCAACAATCTAGGCATTCCTGATAAATGCTTTATAGATCTCAAATTTGACCAAAATTCAAAGATATAACCTAAGAGTTACGAGCATAAATGGCTCATAATATTAAGTGCAGTAACTCATCCGATCACCATCTGTTTGGGAATTTGAAGATATCTATAGACGTGATCACTCCTTTTTCGAAAACCTTCCAAGAAGTTGCAAGCATGACTGCTTGTCAAAAATGGAGAGGACGTTAAAAATAACGATTGTGCATGCCTGATCAATTCTTCTGATCAAGGAAGGATGAGGACTTTATGGGAGATGAAGGTTTGGAGTATTATTCATGAGGCGGGAAAATTGAAGTTGAGGATGGATTAAAAAAACAAGGCAGTATATGAAATGAAAGTATACATTAGCAAAGGTAAACAGGAATTTGTGTTCAAAAAAGGTATGCATGCTCGAGATTATGACCAACTTGAAGCATTTATTTCTTAGATGGCAATGATTATTTCATTTGAATTGTTGAAATTTGATTTGCGTCCAAGGTTTGCTGCCTCATCTTTCTTTAAGAGGAAAAGGAAGGCAAACGCCACCGATTTCATTTCCTACCTTATCAATGTAATAGCATGCTAGCATGCATAACACGTCGTGACAAGAATAAGGAAATTATGTAAATCTTTAAATATTTATTTAACACTATAATTATAAATAACGGTCTAAATTATTTTTAAACTTTGTACGTAAAATAAGTGCATGAAAGCTCGACAAACTCAAAGATGGGATTGAATATATTTTAAAGGGAAATTCTTTGCTCACCGTGAGCACGGTGAGCGATGATTAGCTCATGCGCAGGCTCGGACGAATTTTTTTTTCTTTTTTTTTTTTATGAAGCGCCGTGCTTTTTTTGGGTGGTGAGCTTCCGAGCTTACCCCACAGCGAGCAAAGTATCTCCATATTTTAAAATGGAAAGCGCTTTAGGATGCTAGTTATGCATAGATACAAGACAGGCCCATCACTGCCAAGTGGACAATTCCGTGATCAGGCAAACCTTCGGGACGCCTATAATTGCTAGTATGACAACTTTATAATCAACCGAGCACCCTATCAGACAGACAACAAATCCTGCGAGTGGTGCCAATCCCTCCTTGCCACGAAATTGTTCATGGCCAAATAATGAGAACCCGATAGCATTGCTCGTTTTAAAAGAAACGGTTTGATGGTAAATTATTGCTTGAATGAAATTGCATCACATTTAGTAGGCACTCATCATTTAAATGCTGTTATTATGAAGACGCACCTCCATTGTGGATACATGTTCCTTTCATTCGCCACTCCCAACAAACACTCCACCTATTTAACAATAGCTTGGCGTCGGCTTTAGGTTTGGAGTTGTCTTTAATCCACCCCCTCTCGTGTTACATTGGGCCTTACATGCTTACGGTTGTCAAACATATGACCCGACGGGCCGAGCTCAATGCAAATATCGGGTTCAGAGTACAACCATTCTGCCTGGACTACTTTGAACAATCCTAGGTCCAATTAAATTCTTGTGGCCGAGACACATAGCTACGCCTAAAATTCATTTACAATTTTCCTTGACAAGAATGTTCTATACAAAAATAATTTTGTAATTACATATAAACTCCCGACACCGTCACGGTATTAATTGGAAAACAATTATAACAATAAACTGAATTTAAACGTCCAATTGATATTTGCTTGCACAACTTCGAGAACCGTCTCCTTTCTACCCTGTCATGGTATCTATTGGAAAACATTTGTAACATTAGTTACATTATACTATATTTAAACTTTCACTTATTGCTATTTGTTTTGCTTAAGCTATTATTTACAGATATATAATGCAACAACCATCATTCTTATACCTCAATCAAAAATATATGACCAACATTTTTAGTTTTATGTGCCAAACAGCAAAATACGAGGATACCGTTACCCAAAGGCCGTAAGAAAAATTTAAGACGGGTCTGAAGAAAATAAACCCTAAATCAGGTCCAGAATGCAAAAACTGTTTCATACATCAAACGCGGACTTTCCACTTTACAGCAATCTCCTTGTCCTAGATTTGATTAATGTTCCGATGACTACAAATGTAAGAACTGCACTAGCGTTAAACGGGAGTTCGATTACCATGACATTGACTATTTTAGGAAAGTCAAATTCTAAAGAGCAAATAGCAAGATATCACCATATTTAAAATGAACATGCAGTTTACGGTTATAAGGAATTTGGCTTTTTTATATGTGTGTGTGTGTGTATATAGTGATAGCTTCCTTATTCTTTGGAGGCAGATAGATTATTCAATTACATTAGATGGCGGAGAGAGCTCACAACATGTTCTGAATATACCTCTAATTAAGTAACACCGGCAACAAAACAAAACTTTTGATTGACCACAGATTTAGAAGCTAAAACACTAGCATGCAACAAGTTGACATTCACATGGTATTTGCTGCCATCTTAGATCAGGGTTATTCACACTATTACAGTCAACAACACTAAATTCTGAGACTAGACTAACATCTCAAATATCTCGAACGGCAAAAATGTGGGCGGTGGAGAAACAAAGACATGTCTTGGCAAAAATAAATTACAAATGGATGACAGGATATCATAAAATTTATTTGATTCAAATAACCTAGCCAGCATTCAGTTTTCGATACGCAAGAAAAAATTGGAAAAAATAAAAAACAAATATACATGGTAACGGACGATTTTCTCCAGCCCTATATACCAAGGCTAACCATCCAAAAATTGAACAGGAATGGAAACTAGGAAGGTGGATGAGAAAAGGAAAAGGACTTTTACCTCCCCATCCAATAAACAGGCTATCCAACCATGAAAGGATCATTTAACAGAAGTTGCACCTCAGGAAAGTAGTCCAGGCCGTGTCAAACAGATTCTAGCTGTCATGGATTCTATCTGACTTGAGTGCTGCCCTTGTCCTGCATTTCCTTAGAGCCATGGGCCCCAGCAAGCTGTTTTGAGTGAGCAGGAATGCGGGTATCTCCTGCAGTCTGCTTCTTTCGTCTTGGATGGCCAACAGTAGCAGGGTCGACCAATGGTCCGGACCATGTTGTCACATTTCCTTTCTGGTAGGGGAACACTGTGCTGAACGAAGCTTCCGGTGGATCAAAGACAGGATCCATATGATGCGGAGAACCTAATGGGTAACCAAGCACTCCATCTTCATGTGGTGGAGGGAACTTTTCGCTCTTGCTCTTTGCATTGGCATGGGTGATTAGGCGCCGTCTCTGTCAGTAATAAAAGTTTTTTCTTCAGTAATTTGTTTTGTAAGAAAGCAATATTAGCATAATTTCAGATACTGCACCAATGTAGTCAGATAAATTACAGAAATGAGAAACCACCGCATGGGCAGTACCTGTCCACCAGATTACCATTTCCTCTATACATTATTCATCAATGAAGAGACCAACCATTGAGACAAACAATAGGAGTAAAATATGAGTACAGCAGTTGACAATTGCCGCAAGGATCAGTGAGATGCTCTCACAAATATATGAAGAAATAGCGAGATAGCATCCAGAGTAGCATGCGTCCAAGAAATTTATGCACAAGCAAAAAGATTATTGTTTCAGTAGAAAAGTGACCTAAGCCGCCATTGAGTTAATAATTATCTAAGATGGCTCATTCTGAAGCAGTAATTCATCTTTCCACATCATGGCAATTAGAAAATGATCAAGAACATAAAACAGGCAGCTGGCGTGATCATTGGTCACACTAACAAATATTAACAAAATGAATAGAAGACAAGCAATGGAAAGAAGGTAGATCATATATATATATATGCTTCCAAATTACCAACAACAGTTGTTAAGATTTGTAGCCAAAAAGAAAAAAAACAAAAAAGAATGAATGTAATGAAAAGCTCAAGCAATACGATAATTGGTAAGACTAATCATAAGGAATAACAGTTCATCTTTTATTAAATTACAATTTTTCAACCAAGCAGATATTTGCAATTAATGACTAGAATTATGCAGACTTTTGCTGGTCTTAGCCAGAGGGTCCCTTTTAGATTGTTGGCAAGAGTGAAATCATGGAGCATACAATAATACCATGTTTTGTAAAATTCTGAAAAAATATCAATATTTTAAAGCAAGAAAGTTTTTAATTGGTAAGCATATAATGCACCTTTTGATTAACTATTTTCTTATTAATAAGAAAAAATGACCTTTAAAAAGTTTGTGTAAATACATACGATACATCATATACTCATGAACTGCATGAGTGGGTACATATGGCATCTATCAGCAACTTTAAATGAAACAAAACATGCTTATGCCTGATTGCCCTTGTTGCATCATCGTGACATCCCAAAATTGGATTTTCAAGTACCTATCACACAAATATGCATTGTTTGATCCATCACGAACATGAGAGAGGACAGGAATGTTAGAGATAATATATGCCTACAAAAAGTTGTGATTCATATGGACATGCACCTTGATGCAGGTTTTCTTGAGTAATGGGTAGAGGCCATGGCCAATTGTGTATATTGCTACATATGACGTGTACAATCTAGCAGAGTAGTATGCAATTCTGACATTCAAAACTTGATTGTACAAGGCTAAACATCTCTATGGTCCTAACCACAAAAGGAGCCTTTTCGTACCAATTAAAAATATGAAGAATATAACATTGACCTTGGACAGGTTCTAAACCACCATTGTTAATATTTCTCAGGGATTAAAAAGATGTTTTGACCATATGAAGTGTTAATTATAAACAAAAGTTTTAACCAGAACCACAAAAAAAGATAACATTAAATGCTTAGCATACTGGACAGAAAAATGTTTGCTTGATAAAAGAAACAAAATCACAATAGAGCAGTTGAAGCCACAGTTTGTTTGACATACATCAAGGTTTGCTTGGATTTCAGCATTAGCCTCTGGAGCAGGAACTGCCTTGGCAGCTCGATCACGTGCCCGTGCCTTCTTAACTCCATCAGCATTGGCCCTTCCAGCAGCTCTCAACCTACATGATGTGTATTAATTTGGATATGTTAAATAAATATTAAAAAACAATTGTAAAAGTTATTCACAACTTTCTATATGCCAGATACATGCAATTTTCAAAGAGGTGATGTGACCAATGAACTTGAAAGTCATGCTGCAACGCAAACAAACATATACATATATGTGTGTGTGTGTGCATGTGCGTGTGTGGAGAGAGAGAGAAAGAGAGATGGACCACACATTCAATTTTCAATCTGTTGTAAAAGATTTAGCAATTCAAACTCATGGGGAAAATGATTGACAATTATGATGATTATGACATGTTTTAACGCATGTAGATCACAATCAGTTAAATGGATTCCCAATTTAAATGTTCCATCATGTATTTTAGCATGCTAGACAAGCACGCACTACCCGATTTTAGAGGTCACCAAAAGATACAACTTTTAGTATCCAGGGCTTTTTACCAGAGAATTTGCCCTATCATTAATTGCAAACAAGTGCGAGCACACTGATTAACCAATTTTCTGATGGTCACTCTCAAGGTCCCAAGCTATTGAATGGTTCTGGAACAAAACATGCTACCTCTTAACCATTGTGAGTTTGAACATGGATAATTTGGTAATAGTCAATCAGGTGAGTTAAATAGATTCCTGAAGATAATGTAACATGGAAACTTACCAGAAATTTTTTTAAACATTTTCTTTCATCATGCATCTAACCATATCAAACTGCAGCACCGATTCTTTTAAGCACTGGAATGAAATATTTAATTTTATCTTAAACTGAAAACAATTTTGCATTTCATTATGAAAATCAAATAGAGCTTGTTCGACTAGAAACAGTTTATGCAGTGCTGCCAAAAAATATAGAGGCATATGTTACATAAATTGAAGAGTCAACAAGATCCTGATTAACAACCTTCTGGCTTCTTCATCCCTTAGTTTAGCGTCCATCTCCTTGCTTGGAGGATATTTTGGCAAGCTTGAAGGCTCACATGCATAAGGCTCGGTGGTGAAGAACTACAAAAGCAAAAGCACAGATCATGGAAATAATCTTATACTGAAAAGGACAGCTGAACATGAATAGCTAATTTTCTGAGAAGAAAATATCCAAGCATGATTTGTAAAAGAAGAATGTGGAATAGCTCAAGCTTGACATTTGATTTGCATGATGTACCGTACAGATTAACATATAATTTGTGAGTCAGACAAATCCAAGAAAACTTCATCAAAGAACCTCTTCTTGTCATCAATGCACATTAATGTTTTATATTAGGTGACAATTAAACACCTTATATACTCATGTATTCATGTCTATCTTCATCCAAACTAATTTTACTACACATCACATCAGCATTCTAATCTGATGCTCATAATATGTGCTTATACCCTATTCATCAACAAATATCTCAACTAATGCAACATGATAGTGCCAAAAGCTACCTCGTGACCATTCCCTTTTGAACTATAGCAAGGCACTTACATCAAAATATTCATGTTTGAAAGCTAAAGAAAAAGCCCACCAGCTTTGACATGGACTCACCTGCTGAAGGTCAAACTATTTTCAACAGGATTCCATGCATATTTATAGGTAATTCCCACACAGCCACTCTTGTATAGCTTATTTTCAAAAATCTTTTTTTATGATTGCCTTCTGTAATAAATTCTATTGACAATTAAAACAGTCCTTTAAGACATCTTACAAAATCAATATATTAACAAAAGAATCTAATTGAAGAAATGCAAAACAGCTCATTTTATAAGCTTCTGGCATATTATTTGAAATAGAATAACAAGCTCTAATAAAGGGTCCACTGAGACATAAGGAATTGTAATGCATGGATTAAAACTTTGGATATCAATGGTGAAAAGATTTCCAGAATATTGTAACTTGAACAAAATCCACCATTTTACGCAATGACCCACAACTTCACCCAATAGGGCTAGCTAGAAGTTGGTTTTTGGGTTCCTTGGCCAGAAGTTGTTTTTCAGGTTCCTTGGCCAGCAGTTGTTATTTGGTTCCTTGGCCCCATCTAAGTACCCAAAATCTCCCCAGCATACAACCAATGTGGAACTAAACAAACATGGGCCCACACATTCTATGGTTGTAGTTTACTGATACCACTTAAAGATTGCAAAATGATACATGCAGTGACATTATTGGCAAGGTTTCAGAAAATGAATTTTGCCCTGAAGTTCTATGTGCCAGTTGGATGCTTTCCTTCAAGCTCCAATTTCATCATGAGTTCTAAACAAGCAAAAACAAGTAAACTTGTCTTCTAAACATAGTTCTTTGTTTTCAGTTGTTGCGAAGGGGTAGATATTAGTGGGTAGTAGTAAAATCGTCAGCCTTATCCCAACTATCTAAGACTGGTTTTATGGAACCTCATTTGCCAAGAATTCCTCTTCAGGGCCACCTCTAATATTATCTTGAGGTTCTCTACATCTGACCATACAATATTCATATTACTTTAGATCTTTGCCTCCTTCTGACAACCTTCTACATAAATTGAACACCTCTCTTTACTGGAGCCTCCTCTCATATAGACAAACAAAACATATTTCAGATAAAAAACAATGTTTCAACTGGTTTGTGCCCCTATCAACCTGCACCAAGAAGACTTTCCAACACGCAGCATCCCCTTATAAAATACAACTTCAAAAGAATCACATAATAATTTCAAACTCTTCTTTTTTGTAATTTTTGGTTTAAATATCTCTTACTTCTAAACCTGGAACATGCAAGAAAACTTTCCTACATTGACACATATAAGGACATGAAAGTGACAAATGTCCAGTTCGAGAAAAGAAAATTCTGGGTATATCAGTTCCACTTTTCGATATTCAACTCATAGGAAGTAGAAAAAACTATATCACAGTTCTTGTACTTGCTATATTTGTCTTTCTATGTGGCAAAAATCAAAGAGTTATGCTCAGCATGCTTACAAATCAAACTAGTTGGGCTGGACAAAGTCAAATTTACTGGAGTATAAGCAGGTCATGCAGGCTCCAGTCAGATCACATCAGGTAGGGTCTGAAGGGTCTGATTTAGTTGGGTTAAGCTGGTTGGACTCGTCAAGTCAGGTCAATTAAATATATTTACATCTCATTTTTCAAGTTTAGCTAGGTCAGGACTTGACAGGTAGTGCCCAATTGCGATCCTAATTTTATCCTCTATAACAGCTAAAAACTCCAAATAAAAGATGCTGCATCATGCATATATTAACAAATGTATCATATAGAAGAAACAAAAAGCAACCAGTAAGAAACGTGTACTTCAACAAATTTCATATCAAAGATTGCAAGGGCAATGATGCCAAGTTAAATCTAGAGTTCTAGGATAACATCAAATTTCACCTATCACAACTTGAAGCAAAATTGGAAATTGAATTCTAATTGACTGCTAGATATGTGGCTTAGAACTTCAACATGCATTCCCAAAACAAAGATAAAACATGAAGAATATGAAAAAAGAAAAAAGTTAGATGGTGTTAATAATGGAAGGAGGAGGAGAAATTCCATCAAAAATAAAGAAGAGGAGGAAAGAGATTGATAAAGAGACAGCAGAAATTTGCTGCACTCAATAGCCGCAGAGTTCCATCAAAAATTAAAGAGCAAAGGAGGGGAAGGAAGCAGGAGATCAATAGAAAGATACAAGATAGAAACTTGCTGCAATCAATAGCCACTGTTGTGACTAGAAACATTTTTCAAAGATAGAGAATTGATGGAGAAACAAAGTAAACGAAGGGGGGGGGAACAAACAAGAAATGAGTACAGATAAAAAAGGATGAAGATGGGCTAGCTATTCTCAAAAGGGGAAAGATAAGAAGAGAAGAGGAGCAGATCAAAGATTGACGGAAAAGAATAAGAGAAGAAGAAAAATGGATACAAGGTGTTTTGGTTGGGTTCATGTCTAGCTAATTTGGAAGATGCGCGCGCGTGCACAGAGAGAGAGAGAGAGAGAGAGAGAGAGAGAGTAGACACCAGCTAGGGTCCAATAGATATGTGTGCTGGTCAGTTCAGCACTCAATGGCACAGCATGGCATGAGAAAATACACAATAAGCTAGTCCTTACTAGCACAGAACAATGATGCCATATTGGTAGCATGGTAATCTAGCACAGAAAAATGATATAATATTGGTTGCATGGTAATAAGCGGTACTCAGAATGCTCCTATGCCAATGCACGCCCAGCACTGGCATGGCACAGCACAAGCTGTACCAGTACTAAGCCCACATGTGATACCTGAATCCTTGAAACTACTTTCAATGTGTATCTTATATGAATAGTAACAATGTACTCCAAAGAAGCCAAAATTCATAGTCAAAGATACCTGCCTATCAAATCAAAGTGACTTGTGCCATAAAGGTATAGATAAAGTGTCCCTATAGAATGTTTACTGATGGCAATGAGAAGGGCCAAAAAGTATACATTAAAAGTTAAATAGCAATCCTTTCTGTGGAATGTAAAATCACATTATTACAACATAAATGAAGGTAAGGTGAGAACGAGACACTTTAATACTTTGTCCCAGTGATACATCCTAGGATAAGACCAGACGGAAAGGATAAGTAGAAAGAGATGTAACAAGATTAAGAAGGTTTAACAAACAGAAAACTTACCTCACTTCTTAAGGCAGCAGTGGCAGTTTGACGGTCAGCTGGGTCAATTGAAAGAAGAGTTTCAATTAAGGGCAATGATGATGGTGGGAAATCTTTAAATGTCTCTTTTATGCAGCGTTTATATGGCTGTTGGGGTTTAAAAATTGTAGCATGAGGCAACTTTGACTTCTTCCAGTATTCTTCTGAGGGGGAGCCACACAGCTTGAAAATCTTATGCAGCTGTTCAACCTAACAAATGTAAAAATGGTTAAGCTAATCTGCATTAGCAATAGATACATGTGCTAGCAAGTGACTCTGCAGGATGATTCTAGAACGAATATGCAGTAAGGCAGCTATAAAATTACAAATTGCATCTAATATGAAGTTTAATTACCAAGATCCAGCAGCATGTCAAATCTGTGAGTTCTTAATAATACTTCAGATGTGCAAGTGCACATGAAGATGAAACCAGAAATTTAAATAGGTAGATTGATCACCCACAGGGCATAATTTTAGAGGTTGACAATTTAATGGAATATTTTTTAAGAATAATATAATAGATAAGCAAGATCCACTGTGTAATGTGAATATAATCTTGGTTAACCAGATCATCAGTGTAACAATATTAATTGAGTGATAAAGGAAATCAGTTAAGGTCCAACGTCTCCCCGGTTATCACACACTGAACCTAAGCCAAGCAAAGCAGACCAATTACCCAGCCAAGGACCAGAGCTACTTAGAACAAGCTCAAGCAGAATCCAATCCCAATGCGGTTCAAGTAGTTGGCCTTTATTAGGACCCAGGCACAGGGCATAATTCTATTTACTTATAAAGAATAACATTGATCCTTAACAGGTGCTCAAGGTTTATCTTTGGGCCTAAAAACTGATTTTTCAACATCTTTTTTGTAAATGAACCCAACTTAGATTTAGATTATAAACCCACAATGGGCATATATCCTGTCAAAATTGTTTCAACTGAAAAACAGAACCCAAAACTAAGCCTAGCTCAGCCTGGTCATTACAGAATTTCATCCTAGGCTCGTTCAAGGCAGGATTTCACATATGCAACCATCCAACTGGCCTGGCCTATTGACACTGCTTCATGTTATTAGCATGAAGTAAAAGAAATATAGGCAAGTTGCATAACTTGGATATCCCATTTCCACATTAGAACAAGGTTACTCATGGCATAGGATTTTCATATACATATTCTAAGACTATGTTATTGTATCTCAGCATCATTTATTATGATGAAGTTTATAACATGCCTGATATCATTTCTTTTCTTCTAGCTGATCATTGTCAGATTATTCTGACTGACTAGTATTTCACAATCCATGGACAGCCTTTCTCCTGTATAAAAGTTTCTTTGCAAAGTATTACATTAACAATGACAAAGAACTAACATCAGTCTGCATGCAAGTCAGAAAAAGTTTGATTCAAACCTTCATGAATCAGAGTTCACACAGGTGATGTCACATAACACGGATAAGGCTTATTGGTCAAGATTAACTTAGCACTGTGGTAATATCAAAATTTTCCCTATAACCCTAAATGAAAAGGTGCTCTGAGAAAAAGTAGATAGGAAAAATCACAATATGACATCACAAAAAGGCAAACTACTATAACGCATGGTGTTACATGTTTTTACAGTTGTTTAAAATTAAAGATCAAACTGGTAATAAAGAATGCTTGGAATCCTAACCCAGGAATGTAATGAAATGAAATGGTTTCCCAAAATTTCATTATGTGCCTTCACCCATCATCACTTGTAAGCTGATAAGATATTATGAGAAAAGAGGGGGAAGTAGATTTTATAGGATAAGTTTGAAGCGAGATAGAACATACATACAGGCGCAAGACAGAAACTTTTATTAATAACTAGTGATGAAGAAGGACAAGAAAGGAAGAAGATGAACAAGAGAAAAGAAAAAAGACATTATATGTGACCCCTATTTGAATAGGATGGTTCTGATAGTCAGCCCAAATGTGCAAAGAGGGAAGACCAGCTTGCCCAAATTTTCCTACATATACCTTACCAAAACAAGTCAATTTATATCTTGATTTGTACCCCTTTCCACCCCATCACATCTTCATCAAGAATGCAAAGCACCACAAAATTTTAAAAGAAGGTAAAGATAACATATTTTTAGCATTCGTAATCTTCACCTTCAATGACAATCGACCTCATCATCTTCTTCATATCACTATTTAAGAAGTTAGCTGAGTCATCATCATATCTTTACTGCTGGTCCACAAAAATGTTGGGTCACTCATTTAGTAACTTCTACCAGACCTTCATGTTCAGCATGTTTCATTGCACTAAGTCGTGGGCTCTTCCTTTTACCGTATTAACTAGAGCTGTCAAATGAGCGAGCTGCTCTGAGAAGGTCAAGTTTTGTCTTATTTTGAGCTTGCTTGAGTTGTAAAGCAGCCAAACTTGAGCTAATCCTAGGTACTCTAGCATCAAAAAAATACATACAATCCGTTCTTTTGTTTTGTATGGCATCTTTTATATTTACTTTCATGATTGTAACTCAAATAAACCTATTTTAGTTAAATTAAAAGTGAAATTAACATAATTTAATATTATTTTCAGTTTGCTCATTCCTTCAACCATCTTTCCCAACCCAACACCTCCCTCATCTATCGATGCTAAGGCAACTATGTAGCACCCTACCAGATGTCAACAATTGTTGCAAGTCCAAAGGCTCTTTCATATAAGGACCCATTGGCAATGAGCTACATAGGAGGGATAGCCCTTCATGAAATACCCTTAATTCCCCAAACCCTAGTGAAGACAGGATTCAATCCAAGTCACTGAATCCAATTGCCAAGAACTTCACCAGCTTGATAAGCCGGAACCTTTATAACTCTTCTTTTTTCTTTTCTTTTTTGAAGGATCTTTTTTTCCACTTTTTCCTCTTTTCTATTCCCTTTCATCCTTATTTTCTCGATTTTCTATTTTCTATATCTTCTCTTAGTTGCAATTTTTTTATTGAATACAGATATGGGATTTCAATTATGAGTCAATGTCTTTATTTTTTTCTTGAAGCTTGTCAATTTTAGATTTAACTTTTAATAATGCGACTCATTTATCACTTTTACTCCTGCATTTGATTTGGATGATTAACATGTGATGAAATCATGCCATTATTTTGATTAATCTTAATTCCTATTATGCTATAATGATGAATTTGATCATAATGTGTATGGTTTGAAAGAAAAATGTGGTTAATACTGTTATTTATGGCCTTTTAATTGTTCCCTTTTTCAAAATAGGGATTGCTTAAGTCACCATGCAATCCACGTAGATGCCTAGATGGTTAGGATCCTTACGGACTATGGACTGCCTAGCCCAAACTTGAGCTGGTCCTAGCTTGCTTGAGTTCTGCTAATTGGAACCCCTATATAACTCGATCGCATGTTTGCATTTTCATCAACATCTCACATTCATAATTGCATTAATCATTTTACTTCCTCATATAATTGCTTAGTTAATTTTAATTCATGATTACACATCCCCTAGCAATACGAAGAAATTCCTTGGACTTCCTCCTTGTTCTTGTATCCTATCCAATTAATGTTACTCTTATTAATCCATCTCTCATAAAAGACTCCTAGAACATCCAACTTAAATTCTGAAATGGTGCTACAGAGAGTTTGGTAAACTCAAGTAATGAACAAATGCATGTTCTATAATCAACTTATACTCTATTTATTCATAATAAGTTGTACATTCATTAAGCATCATTAAATCCACAACATCTTTTCCATACACGCACCTTAGTGCCATGGCATTATTATGAGGCCAAATTCTTAGAGTTGTTATACTACTTTCCTGATGAGGATCTAATATCCTCTCAAGCAGTTGCTACCAAGTTCACATCCTTGTGTCTCAACAGCTATATACATAAAATAGCTCCAATTTTGCTAAATAAATGAAAACAAGAATGTAATTAAGACAGATAAACCCTCTAGCCCAAGGCAGTTGGAAAGTTCCATATGGAAACAATCAACACTGCAGGGCATAGAAATTACCTCAGTTCGCCCTGGCATTATAGGCTTCCCGGCCAGCAATTCTGCTAGAATGCAGCCTGCACTCCAGAGGTCTACACCTACACCATAATCATTTGCACCCAGCAGAAGCTCCGGGGGCCTATACCAAAGTGTGACCACCCGGCTAGTCATAGGATGCTTGTTGTTAGGATCAAAGATAGTCGCCAACCCAAAGTCTGCAATCTTAAGAATCCCACCGTTATCAATTAGAAGATTTGATCCCTTAATGTCACGATGCAGCACACCTCTATTGTGACAGTGCTCAAGCCCTGAGAGCAACTGATGCATAAAACACTTTACCTGCTCAAAAACAAAAAACATTAGACAGAAATTTGAATAAAGATCGCAGTTTTTAGATATAATTGAACTGGAAGTGCATGAAAATTCAACCTGAGTTTCTGTAAACTTGATTCCGGGGCTGGCAGCAAGACCAGCCAAGTCATGTTCCATGTATTCGAACACTAGATACAAGCTACAAGACATCCTGGAGGTCACCAAACCCTCCAATTTCACTACATTGGGGTGATCCAACCGTCGCAGTATGATGATCTCTCTGGCCATAAATTTCACACTCTCCGGCTCCAAATTATCGAACCGGACCTTCTTCAACGCCACAATTTTACCCGATAATGTGTCTCTAGCCTTGTAAACATTACTATAAGTCCCTTGCCCAATCTGATGCACAAGAAAAATGCTATATTTAGTAACAAAAACACAAAAAGGAAACCAAGAAAAAGTGACGGTGCAAGCAAAAAGATGCTTGCCTTCGCGAGTTTCTCGAAGGTATCGGCCCGGCGGGGCGTCCATCCCTTGATGGCTTCTCCGGCGACAATGGAGAGCCAGGAAGGCCACCCGGCGGCGACCTGCTCGCCGTGCACATGCCCCGGGGGGTTGCCCAGCCTAGGATCTGCCCGCTGCCGCCGCCGCCCGTGGGGCCGCTCCCCGGCCAGGCGCTCCGCCTTCTCCTCCCGGACGGCGGCGGCGGCAGGGGCATCGACGGCGGCGGTCTCGATCTTCGAGAGGGCGGCCTGGGACTTGCGGTCGGAGACGAGGGGGCGCGCGGCCCGTTCCTTCTCCCGCCGGAGGGAGGCGGAGGAGGGGGCGGGTGAGGCGTCTTTGCCGAAGGCGCAGCCCATTGCTCATCAGCTCATCGCCGCCGGGGTCGGAGCCGGATCGGAGTTCCGGCGAAGTAGAACAAATTGGGAACCCTAGATTTAAAGTTCGGTCTCCTCTTCTTCTTGTTCCTCTCTCTCTCTCCAATTTTTTTACTCTTTTGGTGGGGAGAGAAGACGAGTTCGGGCGATCGGCGGTAATGGAGGCGAGAAGGCGGTAAAAAGGAAGAAAGAAAGGGGCGGTGAGAGGAGCCGGGGGTGAAGGGATCCCATGCGGTATGATGTCTCGCGGAGCAGATCAAATGCGGGGAAGAGGACGGGAGCGACTAGCGAGTTGGAGAGAGGTGAGAAGGAGATTGAGGGATCGCGAAAGAACCGAGAAAGGAAGGTGGGTGAGGGGTATATAATACCCCGGAGAGCGGGGCAGCGCCCACAGGGGAAAGGGGAATAAAGTGAGGAATGTGATACACTTGGCAGTGTTGGTCCGAGAAGGAGGCTTGGACGGTAGATTCTGGCTTTGGGTCCACATGGCTGGGCTTACTTGGCAATAATAATGAGAGGTTGACCAATGGGTGTTGGACGCTCTGGGTGATTGATTGGAATGAATATCTTGATAATATTATATTTGGTTATATTAAGAAGTTAATAAATGTTGATTAAGGATAAACTTTAGTTTTTCAAAGGAGAAGTGTTAATGAATGAATTCCTTGGGGAGCATTTGTTAAGAAAATTGCTCCATTAATTTCAAATAATGACACATCTTATTCTTGATGATCAATTAACAAAAATTAAATTTTAACTAATTATTTTAATGATTAATTATCTTTCTAATTTTGTATTTTAGAGTTTTCAAAGATTTTTCTAACACTCATTCACCGCATTACTCATGTCGTATTCTCCTTCCCCTTTTTTTTTATCTTCATGATCAAATTTTATTTTTTATTAATTAATAGTAATTAAAAAAAATGAGTTTAGCGATCAACTATCTTTTCAATTTTATTTTATTGATTTTTTTAAAATCTCATACTCTTGATAAGCAACTGCTTGTGTATTATCCATGTTCGATTTTTGTCTTCATATGAGTTGCAAAGATTCATTTTAAGGAGACATAGATGATAGAGTCTCAACTGACATCCAATCAGAAGTTGACACTTCAATTAAACTGATAAGAACATCATCTCGAGAAGATTATTAAGATATTTTTTAAAATAAATTTATAAGTTATTATGATTAATTTCTTATGAATCAATCTAAATTAACAATACTAGCATCACATGTAAATTTGTGATAGAGCATCACCATGAAACAAGTCCCTCAATCAAATATATGAAAACAACTAAAGAATATATTAGCAATATAATTTGATCTTTAAAATAGAAAGGTAGTTGAACTTAGGAAAATTAATGGGTTGAGAGGCATACCTTATTATGCATCACTGTAGGTATTGTTGTTAAATTATACATATTGTAAAAATCTACAATTTAATATATTTATGTTTTCTGATGGGATTTGTTAACTTGGTTACTTCACTTGTCTTAAAATACTTAATGATTTATTTAATATGATTTCCAATATTAATGGAAGTCTAAGCCATACCATGCATCAATTTTATAAAGAAATTAAACTTTGATCTAAATTAAGCATATCGTATCAATTTTTACAACAAAGTAGTTGCTTAGCATAAATTAAACATCTTTTTTATTTTTTGACTTTTGCTTCAATTAGAGATACATATTAAGCACAAGAAATGATTGGATGTGCCAACATGACAAAATGCAAATTTTTTGTATTATGTATAATAATAAATGCTATTTAATATCTAAGATGCCAAGTTATATGTGTGTGTATGGTATGCATATCTAGAAATAAAAAAAAATGGAAAAGAAAAGATGTGAACATAGTGATAGAAAATTCAAAAGAATAAAATTTTCTAAAAGTACAAAGTATAAAAATCAACACAAAAAAAAATTACTTTGAAAATAAAATAAAAAATAGAAAATACAAAACACAAAATAATACAAAAGGAAATAAAGTGCAAACTAAAACAAGAAATGCAAATTAAAGGATAAATATTAATGTAACAGCAAAGAATATGGTAAAAATATTAAATAAAAATATCTATATAAAAATAGAAATACATTGTAAAATCAAAAATGCAAAAAATGAAATAAATAATAGAACATATTTAGAATAAGGGATTTTTGCAAATTAGTTTTATAAGGACTTGTTTGGTTCATAGAAAGTGAAGGAGGGAAGAGTTAGTTTTTGAGAAGTAAAGAGGGAGCTCTTTTTTCTTTTGTTGAAATTTCAAAAGGAGAGAGAATAATTTTTTTTTTTTTTATAGGAAGTCATTTTTCATATTTCATGAAAAATAAAAATCTATGAAAAAGGTGGATTTTGGCACTTTCTATAAAATAAAAAATGATGATATTTTTTTTTTCAAAATATCATAGTTAAGATTTGTAACTAAGATTTTGTAAAATATCATGGATGATTAGAATGAAATATTAAATAATAATAATATAATATAATATAAATATTATCTTAATAATTATATAAAAATATTAATATTAATGTTAATATTATAATATTTATTATATTTTAATATTTATACTAATATAATATTAATATTAATATAGTATTTATATTAATATATCAATATTTATATTGATATAATATTATATTTTTAAGATATTAATAAATTTATTATATTAAAATATTAATATTATGTTAATATAATATAATATATTTTAGTATTATATTAATATAATTAATTATTATTATCTAATATTATATTATAATATATTAATATTATTTTTATATTAATATAAATATAATATTATTATTTATATAAAATTTAGGAGCAAAAATGTATAGTCTTATATCTATTAAGGATATAATAGATATTCTCAATAGTTTTTCTAGAAAAATGGATGCTCAATCAAATATAAGTCATCTTTTAATAGATTACTTTCTCATGATCAACTAAATATACTAAAATTTTATTCCTAAAAATTAATTTTTAAAAAAATTATTTTCTGAAAAAACTAGTTTCTTGAAAGAATTTTTTTTTTTTTTTTTTTTATGAATGAAACGGCTTCTAAAGACTTTTATATTTGCATGTAAATCCATATCTTTCCATATTTAGACCCAATAATAACAAGCCCAAGCCTGCAACGTCGACACTTGCATCATCGTTATGCATTAAAAAAAAAAAAAGGTTCTTGCTTTGGATCATATGCTTTTTGAATTGGAGGATTTAAATCTTGCAAGCACAATCGCCCATGCATTGCATGACGATACTTATGATGCTATGGGCCACATGCTATACATGGGACAACAACCCTCTTGTACGTACGGTGCAAGGCCTTTCAATCACGGGGCATTGCTTAACACATACAAGGTCATAATTGCATGACCGGATCTCTCAAGTTATAAGGAGGGCCCCAATTCTCCACCTGGCTACTGGATATAGGCAGGATTTGAATCAAAGTTATCAGATATCATATCTCAGTGATTTTATCGTCACCCACTAAAATTGGATCTTAAATGATGCCTCTATAAAAAAAAACTCAGAGATCCAATCCGGTGCCATAGTCCTAACTGACTATTTTAAAAAGAAAAGACAAGAAAAGCAACATGACTGTATTAGGCCGGCCTGTCCTCCACTCGGCAGCTCAAGTATTTTGGATGTGAGTCCGTAACAAGTGCCAGTATCTTTGGCGACCTCTAGCGTTCATCACAATCCTGGAGATATCAATGTCGAGTAGGATCCGGATCATGGACCCTCCCCTCTTTGAGAACAAGTCAACCATGATGAGAGCGTAACGAGATAACAATATGCCATTCATTGCATTGCTCCACCAATCATCTCATTAGCATCCTTTACCCAAGGAAAAAAAAAAATCATCTCACCAGCATGCATTTGATCATCGTTGGTGCTCCAACGACTCACATGCACGAGAACGCCCGAGCGTTTATGGAGACAACTTTGGGCTCTCAGCTGATGGATCTGTGTATAAGCCAGCTGTTCCAACGTTGACACTGGAACGGGACGGGATCCAAACCTCGCAAGGTAAAAAAAAAAAAGAGAAAGAAAAATCTTTACTCGAAAAAAAAAAAAAAATCTTGGCCTTTGAAGCCGGTCTCTCGATTTTTTTTTTCCCTCAAATTCCTCGATGGAAGGATTCCCGGCTCCAATCCCCAGACGGCCTCTTCTATTACGCTCTCCCACTCCCACCTTGCTTTCCCGGCCTCCGAGGGTTTACCCCGTCGCTTGCCCCCAAAACTCCAGCTTTCGCCTCGAGGGACGACGACGCTCTCGCATCTCGATGTCGCTCTCCGGCTCTTCTCTGGCAGCGATTGGTCAGCATCTGCCATCTACTCAATTCGATGCTATGTGCTCGAATCGCTGTTTCGTATGAACGGATTTTTGTTCTTGTTCTCGTTTGATCCGCTTATAGTCCGAGTTTGTTGTTTCTTGTGCATTCGGTAGGGTTTTTGGATTCAAACGGAGGTGGGAATAGGCTTGATTTAGATATGGGATTTTGGTTTCTCCGAGTTTCGTTGTTGTAGATTAAATATGGAAATTTTGGTTTGAATGCTCGAGGCCACGGATTCCACCGCGCCAAATTTCTTTTTGTTCGATTAGGATTACTGTATTTGATAACAGTTCTTGCAGTGTAGTTCTTTGTTTTTCTTAGTATACTGCGTATTTTGAGGATTCGGCTGTAGATTAAATTTGGAAATAGATGGAAGTGAAAATAGGTTAAGGTTCGATAAAGATGGAAATTTGGTTTCTCTGATCGACGTTGCTGTTTCCAGCTTACCATAATTCCTCTTGCCGAAGGAAATCACTGCATGTGGTTTAATTAGATTAATAGTTCTTGCGGCGTGGATTTCGTTTTTTCTTGAGAGCATTGGGTGTCTTGAGAAAGATTCATGGCCTTTTTTTTTAAAAAAATATATAATAAGAAAAATCCCCCCTGATGGAAAGCTCAATGTGTTTTGGATTGATTCAGGGTTGGGAATATGCTAGATTTGATAAAGATGGAATTTTAGTTTGACATATGGCATCATTGTTGAAATTGTAATGTCATCTTTAATAGGTACAGAATTCTGTTTCCAGTGCACCAATTTTCTTCAGATGTTGTCCTAGTAGGAGATTTGATGGTGTTTAGTTGTCTGAATGGATGTTATTCATCTACTGGATTGAAATGGAGGTGGGATTGGCTAGATTTGATGAAGGAGGATTTTGATTTGTCTGATTGATGCTGCTAGTTGACAGGTCATGCCATTTCAAGTTCTTTCCAGGATCTAAGAAAGATCATAGAGCAATTTCTTTAATTTGGTCTGTAACAAATTTGTGCAGTGGGGTCTGAGCATTTTCATGGAAGTTATATTTGAGACTGTTCATGTCTATTATTTAATATGTTGGTAAACACGATTGCTTTGAGACTTAATAATGAATTTGAATAGGAAATTTCTTTACAGGGTGGCACTCTCAGACTGGTTTGTGTAGGACATTCTGCCTACTCACTTAGGCCTTACTTGATAGATGGTAATGTCAAAATACAACTGCTGCTTGTTCTTTGAAGCTGAGTGGTTTTCTGACATTAAAAAAGCCAATTAGGTTGGAAACCTTGTGTTGCAAAACTAAGAGCCTTATTAGGTGGATTAGCTCTTAGATGCATATGATGAAGTTTATCTGCATCTTAAACTAGCAACTTATCTTTTAGTCTATTTTCTGAATGATGGGAAAGTCAGCTGTTCCACCTTAGATTTGTTCTTATTTAGCTTATTATGTCAGGGTTTGCTGGTGTTACTAGTCTACATAACATACTTGTTGTAGTCCTAGATGGCTGCAACTCTTAGATCTTAATTTGCTAAAAGACTAATAACCTTTTGTTTCCTTTCAAACATCTAATACTATTGATGATGCAACCTGAGGCTCCTAATGCATGAAATTTGTTACCAGAGAACAAATTGATTGAAGTTCACGTGTTACATACTAAAAGAAATTAAGCAAAACAAATCGCATCAAACAATAGTAGTGGAAAGATCATCTGATAACAGAAAAGATGCAACTGATGGTCGTTTAGCATGAAAACCGCAGTTACTAGAAAAACAACCCACAAGCATCATCTGATCCATCACCATGCAGTTTCAGAATTGGTGGATAAGAATACTAACATTATGGGTGCTATGTAACAGAGATTTATGGATGGCTGGGTTAAAGTTATTGACGTCTGATTCTGGGCTGATGTCCAGCAGATCCAAAGAAAACAAATCTATATATAGGAGTTATGTTAGGGGTGAGCAATAGAGTCTAGCATTTGGTGAATATATACGAACATATTAGGGTAGGAACGAAAGTTTAAAAGATTAGACAGAAGAGGGAAAGTAAGTGAGAAGAGTTGCTGGAAGAGAGAGACATGAAAACATAATACAAGAAAGGGTGAGGATGATAGAGAAGTCATGGAGGGTTTATGGTTCTGACCAAAGTTTTAAACATCAGTGGAGCAGTAGGGTACCTTGCCATCCCGAATGTCAGGACAAGATGAACTGGGAAATGGACTGGAGGAACGTCGATCATCCTAATTCCTACGTGTTAAGATGCAGGTGTCTGTTCAATGGAAAAACCAGGATGGCTCCATCCCATGGTATTTAAAACTTTGTGTTTGGCAAAGCACAAAAAGATTAGAACAAAGAAGTGTAGAGAAAAGAGAAGACAGAAGCCAACTCTTGGATAGCGAATGTTGGTTTTTTTGTTTCCTTTCCAAGAAATGGTTTATTTCTAATTTCTATTCTATTTATTTTGAGAGGCATTTACTTTAGCCAAGGATTTGAGTCTTTCCGGAATGGAATGGTACTTTTAATAATTCGGGATCTTGGACACCTATAGGACACTTGTTCTCTCCTGAACTAGGATGTCTTGATCATCCTGACCATTTCAGTTGCAAAGCAACACTTGGATGCACCTGGATGGTCTGTGAAGAATGGGATGCTCTTTTTTTTTTTTTTTTTTAAATGTTAATGCCTGTTTTCTTCCATCCTAATCATATTGGCCCATCCCTGTTCCATACCATCCCAAGTGCAAACTGAATCAGGGCTAGATATTGAGATTTAAACACTTGGTTTCAGTAGCAAATTAACCCAAGATTTTCAAATGTATTGACCCATTCACGGTTTTCTCTTGCCTATTTAAAAACATTGGTGGTCTCTGAATCTGTTCTCTACTCTCTATGTTATTAACTTATCATTTAGTTGCTCTGGATGTGTGTAGACTGTCACCTTTCTACCATATGAGCATCTTGCAACTCACTTTTGAGGTGAAGTATGATCTACATCTGATTTCACTGTTCTTTTATTGAAGATTCTAGCTGCTGAGATGCCGCGAAACTTCTAATACAGTTACTATATCATAGGATTAAGCTAGAAAGTGAAACAATGATTTTTGGTTTAAATTTAGGCAAATGTATTCCAGATTATCCCTCTATCTTCCATCTTTATTCTTGTCTTAGTGTCCTTGTGTGTTAAAATAGATTGGTGGTGGAAATAATCTGATAAATCCAGATTGGCACAAAATTGTTTGGTTTTTTGCTAATTAGTAAAACACATTTAATATGGAATTAAATTTAGTGTCTATGTCATGAATTAAGCACTTGATTTTAATGAAGCTTATTTTCTGGGTGCTGAAAGTATTGATTTTGAATTAACGACTGGGGAAATTTTAGTATCTGATCGTTTTACCGGATATGATCGAGATTTTCTTGCATTAGAATTGTTGCATGCTATGGAATTTCAAAACTTCATGATACATGTTCAACATTATAAACTGTCAGAGATGGCTAATTTGAAGGATTGTGAAAGTCCATTTGTGCTTTGATGAATGCAGGGACATCTCATGACGTGGGAGTGAAGGGATCATCATCTAGTGTTGTGGGGAAGAAAGATTTATTGATTGTAGGGCCAGGTGTACTTGGTCGTATGATAGCTGAAAAGTGGCGACAGGTTCATTCAAATCCTTGTAAAGATAATTGAACTAGTTATCTGTCTGATATATTATCTTTTATGAGATATATTTTTCGTGTTTCTTTCTCCCTCTCTGTGAAAATGCCAACCTCAAGGGACAGAGACTCTGAGAAAAGCCAACTGTGCAAAGGGAATTTTATACTATACGAATTTTGAAACAATAATTTATTTTGTAACAAAGAAAACATGAGCAATTATAGCTTAATCATAGCTCTTAAGGTAATTACATGTTTAGTTAACTAATCTGTTAGGTTTTTGCTTTGTGAATCCAGAGATTGTCATTAGCACACAGCCATGCTAGAGTTCTTTGTATCTTTGGGAGGCATGTAGCATAAAGCTGAGGAGTTATTGTATCTTTTCTCAAAACATACAGTAAGACAGTATCATGATTTGCATTTTCTTGAAAATGAAATATGTCACCCTATTATATATATATATATATATATACACACACACATTATATCTAGGATGTAATTTTTTGTACACTTCATAAATCTTAAATACAATCATTCTTATCCTTTCTGCCATCCTATTTTGTTCTCACCTTGTAAAGCCAACCATTGAGTATCAACTCTCCTAAGCAGAAATATGATGCTTCATTTTCTAACAATATTTGAATTAGCTAACAGGAAGAAGAAACTCGGCTGGATAATGTTTGATTATCAACAACTATATTTGAAATTCTACTAAGATTGAGAGCACCAGATGTTAAGCATTGAGTTTTGATTACATGATATTAAAGTTTATTCTTAAAATTAAATAATGCTCATGTTTTTTTTCCTTTATTCTTTTTTCTTAAAAATGAAACAGAGTGCCAATTGACCTAGAGATAACATTTGTTTTTCTGTTATTTTATACTAGATTATAATAGTGACAGGATACACCCTTTCAAGCATGGCAAGTGATTCATGCACCCTATAAAACATTCTCCATTGCATTTTTATTTTGAACATCTCAACTTACCCTTTTTCTTTTATTGTTGAGAAGGCAAAAGTTTCATTACATCTATTTATCAAAGTGTTTTTTTACATAAAATAAATCAATGAGTTAATAAGTGTTAAAATTATATTACAAATTCTTTTGAAGTGATAAAATATTCTTCCTATAATTTGTTAACAGGAAAATCCAGGTTGCCAAATTTTTGGACGGACAATGACTACAGATCACCATGATGAATTGATAGAAGTTGGGATTATTCCTTCTCTGGTAGGAACTAAAGCTGCTCATCAATTCCCATATGTTATATTCTGTGCTCCTCCATCTCGAACAGCAGATTATCCAGGTGATGTCAGGTAAAGATTGAGTACTACAGGTTTAGGAGATGCTTATGCTGCTACGTAACATATATCTAGCAGTAAAGGAATTGTTTCATATCATGTTGTTCTGTTATAAAGTTTTACTAGTGTAGGTTAGGATATGATTAACATATTTAACAGTAAAAGAATAGTTTCACATCATGTTTTCAACAGTTCTGCTATAAATCTTTTTGCATATCTTTTAGCATTGGGCCATAAGCTTGACTTGATTTATTGTGCCTCCTGTCCCTTATAAGGTTTTCCTCGCAACTGTTTTTTATATGATGTATTTTTCCTAGATATATGAAGGCAGGATGATATATGCTTTTGGAACTTTACTAGATAATTAGCAGCCCGTTATTTTGACATCAGAACTTTGTTAAGATGCCTTTACAAAAGGTCAATAACGAAGGTCTCAGTTCACTGGTCTGATGGTTGGCTTTCAAAGTCTACATGCAAACATCTGAGCATGAACCTGCCTAAGCTAACGAGGAACCTGAGGAGCATATGTTGGAGTTTGCATTATCTAGATCTTTTGATATAGCCCAAAGTAATTGCTCTTGATACATAAAACTTGAACATTGATATGACACTCAAACATGTCTCTTAAAATGGAATTTTTTAGATTTTGAAAGGATCTAACACTTTAGACACACATCCACACCTGACACATGAACCCATGTCCATTTAACATAGGTAGGAGTTAATCCTTATGTCCTTATGGCCAGAATTAAGGAAGAATGCAGGCTATGGATAGGCTTGTAGGCAATGTCAGTAGAGATCATTAGGTTGACCTGGCATATAGGCATGTAGAAGAATGAACACCCATTGCTTATTTGGTGGTTCTATTTCCTTAGTTTGGAAGGGTGGAGCCATGATGCCTCTTTTGTTTCCTAGCACTTTGTGTGCCAACCAATGAGTTCTACCTGCTTCAACATTTAATTACCCATATAACAAGTTCCACTTAACCAAAAAGAAGCAAGGTGATAGACATGTTGGCTAAGGATGATGTCTTACCTACTAGACTGGAAAAGGAAATGCTTATGGATTTTCAAAATGTTAGACTTGGGAAACTGTAAATGTCACTAAATTGTTAGACTAGGGTAATTCTAGATGTAAAAGAATCAGGCAGACATAGTAGTCTGTGGAGAACTACTGAACATGTTATTGTGCCTTCATAAGATTCACATTTACTGATGGATAAGACATGCCAATCTTATTGAACGGGCAACTTGTTTTTTTTTTTTTAAAAAAAAAAACAATTTTATATCTACTGTATGTCTATGATATGCCCATGCACCTCAATGTCCTATACTTAATAGAAATGCAGATCTTGGATATAGATGACATGTTTGGTTTTTACGAAATATGCAGATTGGCAGCATCAAACTGGAGCGGTGAAGGTTCTCTCCTGTTCACATCAAGTACAGCTGCATATGATTGCAATGATAATGGTTTATGCAATGAGGTGTTACATCTCTTATAAAACACATTACTCTGATGGTAACATATTTGTTTCATGTTCATTGTAGTACAAATGACATTTCTTTAATAATTTGATGCTTCAATCTTTTCTCCCACGGTGTTGCCTAAACTGCAATAATCAAGAGAAGTAATGATAGCAAACTTAATTGATAGTAATTATTTTTTTTAAATATGGGTTGGTCAAGTGCTACTAGACCTAGGTTGGTCTTTTTCTTCTCTTCTCCTCTCTCTTTTTTTTTCTTTTCTTTTTTTTCTTTGTGGGGTGGGGGTCAGCTGGCAAGTTGAGGTTCTTTGAGGTAGGAGCATAACGGTGCATTAGGATGTAAATTGATTTCTTTGAAAGCAGGGTTCTATATGTTTTTGAGATGTAACAAAACATTTTCTTTTACTATTTTAAAAACTGTGATCCAACCTTCATGTTTGGTTAATGGATTTTCTTTTTATTTTTTGACAAATGCATGTATCTCCTTCAAACATGGAGATCTTTTATTTTCTTAAGTGATGATGAGTAGTTCATAATCTTGCATTTAAAACTTTGATATCTATGTATGGCCTTGAATTATATGCCTTTCTGCAGTTTTCTCACATTCATTTGTGGAATGTCACAAATTCTTATTCTTTCTTATACACTTCTATGTAGGATGGTCCGGTTGTGCCGATTGGTGCAAGTCCTCGGACGGATGTGCTTCTGAAAGCAGAAAATGCAGCTCTGGAAGCTGGGGGATGCGTTCTAAGGCTAGCTGGGCTTTATATATCCTTAGTACTATTAGCTAAGGTTTGCCATACCGGTCCATATTGCCCTAATACCGTATTGGTACCAAATCAATATTTGTTATGGGGGGGTGTACCAAGCGTCAGTATACTGAACTGATCCGTACCAACCCTGTACTAATATGGTACTTGTAGGGATATTGAGGCCGGTATTGTGAACCTTGTTAGTGGTTATATTATGAGGCAGGCATGCATGCGTGCAAGCATGAATGCAGGCATGCGTGCAAGCAATCAAGAAAGCAAGCACCATTTTCATATTATTTTTCTTAGCCAATATACAAAGTAGATAGAGGTGCCCATGTTTATTGTTTGGAGAAAGGATCTGTTGATGCTCGTCCGGATCATATACTAAATCTTATTCATTATGAGGTTCTGACCTTCTTTATTCAGCAGCTTTGTAAAGCAATGTTTTTTCGATGATTAAGATGTAGTATCAGAAATGTTGCTGTTATTTCTAATGTTTATATTGTTTTGTTTGTTTTATGATATTTCCATAGATCATATACTAAATCTTACTTACCATGAGGTCACAACCTTCTTTGTTCAGTAGTTCTATAAATCATAGTATTGTTCTGATGATCATGATATTGTATCTGAAATAATGTTGGTTATTTCTACTTTTTATTTTTTATTTGATTATTTCTACTTTTTATTTTTGATTTGTATGATGCTGCTATAGATTAAATAGGGACACACTGGCACATTTTCCACAAAGTAGAACAAAAATCTATGCATAAAGAAATTTTCTTGCATGGACTTTCTTGGTTGAAAATTCTTTTCAGATTTTTTTCTGTAATTTCCTGTTATGTTATGGCAGTAAGTTTTAAGCATGTTTCATATTTCAGGTTTAGGATTATAGGATTGATTTGTGCTTGGTAATTTTAAATTCTTTTCTTGATTGCTTTAAACTTTGAAATCAATTCTAATGTTCATTTAACCAAGGTCCTTGATCCACATGATAAAGTGTAGGCCTGTAGGGACCTTTTTTTTTTTTTTTAACAATCTGAGGACAAAGACTAATTTGTGCCAATCTAAATCTAAGTTTGAATAAAGTGGTTGTATAGTTGAGAATGAATTATAAAATAAAAAAGGTTTGACGAAACTTTAAAAAATAATGAAAGCAAGAATTCCTTAGACACCCTTCCATCTGCTGGCTATGTGAACCGGCATCTTGTGATGTGTACATCAATGTCAAGTTCGATAATTCAATCAACCAGGCTTCAGTCGCTTGTATCAAAAGTGGCATTTAGAAAAGCTGAACGTTGTGTCTTGTTTGTTTCACTTTGTACTGCCTATACTAGCGGCAACCTCCATTTTTCTCATATTGCTAAGAGGTGGGAGACTTAAAAAGTTTGGCTGTTTGGAGTTAATTAATTAAAGAATAAAGTCACAAAGGTATGACACTTGGAATTTGCATGCCTTGCACATTTCTATTATTACAGAATAAGGCATTTATCTTTTCTTTCTTTTTCTTCTATTGCATTTATTGTACTTGGTCAACGACTTTCTTGTATGGATATAGAATGATATGAAAGCACCCTGCTTCTAATTGATCAACTAATTGTAGTTACATCTTTCTTATGTGGTCTTTTGAGCACAGAGTTTAATCCATTAAATTTTGATTCTTCAATAGGGAATTATGATTACTATGTAATCAGATGTAGGTATAAGAGTCTTAAGATTTATGCTTTGTGCTTTGGCACTTAATTGATAGAGGTATTTATTGTGCTAAACGATCATATGGTCCTATTAGTAATATATAAGTAATCTCAACGCTTGTTAATATGTCCCTAGAATTAAAGCTTGGGGTGTACTACTATTCCTTCATCCATTGGCTTTATAACATCTAATGTGAGGATGTCACTTAACAGGATGCTGCTTCCCTCTCGATTGCCATCATGCAAAAGAAGCTTCGGGGTAGAATTTTCGTGGGCTGTGACAATCATCCTTTTTCCAGGTTCCCATACTTGGATTTGATTTATCCATATTCATAATATGAAACTTGTTGTACCATGCCATTATATATGCATATATTCCTTGCCAAATGGATAATTTTAGTGATTATCATGGTCGCATATTACTGTTTTGTTCGATATCCAATCGTTTCCTTTCTGCAGGCAAGAAATAATGGATCTTGTGAACCAAAGTGGGAAATTTAACAAAAAGTTCCAGGGCTTTGCAGGCAAATACTTATCTTTTTATTTCATTTCCGGTTAAAAATATGCAATCCTCTTTCTACAGACCTTTAAATGGAAATGGATATTTCGATTTCCAGGCACTGATGGACCTTTAGGGAAGAGGATGAATAACTCAAGAACTCGTGCTGAAATTGGATGGGAACCAAAATATGCTAGCTTTCCTGACTTTCTGAGGCAAATAGATTGAGTTTGTTCTTTTGCTGTTTCATTTCAAATTTGTTTCAACTGCAATGAAACGGACTTACGGACATGTCATTGAATGGATTTTATGATTAAAGTCATAATAAAACTTGGGGAAGTTAACTCCCTTTTGGTTCTCTATCTCGCTTATATCAGGCAGAAGATAGTTTATCGTTATCATAAATGGTAAAACAAGTAGAGGACTACGAATTTTGGATGGCCCCAGTTCGTTGTTTCCAACAGCCAATGCTTAGCCATTAATGAACTTTATTGTTTCACTCCGGGTTTCCAAGTTGCATTCAAGATTTCGATCATCAACATGTTCAATCCACTAACTGATAAGTAAAATGGAAAGCTGAAGAATTATTATGGCTTTAGGTATGGAAAAAGAATCAGCGGTTCCAAAGTTCATTCAATTCTAGTTATTGCTATATTAATCAAAATATAACGTTGCAAAAATTCAGCAATCAAATGATGGAACTTCCATTATTGCCACAAACCTAAAAAATTTCTTGAGGAGATTTTTCGAATCCATTTATCATAAAAAGTTCGATTGTTCTTGCATGGATCCCCCAAACTCATTTGGAAGACCGAAGGAATCTAATTACCTCAAAAACCATGCCTTTCAAAAAGAAGAAACAACTACTGATCTTCTCTCAATCCTTAAAATCCAAAAAATTCACAAAAAAAAAACATTGACAATTCCATTCTTCTCCATTTTTATAAATAAAATAATTTTAAAAAAATCATTGAAGCAGTGAATTCTATAGAATTAGTAGCTAAAGTCATCTTGAAAAATTGCAAAAGAAATTCAAATTCGAATTCCGAGCTTCGGTCAGCAGCTGATAAGTTATAATGGCGGGGTATCTTTGTTGTAGATGCACAGAAAGTCCCGTCAGCCATAAAGAATTGGATGATTTGGGTTTTGGATATATGAACAATATAAAATCTCTTTTCCTAAAGTAATTATATTTATGAAAATTAATTCCCATATATATATATATATGTTAGTTTTAGTTATCACTTCTTCAAAAAGGTTGGACGGACAATACTCAAAATAATATGGTCAAACTATCCATTTGAGTAGTTTACCTAATATCTAAACTTCATCAAACGTGATAAGTATATTATTATATTTTAAAAATTTTCATTTGTTGATTGTTTCGTTAAATCAACTCCAAGGGCCGGCGAGGGCGAGGGGAGGGACGTGGCAGGAGGAGGAGGCGCGCTTGCAGGGGTTGGGGGGGAGGGTGGAGATGGGAGTGGGAACTGCGGCGGCGGAGGAGGAGGAAGGGGAGGAGAAGTTGGGGCAGGTGCCGCGCTTAAGGTGTTCCGAGGTGGTGAGAGAGGGGTTGGAGGCGGAGAAAAGGGTGGCGCAGAGGGAGCAGCGGAGCTTGACGGGCTCCAGATGAGCCCCGTACCACACCCCCTTCCCCTTCACCGCCTTGGCCCTCACCATCAACAAGCCCTCGAACCGCTTCCTCGCGGCCCTTGCGGCCGCCTTCATCTGAAACAAGACAAAAGAACAAAAAGGCCTCTTCTTTCCCTCCGTCCTCTATAAAGCTAAACCTTAATTAGTATACTGGCAGGTAATATTCGTCGTCTTCTTCCACCGAAGGCGGCGACGACCGCGGCAGCCGTGGGGAGTTGGCATTTAAGTGGAGTTCGCCGGCGGAGGTGGCCGGGATACCGGCGATGCTGCTGGGTTGCAGGCAGGCTGACTTCGGGCTTTTGGGGTGATGGGCTTTGGATTTTGGGCGGGGGAAGGTGGGGATCGAGGAAGGAGTAATTGGAGCCTTTTGGGGTGCTGGTGTTGCTGTGGCTAGTTGGAGGCCCTCAGAGGGATGGGATGGAGACAAGGGCACCTAGGAAATCAAGGTCCGGTCCTCCTCCGCCGAGCAGCTCCTCAAGGATCCTTTCTTTGATGACGAAACCCCACCTCCACCGATGTTGCCCAACGCCGAGCATGGCAACTTGCCATCGTTGGACTTCTCCGGTCTCCGACTGGGTTGTTGAAGGGAATACATGTGTTGGGTCTGGCTTTTTCTTATCCTTTTGTCCGAGGTTATTTTGATATCATGATGTGATAATTAGATCCAAGTTAATTGCTAAATGGCATAGTTTAGGCTGTAGGGTTGAATAAAATATAAAGGGTATAGATGTAGGGTTTTGGAAACTACCGGGTATAACTATAATTTTGTTCTATGAAGAATTTTTGAAATTTATCCAAACTTTTTTTTCTTGACGGTCGTATAAATGGGAATGATAGATTTAATCAACCAATTCCATGCACCCGAATCTATCATTACTGCATAACTTATATATGTTTATATTATATATTTTTGCAACCAAGACATTTATGTGATATTTAGGTTTTTTAATTTGATAGTTCCATATTCTATGGTGAATAGAAGCGTATGGGATCAATTACTAACCAATTGTAGAACACTTAAATTATCTTATATAAACTAAGATACACAATAATTTCGGGGAATAATAAGAAAAATGTATCCAAAATTTAAAGAAGAAAAATAAAATACAACAAAATTACAAGGAGCTAATATGGACTCTTTTACGCATATAGAATTTTTATTTAAATAAAATATTCATCTATCCTTTTTTAACTCATCAGGTCAGTGTGTGTATATATATATGTATGTATGTATTTATGCAAATATTATATATATCTATGTACATAACATTTCTTTCGTTTATGTTCATAAAAGGTTGCATATTATTAGGATCTAATGTTGAAATCATTTCTTTCATTTGTGTTCATAAAATATTGCATATTATTAGGATCTAATATTGAGATCAATTGTTGATTACATACATACCTTACACCCTATTTATTTCTTCCACTGATGTCCTTATCTTTTTCACTTAAAAAATCTTTTAACTCAAAGCCTCTATGCTTGCTTACTATCTTCAGAAGAGATAGTAGAAGTCCTTTTGAATTGCACATTTTAATTAAAAGATATGTCGGCTTTACTCGTATCTCTTTTAAATTTATATAGCTAAGTGAAATTATATAGCTAAGTGAAAAAAGATTGGGCTTTCTTAGTCAAAGATAGATTATAACATAGGCTAATTGAACAAGTTATTGGTTTTGATCGAATAGTCAACGATAGATTGTAACATAGGCTAAGTGAACAATTTATTTATTGGTTACAATCGAGATATCTAAGATGCAGTTGGCCATGCGATAGGCCCTAAAGAATATGCAAGGTCTTAACATTCATTACGATCTTAAGATCTTGTGAATACTATTGATCTCAATTTATAATAAATATTTTATATTAACAAATACCAAATCTTGTATAATATGCAAGGTCTTAACATTCATTATGATCTTAAGATCTTGTGAACACTATTGATCTCAATTCATAATAAATATTTTATATTAACAAATACCAAATCTTGTATAAGTTACAAAATTTGATCTTTCGGCTGGTACTAATGATGCTTTATTTAATCAATCTTTTTAACCATAATCCTGACTATAGCAAAAGTACATGTATAATTTCAAAAAAAAAAGAAAAGAAGGAGATTGCAAACTTTACAGCAAGAATTTCACATACCAACACCAATATAATAATAATAATAATAAAAAATTAACCAATAATTATTACTCATATAAATTCTATGCCACAAGATATTATGATCATAAAATATACATGTATATATATATATATATATATATATATATATATATATATATATATATATATATATATATATATATATATATATATATATATATATATATATATATATTGAAATCTAGCAAATTTTAATTGCACAGCACATCTGATCATTCCTCAAAGCAAATTTGATATTTTAATTTCTCATGTATATATATATATATATATATATATATATATATATATATATATATATATATTGAAATCTAGCAAATTTTAATTGCACAGCACATCTGATCATTCCTCAAAGCAAATTTGATATTTTAATTTCTCATGAGTGTAGGCGCTCATGCTAGTAAGTCTTCAAAAAAGTATACATGCTTCATTGGCACACTATAGTGACCCATCTAAAAAATAAAAAATAATGTCTAAAAGATGAATCAATCTATCAATCTTGCATTGCAAATGTTTGAAGGCTACCTTTATAAATATCTACTAAGATATCAAGGGAGATATCATATTTGCAAAAGTATGAATAATTCAAAAATGGTTATTAAGATCTCACTTATTCAATTAAAGAACCTTCGTACTGGAAGTGATACCTCACATCTCCTACTACTTAAATAACAAGTAATTAATAGAAGTAATATAGCTTCATAAATAACTACAAACGAGCGAAAGAAAGCAGAATACGATGAGGTGCAGCATTCAAGCTGCTTGCAGAGTCCAAGGTACGTAGATCGGAGAGACGGATCACCGGTCAAAGGGTCCAGCCGGATCAAGCTGCTTGCAGAGTCCAAGGTACGTGAGGTAGAGGACGCGGTCCTTGGCTCCAGTGCGATGATTCTTGGTGTGCTTGCAGAAGTACTTAAGTTGATCTAGGGTGCAACATCCTAGAGTTTGTCCCAGCAGCATGAACAGCCAATTGATGGATCGTTTCTTGGCCGCCACCACCGGCCGCATGCTGTTGGGCTGCCCGCAAGAACGGCATCCCGGGATCGCCGAGCTCATCCACTCGGCCGGCGCACGGTCGTGCATCAGATGCTTCCTCGTCAAGATGAACGCCGCCACCTCGTTGAACTTGGATACGAGATCGTAGGAGATCGTCTGGGAGGCCTCGCAGCGCCTGCACTGGGCCTCGCCGGTGATTTCCCTGATGTTTTGGGAGAGAAGGTGGTCGAGGGAGTGGACGATGGCGCGGCGATCGGTTGCCCAAGGGAAGGGAGGTGGGACGGTGGCGGACTTGTGGGCGCCGCGGGGGGCCTGCGTAGGGTTGCGGCGAACGCGGAGGGGGCGGACAGGAGGATCGGCGGCGGTGGCTGCTGTGAAGGCGGAGGGGGCAGCGATGGCGGTGGGGGGGACGGCGTTGAAGTCAGGGAGGAGAAAAGGTGGCGGCGGGGGAGCAGGGGGAGGGGGGGAATGCTGTGGTGGGCCGAGGGAAAGGAAGGGAAGGGTTGGGGGTGCGATTGGAGGTTTAGGGCGGCGGGTGGGAGGAGAACCAAGATACAGGTTAACACCTTTATCTTCGAAGGCTTCCGAGTTATCACCGGTCTTTCTTTTTTGATCTGTTACATCCATGATATTAAAAAGAAGAAAATAAGATAGAAAGATGCAAATAAAAAAGCAAAAAAGATTGATATATTAGAGAAGGTAACAAGAGAGAAAAATTTAAAGACGGAAGGGATAGCATCAAACTTTAGGATTTTAGGAGTTTAAAAAAGTTGGAGAGAGGAAGTATAAAAAGATTAGTATTCTTGAAAGTGAAGAAGTCCTAAAAAAAAATAAAAAGAAAAAAAAGAGACAGGGTTAGCATTGGGTGGACATCTTAACATTATAAATATAGAGATGAAAAGCTAGAATTTGATCATTTTGATTTAAAAAAAAAAAAAGAAATCTTACCTTAGGAAGACAAAGATATGGGATACCAACGTACATGGTGCAGATACTAAACATGTATTCGATGGGATGTATGTTGGCGGACATCCACGTGAGTTATGGGTGGTTTAGCTTGGCACATCTTATCAATCCTCGGATGTTCTGCTCACTTGCGTGGCTACGATGACTGCCTGGTGAACAATGGCACTATGCTCCACCTTGGCCAATTCCTCTCTTTTCAGTATGCCAACATCTACCTCTACTCGCTCTATATCTCCTCCGTCTCCAATCATGCATGTGCTTCCTTCTTCTTTATAGCGAGCACTATATGTATACAATAGGCTTCGATCGAAAAAATTCTAGTCCATATCCGATCGAATCGACAGTCGTTGAATCAGTGCACATCCCCAAAACACCTAAAAAAAGATGACCCATTAACCCAAAAAAAATGAATGCACCTTCATGCTCTGTGAAAACACCTTTATTTTTTTCAGTACTTTTTTTTTAGTTAACAGGCTCCCTGAATCTAAAAAAAAAAAAATTCAGGGAGCCTTTTTTTCTCGATTAATAGAGCCTGATTTTTTTTTTTTTTTTTTTTTTTTTGCATAGCCTGAATTTTTTTTTTGCAGTTAACAGGCTTCCTGAAGATGAAAGGCTGAAAAAAAGGGTGAGATTAAAAAAAAGGTGCCTTCACGCTCGTGAAGATGCCTTCATTTTTTTTGGTTCACGGACTGTCTGTATTTTAAGATGTTTTGGAGATGCGTGTTGATCCAATGGCTAAAAATTTGATCGGATATAAATTAGAATTCAGTCAACTGGAGTCATATATATATATACTATAAAGATTATGATGATGTTTATGTATAGTTGCTACGTACTTGTCTTGTAAATCGTGGTGCTAGTAGTAATAACTCAGCTGGAAGTGGATGTGATTTGGTGGAGCTATTTTTACCATATAAACTAGGTATGGTATGATATGTGCATGCATGCTACTATCATATGATAACTAGTTTTATTTTCTGGATTTTGTATGAAATAGTAAGATATTTATGGGCTCGTATTGGCATCGGAGATCTGGTTTATGGTTGGAAGAACAACTGATGTGAATGATGTGCTTGTGAGTACTGCATGGAATTGGCGAGTTTGGAGGCAAAGTGCCTTCCTCTCCCCACCCTCCTGGGATCGTCTCAGTTTTGTTTTCTTTATTTTTGTTTTATTGTTTTAAGAGATATTTTGATGGGTTATGGGAAGTCTCTCGCCTGGGATGGGTGCAACATTTTATTGTTAAGGAACTATCAAATGGCTTTTTTTTTTTTTTTGGTGCAAGTGAGCTTCATATATAGCAACAACTAGTACAAAAGAACACTGTAGCCTCTTTATAAAAAGAACAAGAAAATATAAAGAGGCCATAGATATAGTACGGTAAGGAAGTTAGTAATATCTTGTAGAGAAAACTAAACTGCAACAAGAACATTACAAACTTAAAATCCTTTGAAACATGAAGTTCATTACGAAAGCAAAGTAAATAGGCTTGTAACTTTGAGTAAAACAGCTGAAAGTTGTTAATAAATAGCTGGGTTGTGCTCTTAGCTTTGGGAATACAGTGAGCTGAAGATCCCTCATGATCTATAGAATATGAAATCTGAAAAATAACCTGCATAGTAATATCTATATAGATAGCCAAAAAAACTCCAACAGAAGGATGCAGACTTCCTGTATTATGGCACTGAAACATAGAGGCAACATATAAAACGGAGTAACAGTTCGACTGTGCTAGAAAAATTAAGGATAAAACAGTTCGACTCCCAGTGCCAACGGTTATGAAAAATGCATAAGGCTACAATTTCCACCGAGCTTCCAAATAGGTAAAATTAAGGATAAAACCAGTAGTCCCATTCAATGATTATGAAGATGCATTAAAGGTTGCAGTTTCCACCGAGCTTCCAAACAGGTGGAAGATGAAAGTAAAGCATTAGCTACATTCTTGGTGATCAAAGCCACCAGAGCCTCCCAGCGAATGAATTTCTAATTTTCCTGGGCTAGACAAAGCCTCCATCCCCATTGCAAAGAAAAAATGAGAAATAAATTAAGAGCCACGAACCTCCTCTGATCTCGTTAAAAAAAGAAATAGGCAGAAATAGGATACTAGTGCAAAATATTATTCCATATCTGATCAGACACTGTAATACCAACTAAGTATATTATATCAGCCCTACATGATATATTAATTGGCATTAGAAAATCAACTTGCATGGGAGGTGCTTCATCATAAAAAAAACAACATTTCAGCTAACTGACATAATTGATAGGGCATTGTAAGCTTGGACATCAAGCCTGTACAAGGAATAGAATAGCTAGCTCATAACTTTCAAGTCTATCTATTATATGCAATCCCTAAGAGCATATCTGCACATGTTGAATCCAGATAAGCAGGTCATGCCTAGCAATATCATTGGTTGACCATGTAGACGGGGACAAGGAATAGGAGCCTGAAGCCAACCAATCGGCAAGGAATCGGACCTAAAGCCAACCAATCGGCAGTTTGGTTGGCCTCCCGAAAGATATGGGATACCTTCTAAGGTTGCAAAGGCAGGCTTTCCAAGCCGCCATGAAGAATAAATATCAGCTTGAAAATGAGTGAATCCATCCAATTACCAACATAGAGTCATCCTCTATCCAAAGATTATTAGGCAAGTAACGAAAATAGGCGCCTCATGAATCCTCCATCCAAGCACCAAACAATTCAGCATATGGCACTGAGCAGAATAAGATAGCTAGTGAGTAGCTACCTTAATAAGGTTGCCTTGATAATTCCTTAATAATGTATGCAGCAATAGCACCATCAACTTTCACAGCACTATCAAAATTTAGCTTCAGAACTCCAAAAGAGGGGGTGGGGGGTTTGCCACTTGACGGAGATGGAGGTTGAGAGCCTCTGGGTTGAGGAAGAAGAACCGCCCCGGTTCCTTGAAGTAACAGAAGTTAACAAATTTTGATGCATTACACCCAAAAGTCTCATGAGTTCATGAGGAGTGGTAAAGGAATTTTCAAAAACACAGGCACTACGAGCCTTCCATATGAGCCGGGCTAAATAAATATATAAGGACTGATACACCCTATCAACGATTCCATTTGATAGTAGTTCAAATAATTCAGACAATGAAGCAGGGTTAGAGTAATTATTGCTTGTTTGAGCAAAAAGATCCCAACAATTGGTTGCAATGGGACATTTAAAAATTACATGCCCACAATCTTCTAAACAATCATCACACAATAGTCACACTTATGAAGATCAGCAGATAGAATGCCCCTATTAAGTTGCAAGTTTTTGCATGGTATCTTCCGGAAGAATAATCGGTCTGTTACATCCATGGCATTAAAGTGAAGAAAATAAGGTAGAAAGATGAAAATAAGAGAGCAAAAAAGATTGATGTGTTCGTGAAAAGAGAAGAAAATAAGAGAGAAAAAATTAAAGACCGAAGGAATAGCATCAAACTTTAAGATTTTAGGGGTTTGAAGAAGTTGGAGAGAGGAAGTATAAAATGATTGGTACTTTTGAAAGAGGAGGAGTCCTAAGAAAAAAAAGAAAAAAGAGACTCTGAAGGATTAGCATTGGCTAGACATCTTAACATGGATATATAGAGTTGAAAAGCTGGAACTCGACCATTTTGGTTTTAAAAAAGAGGAAAATCTTATCTTAGGTGGGGAAGATGGCATTGAAGTTAGGGAGGAGAAAAGGTGGCGGTAGGGGAGGAGGGGGAGGGGGGAGTGCTGTGGTAGGCTGAGGAAAAGGAAGGGAAGGGTTGGGGGTGGGATTAGAGATTTAGGATGGTGGGTGGCAGGAGAACCAAGGCACATGTCAACATTTTTATCTTCGAAGGCTTCCGAGTTATCACCGGTCTTCCTTTTTTAGTCTGTTACATCCATGGCGTTAAAGAGAAGGAAATAAGGTAGAAAGATGGAAATAAGAGAGCAAAAAAGATTGGTGTGTTTTTGAAAAGAGAAGAAAATAAGAGAAAAAAATTTAAAGACCAAAGGGATAGCGTCAAACTTTAGGATTCTAGGGGTTTGAAGAAGTTGGAGAGAGAAAGTATAAAATGATTGGTATTCTTGAAAGAGGAGTCCTAAAAAAAAAAAAGACTTTGAAGGGATAGCATTAGGTAGATATCTTAACATGGATATATAGAGATGAAAAGCTGGATTTCGACCATTTTGGTTTAAAAAAAGAAGAAAATCTTCAATACCTGCATAGCAAGAATACATTCAGTACCTGAACCAAGGCACAGGTCAAGATCTTTATCTTCGAAGGCTTTTGAGTTTTCACCTGTCTTTTTTTTTCGATCTGTTACATCCATGGTGTTAAAGAGAAGAAAATAAAGTAGAAAGATAGAAATAAGATAGCAAAAAGATTGGTATTCATGAAAAGAAAAGAAAATAAGAGAGAAAAATGTAAAGATCGAAGAGATAGCGTTAAAGTTTAGGATTTTAAGGGTTTGAAAAAGTTGGAGAGAGAAAGTACAAAATGATTGGTATTCTTGAAAGAGGAGTTAGGGGATAGGAGAGAAGAAAAAAAAGAAAAAGAAAAGAAAAAGTCTACTTAGGATTTTAGCGGTTTGAAGAAGTTGGAGAGATGGAGTATGAAATGATTGATATTTTTGAAAGAGAAGAGGAGTCGGGGAATAGGAGAGAAGGAAAAAAAAGAAAAAAAGAGACTACGAAGGGTTAGCATTGGGTAGACATCTTAACATAGATATATAGATATATAGAGATGAAAAGCTGGAACTCAGTCATTTTGATTTAAAGAAAAAAGAAAATCTTATCTTAGATAGACATCTTAGTTACGACTGGATCTCTCTTAGATATAATGATTATTTTGATAGTACATGATTCTTTATTCGGATCTTCGTGATTCATGATAGCAATTCAGTTATTTCAAACTTATCGTAAAAGAAGTAATCTGGTAGAAAAAATCACGCAACCTCCACGAAGAGTCACTTTGTTCGAGAGCAAGTGTTGCCTCCAAGATCCAGGTGGTAGATTATGGCTACCTAGACCAAACCAGAACTCCCATTCACTATCCCCCATGCCATCATTATCTTCCTCCTGAGAAGCAGACGATTCATTTGGTGGGATTTTGAACCATTGAGAAATTGATTTTCACCTTAACCTTGTAGGTGAACTGCCCGACTGTTACTTCCACTTCCTCTCGTATGACCATCGGGTCTTCGTAGTAAATATGAACATCGAAGTAGGTTAGATCCTCCCATCATAGACTTGATCTACTTGCTCGATGGGGCACACCAAAACTTGTGATGATGTTGGCAACTGCTAATGCATTCCAGTAGATGAGTGGGAGATCATGCAAACTGGCACACACCTTGTACTTTAGTTGGTGTGGGACTCCCACCTTGCTGATCCGAGTGATTGAGTATAAGAATGAGTCCATCACTACATAATGGCCCATAGCCATTAGAGCTTGAACTACCTTGCTGGAAGGGCGGGAGACAAAGAACTCATTATCTTTGGTGAGTTTCCTAGTGGTCCCTGATCCCGGCATCTTGGCTTTGTGAGCTAAAGTAATCGAGACATCATCCACTTCCACTGGTCTACTATAGGTTTTGACATGGGTGGCCCTATCTAGGTACTTGGTTATTTCTGTCATTTTGGCAGAGAAAAGAAGGAAGGCCTTACATTTGGGAACATTTGTAAGTTGAGGTATTTCTGTAGTTTATTTGTGTTGAGTGGGGAACAGTTCAGTATTGTTGGGTTTGGAAGTAGGAGATGATGGGAGGAGGTGTGGGTAAAGGTGGGTTTTATAAAGATATTCCTGTATCTTTTGAAGGAGTGTCCGAAGGAGAGGCACTAATAGCATTTAATGGGATTTCTATAGTTGGATTTGGTGTGATCCCTCTCACCACATTTAAAGCATACTTCCTTTCTGAAGGCTGTGGGGAGGAGGGGGATAGAAGACCTTCGATTGAAGTGCTTTGATGTATTGTCTTTAATAGTAAGAGAGTGTCATTCGTCATAGGATGTGAGAGAGGGGCTATTGTTCACACGACGACTGCCTAGACAACTAGCCAGGATATCCACAAAAGTCAAGGGACCATACCTAGTAGGGGAAGCACATAGGATGGCGAGCAATTAAGTTGGTAGACTTTGGCAGTGCTGCATTCCTCCATCAAATATTTTTGCCATTTTACAAATAATAGTTTTTACGTGGGACAACATGGGTCTATGCACCGTTCGGAGCCGGTGATGGAGATCTGACGTATCGCTTTAGTTGGATCAATCATTGGTTTACCTTTCCTAATGGAGGGCCAAGAATACTCAATAGGAATACTTCATTTATATGATATTCCTTCTTTCCTAATGGTAGTGCATTTGCTCCGATAAATCTGAGGAAGGGTATTGATTTTGAGTTAATGGCCCCATCATGTCTCTCCTAGATCTGTTGGTGCATCCCCCTCACTTTCTTTACTTCTTTTCTATTGCTCCTCACTTCTCTCACCACGTCCATCATCTTTTTCTTTCTAGCCACCTTTGCTCCGTGCTCTACCATCTTTTGCCTCTCAAAAAGTAATTTTCTTTATCACTTTGTTGATTTGTATTTTCTTTTCTTCCTTTTCATCAACAACTAAAAGTAAATTATAATTTTAGATTATTTTTTATTTTAAATATATCAAAATATATTAAAGTTAAAATATTAGGACTTGTTTGTCATCATTTTATTTCTTATATTTTTATTTTTAAAACAAACCCATCATAGCTGAAGCAAAAAATATATTAGGTATTATATTTTTTATTCTCTAATATAGCATCAATCCAAATAACAAAACCAATTAAGTGGTAGGATGCAATGGTATAAAAAAAAGAATTTGTTGCCAAACATAAGTAAGTTGCCTATTAAGTTTACCCATGTCGGGACTAACAACACGAGTAAATATTAGTTTATGGACATAGGATTTGCCATATGAAGGAATAGACATGAGATATAGCAAGTTCTAGTTATACTTGAAATAGTCTAATACCTACTTTTCCCTTCTTTCCATTAATATTTCATCTCTCCTCTCTGTTCTCTCTTGATATCTTTCTATATTCCTTCGTTTTTTCCTCCATTACTTTTTTCTCTTTATATCTCTAATAACTTCTCCATTCTTTTCATTAATATTTTATCTCTCCTCTATGTTCTCTCTTAATATCTTTCTCTATTCTTTCATTTTTTTCCTCTATTTTCTTTTTTTTCTTTATATCTCTAACTTCTCTATTTGGATGGAGGGTTTTGCAAGAGCAAAGAGGTGGAGGAGAAATGGAGAGACATTTCTCTATGTTTATTATCTTGTTCTCACATATCTAAAGTTCTCGTCATCTTTTCTTTCTTCTTTTTTCTCTCCATCTTTTAGAAACCTCTTAAACCCTGATCCTCTAATATCTCCATAGCTCTCATTTCTTTGGAGACAAAAATAGATTCAAGATGAATGAATAATGTATAATGAAAATTATGTTGCTTTTCATCTCTATACCATCGTTGCAAACTCACTGTAAACCCAACCCTTTTCCATCACTCAACACCTCCACCTCCACCTCCTCCTCCTATCCTTGCAAGTCCCTTTGCCACCCCCAATACCTCTCCACACCCTACTCCAATGAATTTTGTAATCACTACTGATATTCAGAAATGTGTAGGATTCACCAATCTACAATAGTGGTTTAGGCTTTTTCATGCCTCCTTATGGCGCATCCAATAAAAATATAGATCAAATCTAACTTGTATGATATATTATGTCCTTGACATCAGAATCTAATCTTTTTTCTTGTTTCTGGCTATGCTATAAAATCTCTAGGATTTAATCACCGATTTAAGCCTCTTCATTTCTTTTAAGCTCTTCGAAGATTTGTATAGATCGAGAGAGATCCAACAACGAAGATGAGACGGGCTTAGATTATTTTCTCCACTCTTAATTAACTCTCACAATCTTCTTCTGCCACCATGGTGGTGGCGGTGGCTGAGCGGACGCTCTTTCAGATGGTGCTACATGGCAACACCGACCGTCACTTCGCTGCGATCGAGATGGTTGTCCTCTACTTCTCCTACCACCTCGTTCCCTTAAAGTGCATGTCCGTTGGACTCTCACAAGCTCTCTCCTTCTCGCTGATTCTGATCATGGTGGTGGAGAGGAGGGAGCCACCCTCCCTTGAGCTCCTCTCTAAAAGTATGGTAAGTCGAAGTCATCCCCATGTGCTTGAACAAAAATTAATAGACAGCCAAAGATATTAATTAATAAACTCCCAAACAAAGCGACTTTTTGTGGAAGTTGCGTGATTTTTCCTACTAGGTTACTTCTTTCATGATAAGTTTGAAATAATTGAATAGCTATCATAAATCACAAAGATCCAAACAAAAAATCGTATGTGATCAGAATAGTTATTCTATCTAAGAGAGATCCAATCATAACTAAGATGTCTACCTAAGACAAGATTTCCTTTTTTCTTTAAACCAAAATGATCGAGTTCCAGCTTTTCATCTCTATATATCTACGTTAAGATATCACCTAATGCTAACCCTCTAGAGTCTCTTTTTTTTTCTTCTATTTTTTTTCCTTCTCTCCTATCCCCTGACTCCTCATCTTTTAAGAATATCAATTGCTTTGTACGTACTTCCATTCTCCAACTTCTTCAAACCCCTACAACCCTAAACTTTGACACTAACCCTTCAGTCTAATACCTACTTTTCTCTTCTTTCCATTAATATTTCATCTCTCCTCTCTATTATCTCTTAATATCTTTCTCTATTCCTTTTTTCTCTTTATATCTCTAGCTTCTCTATTTGGATGGAGGGTTTTGGAAGAGTAGAAAGAAAACATGGAGGAGAAATGAAGAGACCTTTCTATGTTTCTTATCTTGTTTTCACGTATCCAAAGTTCTTTTCACCTTTTTTTTTCTTCTTTTTTTTCTCCATCTTTTAGAAACCTCTTAAACCCTAATCCTCTAGTATCTCCATATCTCTCACTTTCTCGAAGACAAAAATAGATCCAAGATGAATAAATAATGAATAATGAGAACTATGTTGCCTCTCATCTCCATACCATCACTACAAACTTGCTATAAACCCAACCCTTTCCCATCACTCGCCAACTCCAACTCTAAATCACTTCTCTCAAACTCCTCCCATCCTTGCAAGTCCGTTTGCCACCCCTAATGCCTCTCCATCCTACTCCAATGATTCTTGTAATCACTACTGACATTAAAAAATGTACAAAATTCATCAATCTACAGTAGTAGTTTAGGCTTTTTAATGCCTCCTTATGGTGCATCCAATAAAAGCATAAATCAGATTCAACTTGTATGATATATTATGTCCTTGACACTAGAATCTAATTTTTTCTTGTTTCCAACCACACCACAAAATCCCTAGGGTTTAATCACCGACTTAAGCCCCTCTTCATTTCTTTTAAGCTCTTCGAAGATTTGTATAGATCGAGAGAGATCTAACAACGAAAATGAGAAGAGCTTAGATTATTTTCTCCACTCTTCTCTCCTGTAATCTTCTTCCGCCATCATGATGGTGGTGGCGACTGAGCGGACACTCCTTCAGATGGTACGGTATGGCAATGTCGGCCGCCATTTTGCTACAGTCGAGATGCTTGTCCTCTCCTTCTCCCACCGCCCCCTTTCCTTCGAAGTCCATGTCCGTTGGACTCTCAGGGGCTCTCTCTTTCCTCGCCGATCAAGGTCATGGCAGTGGAGAGCAAGGAGCCACCCTCCTCCGAGCTTCTCCCCAAAGCATGGTAAGTCGAAGTCATCCCCTTGTGCTTGCATGGGAATTAATAGACAACCAAAGACTAATATTAGTTTTCCATCGGCAATCTTTTCGATGACACCAACCTCACCCAAGCCACCCCCACCCCTACATCTGAATGTTGGGGTATGAGCACACTCTGATACCACTTGATGGGGATCTCATATTAGGATATTACAGTAAAAAAATATAAAATAAAATAAGAAAGCAACCAAGTACGTGGATTAGTCCAAAGGCTTGCCTCCATGGGGCATGCAAAATTTTACTATGAAAAAGAAAGAGATACAAAAGGAGATTATCCACTCTCAACTCACGTATACAATCTTTTCAATAAGAAGTTATCCTTAATAAACTCTCTCTTAGAGATCTTCTGAAACGACTGCAATCCACTACCGAAGCTCTTGCTCCTGCTGTCCACTGGCGCCTTCTATTTGCTCTCTACCATCTCAGGTTTCACCCAAACTATCTAAGCCACACCACCACCACATTCTCGAACTATTCCGAGCCTTTTAAAGGACTCAGGCCTTGTCCTGGTAGGAGTTCTCGGTCTGATTCAACATCAAAAAGCACTCCTACCGTCAGATTGTGATCATAATCATTTGTGGCCGCTGGATCACGCAAAACCCATGAAGAAAAATATGTGCTGTGATTTTTTGTCCATAGACCGCTTAAGGGTCCACGTGGGTAGTGGTCAATGATGGACCGTGCCCCAAAAAATAGTCGCATGGACTGCACGTGTGCCCATGGGGCCACGTCCACAGTAGAACCGCGCTGGGCCGTGCTGGGTGTGCAAGCCCCATGCGCCCACGTCGGGCTATGCTAGGCCGCACCCGCACTGGGCTGCACCCATGCGGTCGGCCTACACTAGGCCTGGTCGCCTACTGGTCGTGGGCCCCACTCCAGCTTCCTGTCCGATACTTGGCATGCTTTCTTGCACATATCTTCACCATCTGGACTCTGATTTGGGTGTTCATGATCTTGTTGGACTTCGTTCATCATCTCGATCCTCACATTAGACTTAATATAGAAGAATTCAAGGTATTTTTCTCAATAATCTCCATCTCGACTTGATATTTGGTCTCCACCTATTCAAGAGTTCATCTAGCACCCCCATGCCCTGGGATAATCGTCTGCTAATTATGGATGGGCTAACATGGAAGTTGATCCAGGTTGCTTGATCCCATCTCCATCAACTGCTGTGATCCTCTTGATCTGAGATCTGCTTGGGGTAGCCTCCTGTGGCAATAGAAACTTCACCTTATGACGTCGCATGTCGTTCTCTCGAATCTTCCATTCCATGTCTGATCTATCTATACTTGGAGCTCCATCTCGCACTGGACTCCCTACCATAAAGTAATGTCCTCCATACTTTCTTCCTCTTAATACCATCCTACTGCCGTACATGACCTTCAGGATTCTTCCATCAATTTTTTATCTGAAGTCGATCGAATCCAGTCTGCTCAGTGAGATTAGATTCTTCTTAAAGCTGGATATGTATCGAAACTCACCCAACTTCTTCACTATTTCATCATGGAGCTTCATGCAGACCATCCCACTACCCTTGATCTTATAGCTAGATCCGTCTGGCAGGAACACAGTGCCCTTACTGATCTCCAAGAAGTTAAACATCTCTTCTCTACAACATACATGATGAAAACAAGCAGAATCCATAATCCACTGAGAGAAAGAAGTAGATACTTCATCAATAACCAAAAGAACATCGTCACTATCTTCTGTATCGCTACTAACTACCGCCATAGTAACATATGTTCGATCTTTGAGTTGTGGACAATCCTTGACTTGATGCTCCAACTCATCGTATCGATAGCACCTGATCTTGCTTTGGTCCCTCGACTTAGACTTGGATCGCCCATCTCGCAATCTCTTACCGCTCCATCTTCTGCCGCCATCATCTTCAGTCACCATCAGTGCCGAGTTGTCATCTGAACTCGAGATTCGATTCTCTCACTTGAGAATCTTATTCTGAAGTAGTACAGAAGTCACCTCTTTCATTTTGATAGTGCTCTTATCTACAAAAAGAGTAGTTACTAAACACTCGAAAAAGGATAGAAGCGATGATAGCAAGACCAATGCCCTGATCTTTTCTTCAACTTTTTCGTCAATGTTGAGGAGGTCGGTGAGGATCTTTTGGAAGTTTGATAGATACTCCTATACGCTCTAGCCTTCGTTCATCCATAGCTGGTAGAACTGCCTCCAAAGGAATAGTATGTTGGTAAGCAACTTCATCATGTACAACTCCTCGAGCTTCAACTACAGTGCCATCGAAAAAGTCTTACCAAGTACATGGATCACGACATCATCCGTTAGGTACAAGCAGATCATGTTCATCGCCTGCATCTGAATTTTTTTCTAATCCTTCACCTCCATGATGGCTGGCATCTCGTCGTACAAGAGAGCGTCAATCAATCCATGTTGGATGAGGATATTCTTTATTCTTGCTTACCATAAGGAGAAATTGCCCTTTCCATCAAACTTATTGATCTCCATCTTGATTGTACTTATCTTCTCCATATTCTTCAATTTCTATCACCACTGCTATAATCTATGCTCTGGTATCACTGGCTCTGATACTAATCTATTAGGATATCAGTATACTTTGATACCATTTGATGAGGATCTCGTACCAGAATATTACGGCAGAAAAAAAATAAAACAAGAAAGCAACCAAGTACGTAGATCATCCCAAAGGCTCACCTCCATGGGGTATGTAAAACTTCACTATGAAAAAGAAAGAGATACAAGAGGAGATTATCCACTCTCAACTCATGTATACAATCCTTTCAATAAGAAGTTATTCTTAACAAACTCTCTCTTGGAGATCCCTTGAAACGATCGTAGTCCGCTACCTAGCTGTCTGCCCGAAGCTCCTGCACCTGTTGTCCGCTGGTGCCTTCTATCTGCTCTCTGTCATCTTAGGTTTCACCCAAACTACCTAAGCCACACAACCACCACATTCTCGGACTGCTCCAGGCCTTTTAAAGGCCTCAGTCCGTGTCTTGGTAGTTCTCAGCCCGATTCAATGTCAAAAAGCACCCTTGCTGTCAGATTATGACCGCAACCATCTGTAGCTGTTGGATCGCGCAAAACTCGTGAAGAAAAAATATGCACCTTGATTTCTTGGCCCTGGACCTCTTAAGGGTCCATAGTAGTCCACATGGGCGGTGGTCCACAGTGGACTGCGTCCCAAAAAATAGCCGCATGGATTGTGCGCGTGCCCGTGGGGCCGCATCCGTGGCAAAACTGCGCTAGGCCGTGCGGGGTGCTCACTCGAGCTGGGCCATTTGCATATTTTCTCGTGCATATCTTCATCATCTAGACTTTGATTTGGGTATTCTTAGTCTCGTTGGACTTTGTTTGTCGTCCCGATCCTCACTATGAATTTAATATGAAAAAATTCAAGGCATTTTTTTCAACACTGAACAACATAATGATTACTACCATGCTATACTCCTTCCTTTCTAGCCGCTACATCTCTCTCAACCTACCAGCCTTCAGCCGTTTCCTAGAAAATTTAAATTCTACATGGGTGCCAAGCGTAAACATATCCTCTTTTCTACGCTCATAGAAGTCGTTGGTCTATCTAACAAATGGCTCTTACCCCCCTGCCTAACAGGCTAAATCCTGTGATTCCAAACATTCCTGAGAGCCTCCCTACTGACCTCGATAAACCTCCTGGTACCACCGACCTGAGTGTGCCCCCCACAGTCTTAGTATCCTCAGTCTTTCAACAGTTAAAAGACTCTTTGCCTACATGTGATAGACCCACTAGTGAATTGGCAAAATGGAAGCCATTGAAAGCCCCTCCTAGTAAAAGAAGTGCCCAACTTCGAAGCAAAAAAATTTAAAAACTGGGCATAGAAAACAAGACCCTCCAAGATGAAGACATTTTGTTTATCAACCTTCTGAAAAAGCCGCTGATTTAACAAATCTAGGGAACAAATATGGCTTTCTATTCTCGAAGACAGACCCGGAAGCACTGGCAGCAAAATTGAAAAGTCTTGAAGTTCTTCGGTGCGAGAAGCATGGTATGCCATACGTACAAGGGATATTGATCAAAAACTAAAGAACCGATCGGCATCGATGCCTTCCTTTTGGCTTGGAATTGCTGGGTTGTGCACTTTTGGCATGATTAATTGTTCCCATCACTATCAGTGGAGGTCTTTTGTTGTCTCACACCTATCACCCTTTTGTACTCCCTACACACCGATCTTCTAGTTGTATCATGATCCCGTCTACTGTTCAAAGCTCAAAATGGTGTAATGGCACTTTCTCGTGAGCTTTTCAAGTGCTTTGCTCTTCCTATGGTCATGGGTTCCTCTCTCAAGCTATTTCAATGTCAATAAGCTTTTGGGATGTTAGAGGTATAGGAAGAGCAGCTAAATGAAAGGTGATTAATTAAGGACACCATTAAAAAAAAAAAAGGAGATAGCTGGATTATTTGCTTTCAGAAAATGAAATTAATTTTATTGGTGCGGAATCTGATTGTCGCCGAATCCAGCTGGAGTGGAGGAGGACGAGGTCGCCATCGGTGACCTGTAAAATAAAGTTCGGAGCCGGTGCGGGTGACTCCGGCAGGATCCTCCGACGATCAAGATGGCTCTTCTGATCAATAGAAATGAAGTGCTCTAGAATGAGTTCGACAGAATTTAGAGGAGGAGATAAGAGCTTAGAGCTTAGAGTAAGTGTATCTGGAGGATCCCTTTTTATAGGCGGAACTTGTAGCGGGTTGATGGTGATAGCTGTAGCTGTTTGATAGTGGGTCGCTCGAGGTCTGACGGAATCAATTACGGAGGAAGGCACCCACCGCCTGCCATAGATTGATGGTGACAGCCATCACCACCTGATAGCGGATTGCTATCATCTGCAGCGGACTGATGGTGATTGTTCGTCGAGATTTAATGACCATAGCTCTAAGAAAGCGGGTATTGGTTGAGCATCGAACTGGACTTCGACAGAAGTGAGGTTTATTCCCAACAAGTCTAATGAATCATAAGCTTGTCCTTTCTGCATGTGGCTTAACAATAGAGGAATGGCAAGCTAAGAATGCAATTGGGTCCTCTGGGGGAATACTAACATGCTCGGACTCAAAAGCTGTAACTGGCCGACCAATTCACACCGGGTCATTCTCAACAGCCACCCAATTCCTTATTAAGAACCAAAATATTCAATGGACTCTCACCACTGTATAAGGACCACATGATTCCAAGAGTCAGCTGCTCTTCTTTGATGAGCCTAAGGACATCAGATCTCAATTCATTAGACCACAGGTGATCATTGTGGGGGATTTCAACATCATTCGATCATCGGAAGAGAACAGGACTCAAATGCAGCAGGGTGGCCCATAGAAAATTCGATAAGCTCATCAATGACTTACAATTAATTGGAATTAAGATCACCAATAGAAAATACACCTGGTCTAACTTTAGAGAATGTCGCTGTTTTGCTAAGCCCGATATATGTTTGGTATCTACAGCCTCTTCCCACTCTCAACGATTCGTCCAACGGTAAGATCAACCTTAGACCACATACCGTTGAAATTATCTATAGAATTAATATTGCATGATGCAGGGGCACAAATCCATCACCCATTCAGGTTTGAGAACACGTGGTATGGTCATCCGGGATTTGATCAACTTAATTAAAATGGGACTCAAAAATATGATGGGATCATTTTGCTGTCTTGACTTATCACCCTTTTGTACTCCCGACACCCCCATCTTCTGGCTGTATCACGATCCCATCTACTGTTCAAGGCTCATAATGGTGTAATGGCACTTTCTCGTAAGCTTTTTAAGTGCTTTGCTGTTTCTATGGTCATGGCTGTTTCAATGTCAATAAGCTTTTGGAACGGCAGAGGTATGAAAAGAACATCTAAATGAAAGGTGATTAATTAAGGACACCATTTAAAAAAGAAATAGATGGATTGTTTGCTTGCAGGAAACCAAAATTAGTCTAATGGATCATGAACTTGTCCGTCCTGCATGTGGCTCAAAAATGAAGGAACGGCAAGCTAAAGATGAAATTGGGTCCTCCGGAGGAATACTAACGTGCCGGGACACAAAAGCTATAACCGGCCAGCCGATTCACATGGACAATAACCACTTAGGAGTTCGCGATTGGACTCAAAATCGAAATGTGAATCGAAATGAATTAGAATCGAAATTAGAATGACCTAATCTTCTGAAGTGTTTGGTTCATAATCAGAATCGGCATCGGAATGGGAATTAGAATGAAAATTTGAATCCATAGGAAAGAGTGGAGATTGAGTTTTAGATAGATTGGATCATTCCCATTGCACCTTGAAATCGGAATCGAAATGGAACTCCCTCCAACTGCTAAGCAGTTGGAATGGGAGTCATCCATTCCCATTCTGATTTCGAATTTCTACTCCTCCCAACCAAGCATCCCTCAATTCCATATTAAAAACCAAAATATTTAATGGACTCTCACCAATATATGGACCACCGACCACATGATTCCAAGAGTCAGCTGCTCTTCTTTGCCGAGCTTAAAGACATCAAATCTTCAATTCATTGGACCATGGGTGAATAATCATGGGAGAAGAGAACAGGACTCAAATGCCGATAGAAAATTCCATAAGCTCATCAATGACTTACAATTAATTAAAATCAAGATCACCAATAGAAACTGCACCTGATCTAACTTTAGAGAACGGCTCCGTCTTGCCGAGCTTCGTAAAAGATGTTTGGTATCTATAGACTGGCACAACCTCTTCCCACTCTCAACGATTTGTCCAATGGTAAAATCAACATCATACAACATGCTATTGAAATTATCTTTAGAATTATATCATGATGCAGGGGCACAAATCCATCGCCCATCCAGGTTCGAGAACATGTGGCATAATCATCCGGGATTTGATCAACTTCTTCATAAATGGCGGGAGGAAGAACCTCAAAAAACTGAACCAGCTCACAAACCAAGACATCCATGCGAGAAACTGAAGAACTGGAGCAAGGATTTCAACAAGGGAAGATTAGAGAGGAAAAAAGTCATTTATTCAAGAATTGACCGGTTGGATCTCAGAGAGGAAGAATCGGGGCTATCACCCAGTGAACACGAAGAGCGATGCTCCTTAAAAGCTGAACTAGAATCCATCCTACTGCAAGATGAAGTTTACTGGAAACGATGATCCCGAAATATATGGCTAAAAGAAGAAGACTGAAATACCAAGTTAAGGAGGAAAAACCAAATCACAGAGCTAACAAATGAGCGGCACACAATCAGAGGACAAAGATGTTTGCATCATGCATTTCCTTCCTACTTTACATCCTTGCTGGGTTCGGAAGTCAATGAGATACTAAACGTAGATCGGAGCAAACCGTATCCGGACTCTGTTGCTAATTTATCAAATATTGGACGGTCCTTTCTCTGAAGAGGAGATAAAAGCCAGAGTCTTTGGTTTACAAAAAAAAATTAAGTCCCTTGGGCCAGATGGATTCCCAGCCACCTTTACCAAAACTACTGGAGGATTGTCAAAGGGGACCTGATTAAGATCTTTGAAGCCTTTTACAACTCTGAATCGTCTCAATTACAACCACATTGTGCTCATCCCCAAGAAGGAGACCCATCAGCCTTGAAAACGGTACGGTATTATTAAAATCATCTCTAAAGCCCTGGCTAATAGGCTTAGCAAACACATGGATTCCCTCGTATCGGATTCGTAGTCAGCATTCATTAGAGGGAGGCTAATCTTTGAAAGTAATTATGTTGTTGCATCTGAAGTTATATCTTTTGCCAAGAGAACCAAAACTAGACTTTGAAAAAGCATTTGATAACGTCTCCTGGCACTTCCTCGTGAATCTACTAAAAAAGAGGGGTTTTGGTGCAAAGTGGATATCATGGGTTCGAGCCCTACCACCATCCTCAACTTGTGGGATGAGGGTAAATGGTGAATTTGGAACCAGAGCGAGATATCACTGGTAAGACGCATTGCATCCAATTTGCGAATGATACCCTTATTCTCTGTGCAGAGAACAAGAACGACATCCAGCCAGACTCTCAAGCTCATCCTCTACTTGTACGAGTTGCAAACTGGGCTCAAAATCAACTTCAACAAATCAAATCTCATTACTTGATGACTCTGATTCCAAACTTGCTCGGATTCTTGGTTGCCAGCATTCATTCCTACCCCTTCAATACCTTGGAATCCCACTGAATTTTTGTAGCAGAAGATAGAGAGGAAATAAGCTGGCTGGAAACAAAAAAAGAAATACTCTCTAGGGCAGGAAGGCTCACACGCATCAACACAATCTTGAGAACCATTCTAATATACTGGATGGCAGTGCATCTCATCCCAGCCTCAGCTATCAAAAAGATTGATAAGGTGTGCAGATCCTTCTTATGGGGCATCAACAATCAGAGCAGAAAGCTCAAATGTTTGGTTGCATGGAGTCAGGTATGTCATCCCAAGAAATTGGGGACTTCGGCACCTCAAACCTTTCACCACTCCATAAGAATTTGCTCCTCAAATGGTGGTGGAAATATTACAAAGAGCCAAATAAACTTTGGAGGGTTTCAATCCAAAAAGACATACGATGACTAACCGAACCACATCCCCATTTTGGAAAGGAGTCAACAAATATGCAGAGCACTTCCATCAGTTCACCATTTCTGAAGTGGGCGATGGAAGGTCTATTTCTCTTTGGTTCGACCTATTGGTGGGGCACTGGAGCCCTACACAAAACACCGCCAAGTCTCTTCTCATTTGCCACCAATAAAAATATTAGTTTGGCTAGCTTTGCTAGGGATCTGGAACATACGCTTCGAAATACCTTCAGAAGCCTAATGACAAGCGCTGCTAATGCAGAAACTATGGTCCTTGTGACATTAATCCAAAACACGCAGTTCACAGCAACCTTGGATGTTAGGAAATGGAGATGGTCAACTAACAAGCATCGTTCGGTCATCATTGATGGCAGGGTAAGATCCTCTCTTGGTAAATGGCCATGGAAGCTGCCTGTACCTGAAAACATTAAGGTCTTTACTTGGCTTTGCGATCATGCATGACGAAATCCTCATCTCAGACAATCTTGCCAAGAGAGGGACCCATGGTCTAGCTCAATGCCCACTACGTCATCTGTCTTCAGAAAGTGTGGATCATTTCACGGTGAAATGTGAATTCACCAAGACGGTATGGAATCATATCAATCTTGGTCTATTCCTACTGCAGCCCGATGAAAGGTTCGAGGACCTATGGAATCATGAGAGGATTAAAGCAAACCATCATCACACCAAGATAGCTATTTTTACACCATTGATCATTGCATGTTGGTGCATTTGGAAGGAAAGGAACCAATGGATTTTCAATTTTGAAGCAATTACATCGGTAGGGAGAAAGGTATTGTTCTTATACCGTGATTGGATTTCAACCGCCAAAAAAGAAGCATGCGAGCAGATCCTTGCGATTCTCCACTAATCCTCAACCTAGGATGAAATTAAAACGAGTTGAATGCAGAAAAGACCTTACATCGAGAGGCTACTAGACCCCAATATATTAATTCTATGATGTAAAGTCTTGTGATTTTCTCCTTGACTCCAACTATTGGGGGTGGGAGGCTATACCCACTTCATCAGCTTCTCCTCTCTTCATGTAATACACTCTTAACGCTATGTAAATCACTTAAGTGATGAATCATTATGGAGGGAGTATCTTACTCCTCCATTCTATCCTCAAAAAAAAAAAAGTAAATCTTTAGTTTTACTCTTCTTTGATTAGAAAAATTATGGAGTTTATTAATCATGGAGCCAAATTATAGCAGCTATTATCTAGGAGATAAGGACCATGTGCCCATATGACAAGCCTCTCCATTAACTAATTCACACTAGTTTGCTGTGTGAGTCAGAAGCAGGAACGAAGACATGTGGAGGTCAATGGATTTTCCTTTTTATTTTTGACGAGTACATGCATCTCCTTCAAAGATGGAGATATTTTCTTTTCTTAGGGGATCATGAATAGTATCCATGTATCATCTTGAATTATATGCCTTTCTTCTGCGGTAGTTTTCTGACATCCATTTGTGAAATGTGATAAATTTCTTATTCTCTCTTATACATTTCCATGCAGGGTAGTCCAATCGTGCCCATCAGCACAAGTCCTCGGACCTACGTGCTTCTAAAAGCTAAAAGGGTGGCTTTGAAAGCTAGGGGATGCATTTCGAAGACTAGTGGGGCTTTATACATCCTTACTTGTTGTTATCAGCAGGGTTCAGCATACCGGTCCATAATGCCTTATTACCGTATGGTACCAAACTGATACCTGCTATTGGGGCATACCAAGTGTCAGTACACCGAACGAACTCATACCGACATTGTACCAAATGATACCGATAGGGACATATTGAAACCGGTATTACAAACCTTGTTAATATTTGCTATATTATAAGGCAGGCATGCAAGCATGAAGGCGGGAATGCATGGGTGTGAACTTGAAGGCAAGCACGTATGCAAGCAATCAAGAAAGCAAGCATAATTTTCATGTTCTTAGCCAATGATTCATAGCAGATAGAGGTGCCCATGTTTATTGGTCAGAGAGGATCTATCGATGCTTGTCTAGATCATGTACTAAATCTTATTCATTATGTTACAGCCTTCTTTATTTAGTAGCTTGATAAATCGGTGTTTTTTTAATGATCGAGATGTAGTATGTGAAATAGTGCTGGCTATCTCTAGTATTAATGTCGTTTTGCTTGTTTTATGATGTTTCCATAGATCATATACTAAATCTTCATTACTATCAGGCCACAACCTTTTTTGTCGAGTAGTTCTATAAATCATAGTATTGTTCTGATGATTGTGATATGGTATCTGATATAATGTTCGCTATTTCTACGTTATATTTTTAATTATTTGTAGGATGGTGCGATAGACACATTGGCACATCTGCCATAAAGTAGAATAAAAATTGGTGCATAAAGAAGTTGTTTTCTTTTATGGAACTTTCTTGGTTGAAAATTCTTTCAGTTTCTTCTGTAATTTCCTCTTATATTATAGCAGTAAGTTATCTTAATTTATAATATAAACAATTTAAGCATGTTTCATGATTTAGGACTAGAATTATAGGATTTATTTGTTCTTGATGATTTTAAATTCTTTTCTTTATTGTTTTAAACTTTGAAATCAAATCTAATGTTCAAAAAACCGAGGTCTTTGATCCACATGATAAAGCATAGGTCTATAGGGACCGTCTTTTTCCACAATCTGATAACAAAGATTAATTTGTGCTAATATAAATCTAAGTTTTAATAAAGTGGTTGTATGGTTGAGAATGAATATAAAATATAGAAGGTTTGATAGAACTTTAAAAAATAAGGAAACCAAGACTTCTTTAGACAACCTTCCATTTGTTGGTTATGTGATCCGGCATCTTGTGATGTGTACATCAATGTTAAGTTTGATAATTTAATCCATTAGATTTCAATCCCTCATATCAAAAGTGAGATTTAGAAAAGCTGAATGAGGTATCTTGTTTATTTCACTTCATGCTGCCTATACTAACAACAACCTCCATTTTTCTAGGCTTAATTATACAAAAAATTCTGAACTTTCTGGTAGTATTCAATTTCATCTTAAACTTTTATTTAATACAGTCAGATCATCGAATTTTTAGATTATTTTAATTTGGACTCTGGCTCTAATGTCTACTGTCCCGTCATAATGGAGTTATCATGTGGCTTGCTTATATGGCAAGAGATCAAGAGCCTATAAACCTGATCTTCGTTGCAAGCTCTCAATCCACTTGAAAAATCTCAAATCAGCACCACCATTTCTCTCCTTTGCCAAACAACAATAATAATATAAATGGTGGAATATGCTATGAAGATCAGGCCAACAGAAAATCTTTAAAAATAAAATTAAATATAAAAAGTAAATAAATGAAAGAAATGACCTTTCCATTCTGACTACGGAGAGGTGGCATAAATGAGACATCTTTAAGAAGAGAGGGGTTGTTGACCAAAAGAAGAGAAAGAGGTTTTTAAGTGAGTGAAGGAGAAGGTTCCTTCTATTGATGAGAGCTGAGTGGAATGGTGAAGTTAGGATGAAAGAGGGTTGGAAGAGATAGAGTTGCATTAGCTTTGATGTCTATAAATCCAAAAATGAAATTTTTTCTTTTTATTATAAGGTGGAAAGGAGAGATGATAGAGTTTCGAAGGGAGAGAATTTTTTTAGTGTTCCCACTAGAAATCCTAGATAAAAGAAGATTGGAGAAAAGTGGAGAGAAGGACTTTCGAAATCTTTTTCCATGCTAGTAAAAGGAGGCTACATAGTAGGTCACATAATATGAAATAATTTGAAAGTTCGATGATCTAGTTATGCTAAATAAAAGTTCATGATTTTTGCATAATTAAGCCTTTTCTAATATTGCTAAGAGATGGGGACTTAAAAAGTTTGGTTATTTGAGATTAATTAATTAAATAATAAAGTTACGAAGGAATGTCACTCGAGATGTGAGAAGAGGGAAACACTCATGTAGGGTACCATTCTGCTTCAAGGATCAATCAAATTAGAGAATGAAAGATCTAATAATCGATCACCATAGAATGAGATGTTTAAATTGCTAGCCATGTTGGAACTTCAAGGCTTGGAGTTTGTCTGCTGTTGATTTCTATTAATGGATAATAAGGCATTTACCTTTTCTTTCTTTTTCTTTTATTGCATTTATTGTATTCGGTTGACAAGATATAGAATGATATGAAAGTGCCTTGCTTCTAATTGATTAACCAATTGTAATTACATCTTTCTTATGCAGTCTTAATTATGATTCTTCAATAAGGGATTATGATTACTATGTAATCAGATGTAGATATAAAATCCTTAAGATTTATTTTTTGTGTAATTGATAGAGGTATTTATTGTGCTAAATAATTATAAGGACCTATTGGTAATGTATAAGTTATCTCAACACTTGATGATCTGTCCCCAAAATTAAAGCTTGGGGTGTGCTACTATTCTTTCATTCATTGGCTTTATAATATCTAAGGAGAGGATGTTACTTGACAAAATATTGCTTCCCTCTCGATCGTCATCATGCAAAAGAAGTTTTGGGGTAGAATTTTTTTAGGTTGTGACAATCATCCTCTCTCCAAGTTCTCATACTTGCATTTGATTTACTCAGTCACTCATATTCATAATATAAAACTTGTATGAGTATGCCATTATATATGTATCCGTTCCCCATGAAATAGATTATTATAGTTATTATTATGGTTGCATATTACTGGATTGCTCAATGCCCCATTGTTTCCTCTTTGCAGGCAAGAATAATGGATTTTGTGAACCAAAGTGAAAATTTAACAAAACGTTCTAGGGTTTTACATGCAAGTACTTAACTTTTCTTTTCATTTCCATTTAAAAGATGCAATCCACTTTCTACAGACCTTTCAATTGAAATGGGTATTTCGATTTCCAAGCACTGATGGTCCTTTAGGGAAGGAATAACCCCAGAACTTGAGTTAAATTTGAATGGGAACCAAAATATGTTAGCTTTCCTTACTTTCTAAGGCAAACAGATTGAGTTTGTTCTTTTGTTGTTTTATTTTAAATTTGTTTCAACTGCAGTGAAATAGAGCCGAGGACATTACATGACATCATGGAAACCTCTCGAGAGAAATCAGTAATGAAGTCCAAAGGATGAAGGGAGCCTTTATAATGAGATCTTAGAATCACTATAAGAATATAGACTATTAACGATAGCTAATCACCATCGCTAATAGTCTATCCATCATTGCTAATAATCTTATCGTCGCTAATTCCGTTATAACAGCCAATCTAAAAAATCATGATAGCTAATTGCTATTATTAGTGATGTAAAATCTAGCCGTTGCTATAAAGCTATTAGCGACGGCTTTAGTGATGAAATAATTTTTTTGTTAATTATTTTTTAATTTTTAAATTAATTTTTTAAAAAATTAAAAAATATTAGCGATGATAATTTCGTGGCTAATGTCATCGCTAATAATTATTAGCGACTAAAAATACCATCGCTAATACCATTTCTAATTTTTTTAATTTTTAAATAAAATAAAATTATTTTAAAAAATTTTAACGATGATACTTTGGTTTCTAATGCCGTCACTAATAGTTATTAGCGATGGCCATTGCCGTTGCTAATACCGATTTTAATATTTAATTTTATTTTTTTTAAAAATAATAATATTTTTTTAAAATTTATTTTAATTAATCATAATGAATTATGGTTCCTAATATCTGTTATAATTAAAATTCAAAGATAATATGATAATTAAAAATTAAAAATTAATTATATTATATTAAAATATATATTATATAATTATTTTTTATAAGCAATATAAAAAAAATATAATACATCAAAAAAAATTAGATCTAATCCTCATCGTCGTCCACCTCCTCTCCAACAGCTGATGAATGAGAGTTGAATATTTTAGCATTCTGTAATAAAATAAACAAAATAATATTAATAAATTTTGATATGAAAATGTATTTTTTGATACACCACTTTAATTCTTGAATAGATTAATCCTACACGTTCCATTCGATGATATGGAGCTATAAATACCCCCGACCTATCGATTAAATGATTAAATTAAATTTTTAGTCCCTAGATCTCCTTCTTGGACTCAAACCTAAATATATAAAGCTTTTAAATATAAAAATTTAAAATAAGTAAAAGAATTTAGTAATATAATTACCTGATGTAATGGCTAGAATAATGAGCCCAGTTGGCTGCACAACTACTGGTCTCGAAGAAAATCCATGATCGTATCGTAGATGGCATCTAGGAGGCTCTAAGATTGCTGGCTCAGAAGCCTCTGCATGACCTCCTTCATGTGCACATCGCTTTAGGTCTAGGATGTCGAGGTTTGTGAGGATATCGAAAGATATTGAGACGGTGAAGGATCAAAGGTGTGGCTGAATCCTATGACTCGGCTTCTGCTTACTCCTTCGGTGGTGTTAAGCCATCCCTCAAGATCAAAGAGGACTGAGAAGATGGATCATCATACCTAGCTCTCAACAATGCACGCTGCATAACGCATCTGCATAATTCAGAAATACATTAGTTCTATTATAAAAATTAGATTCTGTAATAAATTAATTAGCAAATAAAATTTGAAGTTCTTACCATGATCTATCATGATGTAGAATCTAAATAGTCACCAGTCCTCCTAGATTGGTATGTAGTCCGCCATAACTATAATTAGTCTGGTAGACGACACAACTGTCATGTCTACAATCAATAAATAATAAAATTAAATTAATTAAAATATATGTAAAAGAGTTTTTATAATTTTAGTAAAGAATTTTGGTATTGATTTTTTATTAGTCTGTTGGCCACAACATGTGTGTCGATCGAGCTACTTGTGTGCCTGATCGAATCCTACTAGGTAGTCTAGTTCTATCGGGTCCTCTGCCGCCTACCGAAGTATTTCTCGTTACTCTACCGATCATGGAGAGCCTGTCATATGTTCGCATCCAGTAATCCATAAAGAACCTTCATCCGATGGTGACTGAAAATCAAAATGCTGGATGGAGACTGTCTAAGGCTACTGTAAAGGCCATCTCGAAACCTCCATGTGGCCACCTTCTTGAAGTTCTAATGGCTAGTCTTCTCGTCCTATAAAATCTTGAATCGATAGTACTCCTGCAAGATAGAAGCAAGCATGTATTAATATGTAATTAAAATATCAATGTATCAAGAATTTAAAATTAAACTAGTTTTGACTTATCAAAAATATCTTTGAGACTGCATCACGAGCTCCAGATGGTCAGCTGAAGAACTCATTCATCGATCCCGACATCAAGCATTGGATGATGCCAGTAACCACACGAGATACTCCAAACTCTTTAAATGTACTACAAAATTAATTTTGAAAAATAAATGTTAACTCTAGAATAGCTAAATTTTAAATATATTAATTAAAGTTGTAGTACTTATGAGTAGCTTTGAACATGGATGAGCTGTTTATCCTCTGGTTAAGTTGGAGGTACCACGAGCTGGGTGGGTCCTCGACCATGACTCTATGTCTGGAAGTCGGTTGTTACTACGTATGACTATGGGATCACTAGTGACCCCCTATTATCTGAACCTAAGCATAAGATATCTAATATGAAGAATATTATATTAGTTAGCAAAGGACAAAATAACACAAATTAGAATATCTAAAGTATTAGAGTTTATCATTCGATATGAAAGGTGTGGAACCATGCAAGCTGGCCGCATGATCGCTTTCTCCTCGAGAGCTCTATTCCTAGCTGGAATGGCTCTAACCTCTGAAAGACATGATATATAATCTCTAAAAATAAAAATAAAAACTAAAGTAAGTAGATGACCTAAAAATTGATTCAAATAAAATATCTATTAAAATAAAATAAAATAATCAAAATTTAACTCACGTATAATAAAGATTGTTAGTTAGCATCTACAATATTTTTGCAGAAAATGATTCTCATCCAGTAGTAAATATAATATGTTGGTCTGCTGGTCTCCTGATTGAGGCATTGTTTGATTCTCATCCAGTAGTATATGATAATCTCAGTACATAAATATGTGAAGAAGGCTTAGATTTGCCATTGAAAAATAAAGTATTACAAGTTTCTCTGCATCTTTAACCCTGAGGTGACTGCAAGTGGTTGCCTACGATGTAACAGATCATCCAAGCTTATCCTACATTGCATGTTTCTCTGCACCTTTAATCATGAGGTGGCTACAAGCAGTTGTCTGTAATGTAACAAACCATCTAAGCTTGACCATGTAATAATAAGAACAGAAATGCATCACCTCCATTTTGGCGCATCTCCTACAGGCAATCATCATAGCCTCTTCGAGCCTCCGATTGTCTCCTCAAGCTGCAAACTAGGAGTATAATTTTTTAAAAAAAATAAAATTCATGTGCTCATGTAGCCTAGTCATGTGGTAAGCTCTAAATCCGTATGCGTAGGACGTGCATCCTAACTATTCTTATTTGCAATGATGTTCTTTACTTTTATGATTATGCTTTTGAAAATGCTGCACTCTTGATTCAAGAACGGGCTCGTTGTCCTTGTAAGAGATGTTAATAGAGAATACTTGATAGGGATATAATAGTTACCCATTTATATAAGAGTGACTTTATGCCAAACTACAAGCATTAATACCTGCATGAGGAGATGTGGAAGATAATATATGTGGACGGAAGGCTCTACTTGTTTAATATATTTGTTAATGTGCAAGAGCTTAATGGTGATAGACTCGAGTAGATGATTAGCACATTTGGAGGGTTTGATCTGGTTATCGATGAAAGTCCATGTAATAATATTCTTTCAGGTAGCAACCATCATAGCCATGATGGACTATAGGGTTTGCATAGTTATAGCCTTGCTTAGCCTCTAGGGGGTAGCAACCCTATAGAGGGTAAGCATGGCTATAACTATAGCAACCCTATAGTCCATCATGGCTATAATGGTTGTAATCTAAAAAATTATTTCATAGACATTCATCAATAATCAGATCAAACACACCAAATATGCCAATCATCCACTCAAACCTATCATCATTAAACTCTTACACATCAGCAAGGTCTTAAACAAGTAGAGCTTCTGAAATCCTTGCAATTATCTTCGACGTCTCGATCTCCATACAGGTACCAACGCCTGTAGTTTGGTATAAATCCATTCTTATATAAATAGAAAACTATTGTATCTCTATCAAGTATTTCTTTATTAATATATTTCTTACAAGGACAACGAGCCTGTCCTTGAAACTAAGAGTACAACATTCTTAAAAGCATCATCACAGAAGAGACAATATCATTGCAAACTAGGATAGTCAAGATGCACATCCCATGCAGGTGGACTTAGAGCGTGTCAGGCGACTAGGCCACATGAGCACACCAAAATGAAATCTCAAATCCTATCCTAAAGTCCGACTCATAAAATTAAAATTAATTAATTTAAATATTATTAATTTAAAACTAATTTTTTAAAATTATGACCATCGATCTGAGCGCATAGAGCATGCGAGGGCTGGATGCCTTACATCTCAGCTAATATCCGAGGCCCAAGTATGCAGGGCACGTCCCAACTTCGTATTTGCAATACTGCACAGATTTTTTCTCGATTTAGTACTCTGCATACCAAGACTCAAGTGTGTAGGACATGCCTCGATCCCATATTTGCAATGCTATCCGAACCTTCTCTCAGTTTGAGCGCTCTACATGCTGAGACCTAAATCCTATACTACTTCTAATTAAAATAATATTTAATTAATTAATTTTTAATATCTAATTATACTTAATTAATATAATTTAAATAAAAAAATAATTTTACTGATGGTATTAACTATCGCTAATACTCACAGTAGAAGGTAGGCTACCGTACAGGACTAAGGCATGGATTGACATGCAAGGATTAAGGCACGAGGAGACACAGATTGGCGAGCAGGGACTGAGGCTCAGAAATATGGCCGCAAAGATAATATGCACATGGATGGGAGCTCGAGGTCGGTAGGGTAGGGGCCACAGAAATGAGGATGCGAGGATGGGCCTGGGGAAGGTGGGAGGTGGCCGGGGGCTCGCAGAGGTAGTTTGGGGGAGGCGGGTTGGGTGTAGTCAGGGGAGGAGGCTGGGGGCTCAGGGAAGCGGCTGCAGAGAGGTAGGCTGGGAGGAGGTGGGAGGCGGCCAAGGACTTTGGGAGGTGGCCGTGAAGAGGCAAGCCACTGGGAGGTGGGCTAGGGAGGTGGCCAGGGGCTCACGGTTGGGAGGCAAGCTGGATGTAGTCGAAGGCTCAGGAAGGCGATCATGGAGAGACGGGCCGGAGGGAGGTGAGAGGCGGCCGTAGAGAGATGAGTCGGGGGGAGGTAGGTCAAGGGGAGGTAGGAGATAGTCGATGGCTCGCGGCCAGGAGCTTGGGGAGGCGGCCGGGAGGAGGCAAGCTAAGTGTAGTCGGGGGAGAGGTTGAGGGCTCGGGCAGGCTGCCGCGGAGAGGCGGGCCATAGGAAGGCCGACTGGGAGGAGGCGGGAGGTGGCCGAGGGATTGGAGAGGCGGTCGCGAAGAGATGGGCCAGGATTTTGGAGAGGTGGGAGGAGACCAAGAGCTCGTGATCAGGGGTTCAGGGAGGTGAGAAATGGTCGAAAGCTCGAGGAGGTGAGCCGGTGCAACCGAGGAAGACGGTCGTGGGCTCGAAAAGACAGAAGGCGGTCGGAGGCTCAGTAAGACAGATCAGGTGCAATCGGAGGGAGGTGACCGGAGGCTCGAAGAGGCGATTGGGTGAGAGAGGGGGGTGATGGGAGGACTGAAGGGCGGGAAGAGGGAGGTGGCGATGGAGGATAAGAATGGGGAGGGCTAGAAAAATGAGGAGATGGTGGGGTAAGAAAAAATGAGAGCGCATGGTGGGATGAAAGAAAATAAGGACGAAAAGCTTATTAGCGATGGCAAATTACCATCATTAATAATAATTTTTCATCGCTAATAATAAAATAATTATTATCAACGACAATACACCATCGATAATAATATTTTTATCGCTAATAATTATATTTTTAAAATAATATTTTTTTAAAAAAATTATTAGCAATGGCAAGATCTCTATCGCTAAAGCCATCGCTAATAATCATAATTTTTTAAAATTATATTTTAATATTAATTTTTTTTTCCTAGATCATTTTTTGTGTGGTTAATAATCAATATAAGTTTTATTAAATTTTTGAGTTAATTAATTTAAGGATCACGTCCTAATCGATTTAAATTAAATTAAATTTAATTAGACTTGATTTAATTTGAAGCTAATTGAATTTTAATATTTCAAGTAGAACTTAGATTCAAAGCTTAATTGAATTAGGTTTGACAGGATTTTGAATTGGATTCAAATTGATTTGAATTGGATTCAAATTGAACCTAAATTAAAAACTATTTTATTCTAATTAATTTAATTTAGATTAAATTTAATTAGATTTAACTTAATTTGAGGATAATTAGATTTTATAATTCAATTAGGATTTAAATTCAAAGTCTAATTGAATTAAGTTTGACAAGATTTCGAATTGGATTCAAATCGGATTCGAATTAGATTCGAATTGAATTCAAATTAAAAATTATTTTTTTACAATTAATTTAAATTAAATTAAAATTAATTAGAATTAACTTAATTTGAAGGTAATTAGGTTTTACTATCTAAGTAGGACTTAGATTCAAAATCTAACTAAATTAGGATTGACAGATTTTCGAATTGAATTCAAATCAGTTTCGAATTAAATTCAAATCGAACTCAAATTAAAAAATTTTTTATTTTAATTAATTTAAATTAGATTTAATTTAATTAATCTTGACTTAATTTGAGGCTAATTTAGTTTTATAATCCATGTAGGACTTGGATTCAAAGCCTTTATTGAATTTGATTTGATAGGATTTCGAATTAAATTTGAATCAGATTCGAATTGGATTTGAATAGAATTATGGATCTAGTTCTAATTGATTTAAATTAGATTTTATTTAAGTAGACTTGATTTAATTTGAGGCTAATTAAATTTTATAATCTAAGTAGGATTTGGATTCAAATTTTAATTGAATTAGATTTGACAGAATTTTGAATTAGATTCGAATCAGATTCAAATTAGACTCAAATCAAATCTAAATTAAAAATTATTTTCTTTTAATTAATTTAATCAGATTAAATTTAATTAAATTTGACTTAATTTGAAGGTAATTAAATTTTACTATCTAAGTAGGACTTGGATTCAAAGTCTAATTGAATTAGGATAGACCGGATTTCAAATTAGATTCGAATCGAATTTGAATTCGATTTGAATTAAATCTAAATTAAAAATTATTTTTTAATTAATTTAAATTAAATTTTATTTAATTAATCTTGACTTAATTTAAGATTAATTAAATTTTATAATCTAAGTAGGACTTGGATTTAAATTCTAATTAAATTAGATTTGGCAGGATTTCGAATTGGATTCGAATTAGATTCGAATCAGATTCAAGTTGTGTTTTTAATTTTTAACGATGAAAATGATGGTTGTTGCTAATTCCATCATTAATACTATTTTCAAATAAAATTATTTTTTTATTTATTATTTTTAAAAATTTATTAGCGACGGTAGGATTTTCGTCGTCAATAAACAAAATTCACTATCGCTAATAATTATTTTATATTTAAATATTATAAAAAATATTAAATAATTTAAATAATTTTAACGATGATTTTTTTGCCATCACTAATATGTTATTATTAGCGATAATAAAATTTTCATCACTAATAAATAAATTCATCATCACTAATAATTTTTTAATATTTAAATATTAAAAAAATTAAATTTTTAGCGACGACATTTGTCGTCTCGAATAATGTAATTGTCATCGCTAATAGTATTAGCAACGGTCATTTTTTTCGTCGGTATTGTAGTAGCTAAAAGATATTATTAGCGATAAAATTTTTTTTCATTGCTAATACCATCACTAATATTCGATATTCTTGTAGTGGATTTTAGCTTAGATTTTTACTTGCCATAGGACTCTAAGGGGGAGAAGAGGAAGACTCTTAATCTGAGTCTTCTCCTCCTCTAACTTGTGTTTTCCATTTATAACCCATGAGTCTGGGCCTCTTCAAGCCGGCCCACAGGCTTAGATTTGGTTTATTATATTCTTTCCCCTTAAAATAATTTCATCTTTGAAATTAATATATACATAATTTTTAAACTTTAAAAGTATTCGACTCTCATGTTGTCCTCGAACTTTCAATATTCTTTGTTAAGTTTTTGCTTCTTAAAATCTTGACATAAAGAATTATGTGGCATCACAAACTCATTCCTTTCATACATATTGAATTCTTAACCTTTTCAAAGAACACTAATATCTTGATCTTATATTAAAATACCAAAATTCTTTGCCCATGCTAATTAGTTCCACATGAAAATATTAATCGGCCTAGTCCCATTGTAATATAATAGAAGAAGGCTTAAACATTAGACGCTCTTCATAATCTATCATCCTCTTTCTTCTTTTAGTTATGGTATGATTTAATGATTAGATTTTTATTCAAGGAAAACACAAGCCCCCTTCGAGTTGATGGAAAACGATATCCAAACTAGAAGCAGGAGATCTATGCCAAGACAATCCAGATTCGAGCTCCACCAAATAACCATCACTTTGTTTACATTAAATTTGAGATGTCTAAAATTTTCTATAGAGTTATCTATGGTGGGAGAACTTACTAGTGAAACTTGCATAACCACATCCAATTTAGCCAAAAAATCAATAACAATGTTCTTCTGTTTATCAATACAATCTTTCTTTATTAGGAAACTAACTCAAGTCTTCCACTATAATAACCTTCAAGTTAAAGAATTACTGTTACATCCTGAACCGTAAAAATACTTTGAATGGATTTGATGATTAAGTTTAACCCTTTTCGGTTTTCTATCTCGCTTATAGTAGGCAGAAGATATATAGTTCATCCTAATCATAAATGGAAAAACAAATAGTGGATCTTCAAATTTTGGATAACCCTCGCAAGTTGTTTCCAACAGCCAATGCTTCGCCATTGATGGATGTCCCAATCTAGATATCCAAGTTGCATTAAAGATTTTGATGATCAACATATTCAACCATTATTAATAAGTAAAATGGAAACCTAAACAATTATTCTGGCTTGAGGTATGGAAAAAAATTCAGCAACACTAAATTGCACACACTTTTGTTCTCAGGTTCTAAAGTTAACTCAATTCTAATTGTTGCCATATCTGTCAAAATATAATATTGCAGAAATTCAGCAATCAAATAATATAACTTTCTTAATTGCCACAAGCCTAATAATTTCCTAAAGGAGATTTTTCTAATCAATTTACCATAAAAGTTCCAACTATTCTTCCGCTTAGAAAACTCACACACAAAAAAAAGGAATCTAATTAGCTCAAAAACCAAGCCTTTATAAACAAAGGAACAACTACCTATCTTCGCCCAAACCCTAAAAATTAAAATCTAAGAAATTCACCAAAAAACACAATGATGATTATATTCTTCTCCATTTTTTTCAAAATTAAAAAAAAAAATCAAACAAATCCTTGAAGCCATGAAATCCATAGAACTAGTAGCTAAACTCATCTTGAAAAATTGCACAAGAAATCCAAATTAGAATTCTGAGCTTCAGTCACCAGTTGATATATATATATATATATATATATATATATATATATATATATATATATATATATATATATATATATATTATAAAGGCACAAGCAAGGCCATAGTCATGCATGGAAAGAGAGCTATAGGGTAGTCCTTGCTGTAGATACACAAAAAGTCTTGTTAGCCACAAAAATAGGATGATTTTGGGTTTTTGGTATGTGAGCAACATGAAATCTCTTTTTCTACCCTAATAATATTTATGCAAACTAGTTCCTATACATGAATTAGTTTTAGCTATCAATCATTCAAAAAAGTTGGACAAAAAATAGTCAAACTAATATATATAGATGGCAAAATTAATCCGACCCGATAAGTATGCACCCTACCTAAATCCAGTCAAACTCAAAAATTAAGATTTGATCAGGTTTGGAAAAAATTCGAAAACTATAGCACAGATATGGATAGAATATGGATAGTACTATTTTCTATTCAAATCCAAATCCAAAAATATATATATATATATAGAGAGAAAGATATAGACTGGGCTTCGATCGATCGGAGTCCAGCCTATATCCGGTCGGATCCCCGACCATTAGATCGGCTCCCATCTTCGAGCATGCATCTAAAAAGATGCACTGGCTGAAAAAAATATGGGCGCATGCCTAAAAAGAATAGACCTATATGAAAAAAAATTAGAAAAAAAAAATTAAATCTGAAAAAAATTTAAAAAAATCTTAAAAAATTCTGAACATGAAAAAAGCTGAAAAAAATAAAATAAAAGCTAAAAAAATTCAAAAAAAATCTAAAAAAAAAGAAAGGAAAGAAGGCACCTTCTTTCCCAAAGAAGGCGTCTTCTTTTCCCTCCCTCTCTCTTTTTTCCTTCACTTTTTTTTTTGAATTAAAAAAAAAAACTACAGAAAACTAAAAGAAAGAAAAAGAAAAGAAAAAAAAAGACCCTGGAGGCGCTTACATTAAAATGTAGGTGCCTTCAGCACCTTTTTTTTAAAAAAATATTTTCTATAGTTTTTTAATTCAAAAAATGCCTTCTTTTCTTCTCTCTTTTTTTTCAGATTTTTTTTCTAAATTTTTAAGACTTTCTTTTTATTTTTTAAATTTTTTTTAGGTTCAGATTTTTTTCTGATTTTTTTAATTTTTTAGATTTAGATTTTTTCTTGAATTTTTTCCATATAGATTTTTTTTTCAGGCGCACGCCTGTGCCTATTTTTCAGCTGGCGTGCCTTTTTAGGTGCACCCTTTAAGATGGGCGCTAATCGAATGGTCGAAAATCTGATCAGATATAGACTGAACTTCGATCGATCGAAGCCCAATCTATCTATATATATATATATTTAATTTATAATTAATATGATAATTATATTAGTTTTATCAATTATTGAATTATATTTGTATATTTTTTTCTTCATTCTCATTATCTTTTAGTATCTCAAGCTTCTTTTTTACTTAATATTTTTTTATTATAAAATAAGATAATTAATATTTTTATATCTTAAAAATATTATAATTTTGAATTCTTTATCTTTTTGAACTAGTTCTAATAGAGGTAGTCTTATTTTATTTAAAAATAATGTACTTCTATCTTTACTTAAAAATTATTTTGGTTATTTATTTTTTTGGGTATGGGTATGTATAGATTTAATATGAAAAAATGGGTTACCCATGGGTATCTCTGAACCTATTGGATATAGGGATGGGTATCTTTTTTCTTACCTGATGGAGTATCGGACAGGATTTGGATATAGGGTATTAAGTTTAGGTTTGAAAATTGATAGTATAATATCCTACCCAAACCCTAATATGATTAAATTATGACTTTAGGTTTTTTATCTAAATTTCATGAAACATTATAAGTATAATATTATATTTTAGAAATTTCTTATTTATTGATTGTTTCATAAAATCAACTCTAAGAGTATGTTTGGATATTTCTCTAGGAATATCCTATAAGAATTGAGACTATTGACCTGTCCAAAGTCCTAATTCACATTCTAAAAAAAATCATCAGGGCCATATCAAGCCCCATGCTAGAAAAAAGAGAATGAACATCATTTGTTTCCTTCTATAGGATTCGAGGTGGAGGTGGTGTTAGATTGACATGGGCTATGCAAAAAAAAAAAGGCTTCTCAACCCAACAATGGATAGCTAAAACATGTCTTAAATGATCAAATTGGTTATCATAAGAATCACAATTTATCTTAATATAAAAGTAATATATTAAAACTTCTTTTCTTTTGATGATTGCCATATAAGCGAGATGATGGATTTAATCAACCAATTCCATATACTAGAGTATATGTTTATATTATATACTTTTACAAAACAATGCAAGACATTTATGTGATATTTAGTCTTTTTAATTTCGTAGGACCATATTCTATACTGAATAAGTGCATGGGATTAGTTACTAAGCAGGCTTGTAGAGCACTTAAATTGTTTTGTACAAACTATGAAACACTATACCTTTGGAGAGATAATAAGAGAAATGGATCCAACATTCAAAAAGGAAAAAGAAAACCCAATAAAAATTTCAAGGAATTAATATGGACTTTTGCACATACACATAGTACAAATTTTTTATTTAAATAAAATATTCATTTAAATAAATATCTAGATTAGGTTCCAATGTTGAAATTATAATATACATACGTATACATACATACATACATACATACATACATACATACATATATATATATATATATAGGGTAGTCATGCATGGAAAGAGTGCTATAGGGTAGCCTTTGATGTAGATACACAAAAAGTCTTTGTTAGCCACAAAAATAGGATGATTTTGGGTTTTTGGTGTGTGAGCAATATAAAATCTTTTTTTCTACACTAATAATATTTATGCAAACTAGTTCCTATATATGAGTTAGTTTTAGCTATGACTCATTTAAAAAAGTTAGACAGAAAATAGTCAAACTAATATGATCAAACTATGACTTTGGGTTTTTTATTTAAACTTCATAAAACATGATAAGTATATTATTATATTTTAGAAATTTCTCATTTATTGATTGTTTCATAAAATCAACTCTAAGAGTATGTTTGGATATTTCTTTAGGAATATCCTTCGAGTATTGGGACTATTGACCTTATTCTAGAGTCTAACAAAAATCATCAGGGCCATATTATGCCCCATGCTAGAAAAAAGAGAACATGAACATTATTTTTTTTCCTCCTATAGGATTCGGGGTGGTGGTGTTAGATTGACATGGGCTATGCTGAAAAAAGACAGCTCAACCCAACAATAGATAGCTAAAACATGCCTTAAATGATCAAATTGGTTGTCATGTATCCCGAGTCATAAGAATCACAATTTATCCTAATATAAAAGTTATATATTAAAAACTTCTTTTTTTTGTTTAATGATTGCCATATAAGCCGGATGACGGATTTAATCAACCAATTCCACATATTGGAGTATATGTTTATATTATATACTTTTACAAAACAATGCAAGACATTTATATGATATTTAGATTTTTTAACTTCATAGGAGCACATTCTATGGTGAATAGAAGTGTATGAAACCAGTTACTAAGTAGACTTGTAAAGCACTTAAATTGTCTTATATAAACTATGATACACAATATCTTTGGAGAAATAATAAGAAAAATGGATGCAAGATTCAAAAAAGGAAAAGAAACCCAACAAAAATTTCAAGGAATTAATATGGACTTTTGCACACACACATAGCACTGATTTTTCATTTAAACAAATATCTACATTAGGATCCAGTGTTGAAATTATAATATACATACATGCATGCATATAGGGTAGTCATGCATGGAAAGAGCGCTATAGGGTAGTCTTTACTGTAGATACACAAAAAGTCTTGTTAGCCACAAAAATAGGATGATTTTGGGTTTTTGGTATTGAGCATGTATGAAAACTCTTTTTCCATACTAATAATATTTATGCAAACTAGTTCCTATGCATGAGTGAGTTTTAGCTATCACTCATTCAAAAAAATTGGATAGAAAATAGTCAAATTAATATGATCAAACTATGAATTTGGATTTTTTATCTAAACTTCATGAAACATGATAAGTATATTATTATATTTTAGAAATTTCTCATTTATCAATTGTTTCATAAAATCAACTCTAGAAATATCCTTCAAGAATTGGGACTACTGACTTGTCCAAAGTCCTGGTTCACATTCTAACAAAAATCATTTGGGCCATATCGAGCCCCATGCTAGAAAAAAAGAACACCAACATCATTTTTTTCCTCCCATAGGATTTGGGGTGGAGGTGGTGTTAGATTAACATGGGCTATGCCAAAAAAGGCTGCTCAACCCAACAATGGATAGCTAACACATGCCTTAAATGATCAAATTGGTTATCATGTATCCCAAGTCGTAAGAATCACAATTTATCTTAATATAAAAGTTATATATTAAAACCTTCTTCTGTTTTTAATGATTGCCATATAAGCAGGATGATGGATTTAATCAACCAATTCCATATACTGGAGTATATGTTAATATTATATATTTTTACAAAACAATGCAAGATATTTATGTGATATTTAGTATTTTTAAATTCGTAGGACCATATTCTATGCTGAATAGAAGTGCATGGGACCAGTTACTAAGCAGGCTTGTAGAGCACTTAAATTATCTTACACAAACTATGATACACAATACCTTTGTAGAAATAATAAAAAAAATGGATCCAAGATTCAAAAAAGAAAAGAAAACCCAACAAAAATTTCAAGGAATTAATATGGACTCTTGCATACACAGATAGTATAGATTTTTCATTTAAATAAAATATTCATCAATATATATATATATATTTAATGCATAGAAACAACCAAAGTAGTATGTAAGAAACTAACTCATCATGAATCGAGCATTTGAAATCTGAAAAGTTTTATTAGTGCAGCACTAATTATTCCTCAAAGCAAAGTAGATGTTATAATTTCTTTCAAGTATATGCACTCATTCCAGTTAGTCAAAAACATGAATAGATCTAGGGATGACGGATTTAATCAGCCAATTCCATATGTGATATTTAGTCTTTCTAATTTCGTAAAACCATATTCTATGCTAAATAGAAGTGCATGGGACTAATTAATAAGCAGCCTGTTTATTCGATTTTAGCTGACTTGGTCCGACCCGAAAATCAAATGATAGAAAAATGATAAGAAAAAATTGACCCAAATAAGAAAGGAACCGAATCGAGAATTTTGATTTAGTTTGGCTTGTTTATTCAATTTTTTTGTAATTTTTTTATTTTTGATTATCTATTTTTAATACAACATATTCAAATAATTATTGTATAATTATTGTCAATCCATTGTTAGTTTGTTATATTATATTTAATTAAATTCAAAAATTATTGATTGATAATTTTTTATATTAAAAATTAATAATTGATAGGTAATGGTACATTAGTAATTGATAAATTATAAGTCAATAATAAACAAAATATAACACATAAAAGATCATATCATCTATAATACAAACAAGCAAAAAAGCATCACAATAAATTATAATAATAGACTAAATTTAAATATTCAATCATTCATCCATGTAATCAATAAGTTCTCAACATAATAAATAACATAATATAAATTATGACTTTGATTTTTGGTTGGTTTTTAGATTTTTTGGATTTTAACCGAATCGAATCAAAAATAGAAATTCTTAAAAATAAAAATAAAAAATTAAACCGATCTATATTTGGTTTGGTTCAGATCGGTTTTCGATTTGAAACCGAATTATGAACAACCCTAAGCTGGTAGAGCATTTACATTGTTTCATACAAACCGTGATATACAATACCTTTAGAGAAATAATAAGAAAAATGGATCCAAGATTCAGAAAAAAAGAAAACCCAACAAAAATTTCAAGGTATTAATACGGACTCTTACACACACATAGTATTGATTTTTCATTTAAATAAAATATTCAGCAATACATACATACATACATACATACATATATATATATATATATATATATATATGAAAGAGATATTTAAAGCATAGGAATAACCAGGATAGTACGTAAGAAACTAACTCATCATGAATTGACCATTTGAAATCTGGAAAATTTTATCAACGTCTAATTATTCCTCAAAGCAAAGTAGATATTAGAAATTCTTTCAAGTATATGACCCAAAGAAAACATGAAAAAATAATGTCAAAAACATGAATAGATCTACAAATCTTGCATTGCAAATGTTTCAAAGCCACCTCTATAATTATCAACCAATATATCAAGAGAGATATCCTATTTGAAGAAGTATGAATAATTCAACAATGATTAATTTTTCCCGTCTCAATGAACCAAGATCTCACTTATCACATTCAATCAAACAACCTTTATTTTCTATCGATCATGATGCATGGCACTGGAAGTACCGATCATCTACTCTTTAAATAAGAAGTGGTTAATAGTAGTATAGTTTCATAAATAACTATGTAAGAGCCAAATAAAGCAGAATCCACACGTATGGCTCTTCCTTGATTCTCTAATTGTACGTACCACTACCACAAACGCAAAGACGAGAAAGGATCAATCATATCAACAGCACCAAGAAGAGATCGATCGATCGATCACCCATCCAAAGGTCCAGCCGGATCGAGCTGCTTGCAGAGTCCAAGGTAACCGCAATCCAGGAACACCGAACACCGAGCTCATCCACTCGGCTGGCGCGCGGTCGTGCATCAGATGCTTCCTCGCCCGGATGAACGTGGCCACCTCGCCTGAAAACGTAGATCGTAGGGATGATCTGGGAGGCCTCGTGCCTCGCCGGTGATCACCCTGATGTTCTGGGAGAGCGGCAATCGGTTGACCAAGGAAGGGGAGGTGGTGTCGGACTTGTGGGCGCCAAGTTGCGGCGGGCGCGGAGGGGGCGGGCAGGAGGATCGGTGGCGGTAGCTGCTGTAGCGGCGGAGGGGCCAGCGGTGGTGGTGGGGGGAACGGCGTTGAAGTCAAAGAGGAGAAAAGGTTGCTGCAGGGGAGGAGTAGTGCTGTGGTGGGCCGGGGAAAAGGAAGGGAAGGGTGGGGGGTGGGATTGGAGGTTTAGGGCGGTGGGTGGGAGGAGTACAAAGGTAGAGGTCAAGATATTCGTCTTCGAAGGCTTCCGAGTTATCACCACTCTTCCTTTTTTGGTCTGTGTCCTCCATGGCATTAAAGAGAAGAAAAATAAGACAGAATAAAAGATTGGTGGTCGTGAAAATGTGAAGGAAATAAAAGACTGAAGGGTTACCATCACGTTAGGGTTTACGGGGTTTGGAGAGAAAGAGAGAGACGGAGAGAATATAGAACAGAGTTTCATAAGAGACATCAGAGAGATAATGGAGAGAAGAGAAGTGAATATATAAGGCGAGAAGGAAAGTGGTGAGGGAGGGATAATTTATTTTGAAGTTTGAAATATGGATGTATCTAATAAGTTCCGATAGGAGAAGATTAGAGGCCAATTTGCTAGGATTCTGCAAACAAACTACACCGTGCCCCTCTAAATGTATCATTTTTTTTTTTTGTTGTCCAGTTACTTAAATTGTCTTAGACAAACTATCGTACACAATACCTTGGAAGAAAATAATAAGAAAAATGGATCCAACATTCAGAAAAGACAAAAAAAAAAAAACCAACAACAACAAAAATTTCAAGGAATTAATATGGACTCTTGCACATTCACATATACATAGTACAGATTTTTCATTTAAATAAAATATTTATCAATCCATTTTTAACTAGCTATATTATGTCTCCACATGCATAACAGTTCTTTCGCTTATGTTTGAAAAAAGTCATACATACATACATACATATATGTGTGTGTATATATATATATATGTATATATGTATATATATATATATATATATATTTCAAGTATATGCACTCATTCCAGTTAGTGTATATGCTTCATCTGCACAACATAGTGACCCAAAGAAAACATGAAAAAATAATGTCAAAAACATAAATATATCTATGTATATATATATTTCAAGTATATGCACTCATTCCAGTTAGTATATATGCTTCATCTGCACAACACAGTGACCCAAAGAAAACATGAAAAAATAATGTCAAAAACATAAATAGATCTACAAATCTTGCATTGCAAATGTTTGAAAGCCGCCTCTATAATAATCAACTAATATATCAAGGGAGATATCCTATTTAAAAAAATATGAATAATTCAAAAGTGATTAATTTTTCCCATCTCAATGAACAAGATCCAAGATCTCGATGATCATAATGCATGGCACTGGAAGTGCCTATCATCTCATACTCTTTAAATAAGTAGTAGTTAATAGTAGTATAGTTTCCTAAATAACCATAACCATGAGGTGGCTCTTTCTTGGTTCTTCCTTGGTTCTCTAATTCTACGTACCACTAAGAGAAGAGCATCGATCATATCAACAGCACAAGAAGAGATAGATCGATCGATCACCGATCGAAGGGTCCAGCCGGATCGAGTTGCTTGCAGATTGCAAGGTAGGTGAGGTAGAGGACACGGTCCTTGGCTCCGGTGCGATGGTTCTTGGTGTGCTTGCAGAAGTACTTGAGCTGATCGAGGGTGCAACATCCTAGGGTTTGACCCAGCAGCATTACTAACCAATTGATCGATCGTTTCTTGGCCGCCACCACCGGCCGCATGCTGTTGGGCTGCCCGCAAGAACCGCAATCTGGGAACACCGGGTTCATCCACTCGACCGGCGCGCGGTCGTGCATCAGATGCTTCCTCGCCCGGATGAACGCGGCCACTTCGTTGAACTTGGATACGAGATCGTAGGAGATCATCTGGGAGGCCTCGCAGCGCTTGCATTGGGCCTCGCCGGTGATCTCCCTGATGTTCTGGGAGAGAAGGTGGTCGAGGGAGTGGACGGTGGCGCGGCGATCCGTTGCCCAAGGGAAGGGAGGTGGGACGGTGACGGACTTGTTGGCGCCGCGGGGGGCCTGGGAGGGGTTGCGGCGGGAGCGAAGGGGCGGGGCAGGAGGATCGGCGGCGGCTGCTGTGGCGGCTGAGGGGCCGGCAGTGGCGTTGGGGGGACAGCGTCGAAGTCGGGGAGGAGAAAAGGTTGCGGCGGGGGAGGAAGGGGAGGAGGGGAGTAGTGCTGTGGTGGGCCGGGGGAAAGGAAGGGAAGGGTTGGGGGTTGGATTGGAGGTTTAGGGCGGCGGGGGGGAGGAGTACAAAGGCAGAGATCAAGATCTCCATCTTCGAAGGCTTCCGAGTTATCACCACTCTTCCTTTTTCGGTCTGTGTCCTCCATGGCGTTAAAGATAAGGAAAATAAGACAGCAAGATGGAAATAAAAGAGAATAAAAGATTGGTGGTCGTGAAAAGTGAAGGAAATAAAAGACTGAAGGGTTACCATCCACGTTAGGGTTTAAGGGGTTTGGAGAGAGAGATAGGGAGGCAGTACAGAACGGTTGGTATTCTTGAAAGAGGAGTCAGGAAATAGGAGACTGTGGAGGGTTAGGGTTTCATAAGAGATAAGAGAGACAGAGATAGAGAGGAGAAAAGACGAGCAAAGAGGCAAGGGTTTATTTAAAAGGTAAGAGAGAGAAACGTGATAAAGGAGGGATTATTTATTTTGAAGTTTGAAACATGGGTGTCAAAATTCAGAATCTAACCAACTAAAAAAAGGAGGGATAGATGAGTTTAATTTTAAGTTGTGAAAGGAGAAGACCAAGGGTCAATTTGCTTAGAATTCTACAAACAAACTCTTTTACACCAAACTCTTTTACACCGTGCCTTCTAAGTGTGCCTTTTGTTGTCTTTTTAAGTTAACATATTGATTTGAATTTATCCAATATGATTTGTAACATAAAATACCTCAACATCTAATCTAATCTAATCTAATCTAATCTAATATATATATTAAAACGGAGGTATTTTATTGGGATGCCTCTGTTTGACATATGTCTCCCTCCTTCGCCCCTCTCCAGCTTTCTTACGTTCCGATTGGGTATTTCAAAAAAAATGGGAGGAAGTCATGTGAAGAGGAAACTACGAAAGACCTCAGGGAAGACGCTGCGGCCGAGAGAGCGGGAGGAGATTGTGGCGGAGTGGAGGTCGCGGAAGGAGAAGCGGTGGGGGAGCCGAGGAGGAAGTGCGGGTGTTGCGGGCGTTTCGAGACGGGGGGTGTGGATGGAGGACCCGCAGGCACGTTTATTGGGGGGAGGGTGGGGGTGCGCAAGAGGAGCTACGGGTCGCGGCGGGGGGTCGCTTACGGGCGGAGGATCCGCGGGTGTGCGAGCCTGGGCAGGGGGTTGGGGTTGGACGGAGAGGGTAGGTCCATGACGATGGCGGCCAGAACATTGTGAGGGGTAAGGACGTCATAAGGGGGGAGGGAGGCGGCGAGGTCGTCCACCCGCTCCTGCCATGCGGGCGGATGGACGGGGGTGCGGAAATGAAAAACGGAAAAGAAAAGAAAAAAAAATCATGGGCGGAGGACCAGCGAGCACATTTGGTTGGGGGGAGGGGATATATGATTCAAGCATATTATCTGTTTGGCATTGATTGAATGAAAAGTACTCAATGACTTGCATTTGGTTACATAGTTTCGGTCTTGATGCCATTTTGAGTTAGAAAGTGTTACAAAAAAAAAAGTATGATCGGAATGGAAAGAAAATATATTATATTTTTATTATTAAAAAAATTAAATTAAATTATTTTTAAAAAATAATTAGCAAAAAAATTATATAAAAAAATTATTAGAATAAAATAATAAAAAATAATCCTAAATCCATGGTGTGAGACTTGCACTAGATTGAGTTCCACCTTTTTGAATTATCGTGCACATATATGGTGATGACAAACTCTGAAATCGAGTTTTAACATTTGTTCTATATATATTTTTTGTATTTTTCTCTTCCTCTTCTCTCAATTTTTTGTGGAATAATGTTTTGCATATAGAGGATGAACAAAATATGGAGTGAGTCTTTCTTTCTTTGATGCCCAGCATAGACAAACTTTGGAGATAAGGATGGCTTAGGTTTTGTGTTGGATATGTATCATATATTTTCTTCTCCAATTTTTTCATCCTTAGCCCTTCTAATTGGATGGAAAGGCTTGGGTTAAAATTGCATCCTGCGCATCGCGCAGGTTATATGCTAGTGGATCTATTGAATTAAAAGCTAGAACTCAAAATCATTTTGCTTTGAAGAAAGAAGAACATCTTATCTTAGGTAGACATATTAGTTATGATTAGATTTCTTTTAGATATAATGATTATACTGATTGCATACGATTCTTATTTTTGATCTTTCTAATTCATAATAGCAAGCAATTCAATTGCAACTTATCATAAAAGAAGAAATCTAATAGGAAAAGTCATGCAACGTCTACGAAGAACCATACTTGTTTGGGAGTTTATTAATGTCTTTGGCTTTGCAAGCACGAGGAGATGTCTTTGACTTTACGATGCTTGAGAAATTAATCACTCTCGTATGTTTATGAGAGAGTTTTAGTTGCAAACCTTGGTGTTAATCTCTCTATCATCTGTACCATAAATTTGTCCAAATCCTTCATAGTAGAAAGAGAAATATACTTGGCTTTCCAAGGTTGTGGTCAGTTGTTCTTAGACAACTCTTGGGCTAAGAATTCAGATCAAGTTTGGCTTGACCAACTAGCGAAGTGGGCCAAGCTTATATTATATAAGTGGGAGGCATGAAAAGTGAAGGAAATAAAAGATTGAAGGGTTACCATCAACGTTAGGGTTTAAGGGATTTGGAGAGAGAGAAAGAGAGAGAGAGAGGGAGGGAGAGAGGGAGAGACTACACAATGGTTGGTATTCTTGAAAGAGGAGGAGTCAGGAAATAGGAGAGGACTTTCCAAAAAGATAAGACTCTTGAGGGTTAGGGTTTGAGATAACAGAGAGACAATGAAAGAGATAGAGAGGAGAGAAGATGAGAAGTGAATGTATAAGGAGAGAAGGAAAGAGACAAAGGTTAGGCAAGGGTTTATTAAAAAGGAAAGAGAGAGAAACATGGTGAGGGAGGGTTATATATTTTGAAGTTTGAGATATGGTGTATCTAAAATTTACTAACGAACTAAAAAAAGGAGGGATAGAAGGCTTTTAATTTTAAGTTCTAAGTGCCTTGGTACAGCTTTAAGATCACTAATTTAAACATCATCCCATGCTCAACTAGAGAGCCGGCCTATTTATCTCCAGCACATTAAACTATTCCACCTCTTGCTAGTGTCTTCTTTGCTATTTAGGGCTTAAAAAATCAAGCCTCCTAATGATATCGATCAAGCATCATTCTAAAGAAATCACTTGTCTATGGTTACATCTACTAGTTAGAAAATCAACTTTATGCGTGCAAGGTTGGGTAACTAACCGGGCTTGGGTTTCTTCCCTTACAGATCAACATGAATATTTTTTGTTAAAAATAAAGTGGCTAGATTACTGTAAGAAAATTTTAATAAAATTGTAAAAGAAAAAATATTTAAGAAGTTTAGCTTGTAAAGCACCATATACTGGAAGAAAACACTAATCATTAGTCATGATCCTACTCTCAAGTGCAAAGATATAGAAGAAAACTATAGAGCTCAGATTAAAATAAACTAATATAGATGAGAACATGGAGGAAAATGCTAAAGAGCTATATTAATGGACAGAAATAGAAGTTAAGTTTATGGAAAAGAGCCTAAGCATATAGACAAAAGGAGGAGCATGTTGTGACACAACACAAATAATTTGTTATTTAACTTCACCCATGTTATGACACAACACAAATAATTTGTTATTTAACTTCATCCATCCAAAATTGAGTATGAAGCATTTTAAATTTCAAATTTTTAACTTGCATGGTGATGCCATTTTCCATGTTCTGAGTAATGGCAACTACATTTTGCCACACACCTTTGCAATCGTCTCACGCACTCTCATGTTTTGACTTTGATACCCATGTCCATGTATCTATGACTCGACCACTGTACTAAGTTCATTAACTCTCTTTCTTTCAGTGGAGGCCCTGTTGCTACTAGTTGTTGCATGTGGTTGAGAGCTTACTGAAAATTTCTATGGATCATCCAGTAGGCAATTCTTCCATTTTTCCATTACAAATCTCAAATTCAAGCAGTCAAAGTTATACACCTCTGCCACTTATTAGTCTATGATTAGTACGTAGCAATAAACACTTTCTGGCCACTCAAGACAATTACAAGATTATATCAGCTCAAACCCTTTAATATTTACGCTAAATCACAATGTTCCACATTCCTATATGTTTGAAGTTAGAAATATGTTCTAGCATTCTAAATTAAGCTCAATACAAATATATGTGGCTAAGTTGAAAAAAATACTACAGCAATCTTTGAATGACATAGTTAAGGATTATGCAATATCTTATATACATATATGTGCATGTATGTATATCGGTTGGACTACACACTTTAGTTTAACTCCTTGAAAAATCAATGATGGCCATCTAAATTCAAAATCAAAACAGTTGAACATGATCTTCACTATAAAAAATGCCTAAAAAATTTAAATTTTTTTTTTTTTTTTTTTTTTTTGTTCGGTTACTAAGCAAGCTTATAGAGCACTTAAATTGTCTTGTCTTATACAAACTATGATACACAATATTTTTGGAGAAATAATAAGAAAAATGGATCCAAGATTTAGAAAAGAAAAAAACCCAACAAAAATTTCAAGGAATTAATATGGACTTTGTACACACACACACATAGTAAAGATTTTCCATTTAAATAAAATATTCATCGATCCATTTTTAACCAGCTATATTATGTATCCACGCATACATAACAATTCTTCCATTTATGTTTGGAAAAAAGTCACAGATCATACCATATTATGCTAAATAAGTATCTACATTAGGATCCAGTGTTGAAATTATAATATATATATATATATATATATATATATATATATATATATAAGAAAGAGATATTTAAAGCATAGGAATAACCAGGTAGTACGTAAAAAACTAACTCATCATGAATCGAGCATTTGAAATCAGAAAAATTTTGTAAGTGCAGCACATCTAATTATTCCTCAAAGCAAAGTAGATATTATAATTTCTTTCAAGTATATGCACTCATTCTAGTTAGTCTTGAAAATGTATATATGCTTCATCGGCACAACATAGCGACCCAAAGAAAACATGAAAAAATAATATCAAAAAACATGAATAGATCTACAAATCTTGCATTGCAAACGCTTGAAAGCCACCGATCTATAATTGTCAACTAATATATCAAAAGAGATAACCTATTTGAAAAAGTATGAATAATTCAAAAATAATTAATTTTTCCCATCTCAATGACCTTAAGATCTCAGTTATCACATTCAATCAAACAACCTTTATTTCTATCAATGATCATAATGCATGGCACTGGAAGTACCTATCATCCCATACTGTTTAAATAACAAGTAGTTAATAGTAGTATAGTTTCATAAATAACCATAAAAGAGCCAAATAAAGGAGAGAAGACACCATGAGGTGCAACATGTCACGTATCGCTCTTCTTTGGTTCTCTAATTCTACGTACAACTACGATAAACTTACCGCACATAGAAGACGATCATATCAACAGCACCAAGAAGAGATAGATCGGTCGATCATTGATCAAAGGCTCCAGTCGGATCGAGCTGCTTGCAGAGTCCAAGGTAAATGAGGTAGAGTACATGGTCCTTGGCTCCGATGTGATGGTTCTTGGTGTGCTTGCAAAAGTACTTGAGCTAATCAAGGGTGCAACATCCTAGGGTTTGCCTTAGGAGCATGAATAGTTTCTTGGTCGCCACCACCGACCGCAAGCTATTGGGCTGCCCGCAAGAATCGCAATCCGGGAACACTAGGCTCGTCCACTCGATCGGTGCACGGTCATGCATCTGCATGATGCTTCCACACCCGGATGAACGCTGCCACCTTGTTGAACTTGGATACAAGATTGTAGGAGATCATCTGGGAGGCCTCACCGCACTTGCACTGGGCCTCGCCGATGATCTCCCTAATGTTCTGGGAGAGAAGATGGTCGAGGGAGTGGACATGTTATGATATCAACTTGCTTTGATACCAAACTATTGGGATATCAGCTACTCTGATATCGCTTGTTAAGGATCTAGTATCAAATTATTATGACAGAAAGAAAGAAGAAATAAAATAAGAAAACAATCAAGTACATGGATCAACCTAAAAGCTCGCCTCCATGGGGCATGCAAAGCTTTATTATGAAAGAAAAAAATAGGTACAAGAAGAGAACACCCACTCTTAACTCACCATATATAAATCTCTTTCAACTAGAAGCTATCCTCACAAAAGCTCTCTTAAAATTTTAAAGAGACCCACAAAAGCTACAAAATGCTCTATCCTCACAGCCTCCTCGTCGAATGTTATGCATCTATTACTTTTCTTTCTTATGGACTGCACATACTCGACGCTCTGCTAAGCTCCTCTCGACGACTGTCTGAGCCTCTCTACGTGCCTTTCACACCACACGTGCCATCTCTTCTACTTTACAACATCTTAGTTCTTTAAATAGGATGAGAATCCTCTTCTTAGCAGTTCACAAGAGTCCTAACAGAGTCCGTTCTCCTAATATGACTCGAACATATTCTTGATGGAGTCTTAGAATATTTTTCAACCTTCAGATCATGACCGCAATCCTCCATGGCCACTGGATCCTGTGGTCCATGTGCAACTCTCGTAGACCTCTTGGATTAATCATAATCCAAGTTCAAACTAAAAAAATTCCATCGTGTTCTGTTTGCCTCCATCGAGTCGGCTCAATCAGGGATCGAGCTGGCTCGACTGCATCTTGTCTAGACTCCTACTGTCTGTTTGTCTGAGAAAGCTAGCTCGATTATGGTTCGAGCTAGCTTGATTGTGGTTCGAGCCAGCTTGATCTCAATCCAAACTAGCTCAACTGCGTATCAGAGCCGACCCAATTATTGTGCTGAAAATTGATTCTTTTTTTTATTATGGATTGAATTCGAGGTATCAAATTCTAATAATCTCCATCTCGACTCGATATTCGATCATCATCTAACTTTAAGAGCTTGTGATCTATCTCGCTCCTATGTCCTGAGGCATTCCTGCTAATCATGGATGGGCAAACGTAGGAGTCGAGCCAGACCGCTTGATCCTATCTCTATCATAGGCTGTGTCTATTTTGATCAAAGACTTGTTCAAGAAATTTTTCTGCAGCAATAGAAATTTCACTTTGCGATATGGCCTCTCATCCTCCCAAGTCTTCCATCTCATGCCCGATCCATCTCCTCCTGGAGCTCCACCTTGCACTATGCTCTTTCTAGCTCCTGAAGCTCCATCTCGCACTGGACTTTCTATCAGATAATAATATCCTCTTATCTTCTTCTTTTCCTTCAACATCATTCTATCACCGTGCATGACCTTCAAAATTTCATCACCAGCTATCACCTGTAGCCATTTAAATCCAGTCAACTCAGTGAGATAAGATTCCATCTAAAATTAGATATATATCGAATCTTCTCTAATCTCCTTATTGCATCATCATGTGTCTTCCAGCTGACCGTCCTGATACCTCTAATCACATAGCTTGATCCATCTGACAAATAAATAGTACCATCACTATTCTTCAGAGAGTCAAACTGCTCCTTTCTGCAATAACCATGATATGTGCATACAGAATCTAAAATTTATTACTGAAAAAAATTAGATACCTCATCAAATATCTTCAGGACATCATCCTCTGACTCGCTACTTGCCGTCGCTATAGTAGTCCTCATCCGATCCTTGAGTTATAGGCAATTCTTGATTCGATGCCCCAACTCATTGCACCTGTAGCATCTGATCTTGCTAGAATCCCTCATCTTGGATTTGGATCATCCTCCTCATAATTTTTTGTCGCTCCATCTACTACATCTTGCTTCTCTAAAAACTGCCAAAGTTGAGCTGCCGCCATCTGAGCTCGAAGCTGGGTTCTCGCTTCTGAGAACCTCATTCTGAAGTATCACTGCAGTGACCTTGTCCATCTTGATGGTGCTCTTTTCTACTAGAAGAGCAATCACCAAGGACTCATACGAAGGAGAAGCAATGCTAGCAAGACCAACGTCCTGATCTTCTTCTCAACTTTTTTATTAACGTTGAGGAGGTTGGTGAGAATCTTTTAAAAGTTAGATAAATACTCCTGCATGCTCTGACCTTCATCCATCCACAACAGGTAGAACTGCCACCAAAGAAATAGCATGTTGGTGAGCGATTTCATCATGTACAACTCCTTGAACTTCGATCACAGCATCATCAAAAAAATCTCACCAAGTACATGGATCATCACATCATCCGTTAGATACAAGCGAATCATGCTCACCGTCTACATCTGGATCCACTTTCAATCCTTCATCTCTATGGTGGCTATCATCTCGTCATATAAGAGAGAATCGATCAACCCATGTTGGATGAGGACATCCTTTATCCTTGCTTGCCATAAGAAAAAATTATCCTTCCTATCGAACCTATTGATCTTCATCTTGATTATGCTTATCTTCTCCATATTCTTCAATCTCTATCCATTGCTACAATCTGCGCTCCGATACTATCTTGCTCTGATATCAATTATTATGGTATCAACTTACTCTGATACTAAACTATTGAGATATCAGCTACTTTGATACCACTTATTAATAATCTAGTACCAAATTATTATAAAAAAAAGAAGAAAGAAATAAAATAAAAAAATAATCAAGTATATGGATCAGTTTAAAGGCTCGCCTCCATGGAGCATGCAAAGCTTCACTATGAAAGAAAAAATAGATACAAGAGGAGAACATTCACTCTCAATTCATCATACATAAATCTCTCTCAACTAAAAGCTATCCTCATAAAAGCTCTCTCAGAATATCAAGAAGATCCACAGAAATTATAAGATGCTCTATCCTCACAGTCTTCTCGTTGGATGCTATGCATTTGTTGCTTCTCTCTCTTACGGGCTGCACATACTCGACGCTCTATCAAGCTCCTCTTGGTGGCTGTTTGAGTCTCTCTACGTGCCTCTCATGCCATACGTGCCACCTCTTCTGCTCTACATCACCTCAACTCTTTAAATAGGATGAGAATCCTCTTCTCAATAGTTTACAGGAGTCCTAACAGAACTCGTTCTCCTAATATGAGTCGAATATATTCTTGATGGAGTTTTGAAATATTTTTTGACCTTTAAATCATGACTGCAACCCTCCATGACCACTGGATCCTATGGTCCATGCACAACTTTCATAGACCTCTTGGATTAATCACAATCCGAATTCAAACAAAAGAAATTTCATCATGTTCTGTTTGCCTCTGTCGAATTGGCTCGATCAAGGATCGAGTTGGCTTGACTGCATCTTATCCGAACTCCTACTGTCTATCTACCAAAAAAAGCAAGCTCGACTGTGGTTCGAACCGACTCAACTGCGTATCAGAGTCGGTCCGACTGCTATGCTGAAAATTGATTTTTTTTTTGCTGTGGATTGAATTCGAGGTGTCAAATCCTAACAGAATAGTGGCATAAAGATCGGTTGCCCAAGGGAAGGGAGGTGGGATGGTGTCAGACTTGTAGGCGCTGTGGGGGCCTAGGAGGGGTTGCGGAGGGGGCGGGCAGGAGGATCGACGGTGACTGCTATGGCAGTGGAGGGGGTGACAGTGGCGGTGGGGGCAATAGCATCGAAGTCAGGGAGGAGAAAAGGTTGCGGTGGGGGAGGAGGTGGATGTTAGATGTGTGCTCTAGAAGCCAAATTGGCTAACACTTGTAATACACTTCTAAGAATAATTTTATAATTTTAACTATAAATTAATAAAATAATTATTTTCTATCATAGTATGTATTAAAGTGTATGTAATACATCCTTTGAGTTAATGATAATGATAATTCATATTTTCAAAGAGTTAAAAATTTAAGACATGATTTTCATAATTAACTCATAAACTGCTTTCGACTGTGGGATCATCACGAGGATGGTGATTGATCCAAAAGATTGGCATACGATCGCTTTATTTGAGTATATGAGTCTTGAGTCTACAGGTGTAGGAGACACCGAAGCGAGAGTACAGATACTCGTTAGAGAACGAGGGCACTGAGCGTGAATCACCTCGAGCATTCATAAGAAAGTCTACCTTCTCATCGATGACTGGCTCGATGTTGCAGTAGTGTGTCTGGTTTTTTTTGATCTGAGGTGCATCGATAATTCATCCTTGAGGGTGTTGTAGTTTGACTACACCATAACTCGATCTCCTAGCCATTCAGAATCCTAAGGTGTATGTTGGCTATAGTACGTTCATTGTAGGAATTGGATTGCACCAATAAGGGATCTATCTACCTCGGTAGATGAGGAGTAGCCCTATGATGATCATGAGAATCGAAGTCCATAAGCCCATGGCCATGGCAGAGAGTGAAGATGAATAGAAAGAGTTTCTATAAAGGTTTTCACATAGGACTCGAATCGAATGATTAATTCATATGATAACGGATATTGGGTTTGACGAGTTCACCTTAACCCCCTAATCCTGATCGGGGCTCAAGATAGAAGAATCCAATCACACAGGTAGCTGCACCGAGAGGTTCACTTTCAGTTCTGATGGGTTGCCACCATATACTGCTAGGTGTTACTGGTGGATTTTGGAAGCAATTAGAATGATTTTGATGATCGATCATTCTAATTGTAAGAATCAGAAAAGTTTTAGTCCATCAAAAGTTATTTCGATGATGTCGATGATAGAGATCACGACATGTCTCATTATCATATGAAACTGAATCAAACTAGATCACACAAATAAGAGTTTAGATTTGGATGTCATCAATTGAGCTAACCGAGTTCGATTGATTTGGATTAGATCCAATCAGGTTCAAGGTAATCATGCTAGCACATGATTGAGCCTGAATTTCTTCTTCTATAATGTTTCTGATCCATCGCAATCAAGTTAAATTTAATTTGACTCATTTCTATATATTGAATGAGTTTATTTTTATCTGACTGAAATAAGTTTAGATCAGATTAATTATGAAAATTAAATTCATTCCTAGTGTAATTAAACTAGGATTAATAGTTGACCCAATTGAGAAAATTAAGGGTCACATGATCAGAGAATTTTAAAAATCTCTTTAAAATTTATTTTGCTCTAATTTTTGGATATGTGATAGGGCATGAGTTATACTTTGGATGTGCAAAATTTCATGATTTTTGGAGGTGCTTAGACTAAGTTTTTATAGAATTTGATTTGGATCAAACTTTTAAGAGAAGAGTCCTAGACGCACATGGACTCTTCCTTATCCTTTCATGCTGCCACCTTCCAGATGGATTTTTGGTGTCAAAACTAGATGAGATCTGAGGTTTTTCGAGGAGATCAAGTCTAAGGGTCCCAATGATTGAATTAATAAGGTTTTTGGTCAAAAAGAGATTCTTTATGGCGCTATATCTAGTATAAGAACTCTTCTCACAAAATTACCTCAATGTAATTTATTTTTTCCATATCTAAAAGAGCCTTCTCTCTAATATCCATGCCCCCTCTATCCTTTTTCTCCCTCTCTTCTACATACCTAAAAAGTTAGGCACAAATCTGAGTTGAAGGTCCATGGTTTTTGGCACAAAATTCATCATCTACGTGATGGTGTTCGTGAGACGAATAGGCTGCCCTCAAAAGTCATTTTGAAGACTTTTCAAATTAGATCTAGATCTAATTTTTTAAAAAAAAAATTATGAGAAGAAGACATTCAAATCCTGTCTGAGTGGATACCGATAGAGATTAGATGCGTGCGTGGCTCCTTCCAGAATCTCAGGAATTAACAGGATCATCGCAAGATAATTAGATTACCAAATCAGATATTTGAAATTAAATCTAATTTAATTTTATTTTTAACTTTTAATATCAGATCTCTATGATCAGATTTGAGAAGTCTTAGATCTGATTAAGATTTTAAAAAAAAACTTTTAAAATATTTTTTCAGATCCAATTAGATCTGAACGATCTTGTGTTGAAAAAAATAAGTTTTTTCTTCAACTGGTATCAAAGCCAGGTTGCAGTTCTTCGAATCTATTTTAGATCTATTTTTATTTTTATTTTTTATTTGATATTAAAAAGTTTTAGATATCAGATTAGATATGATTAGATCTAAAATCAAAAATTAAAATTAAATTATTTAGATTTAATATGTATGAGATGAATGACTAGATTGAAAATAGAATAGTTCTATATGTAGTCTTGTATAATCATGTTGTTAATTTGATTAAATATAATTTTAGATCTATTTAATTTTTATTTTTTTAATATTATAATTATTGTAATTAGATTTAAAAAATAAAAAATAAAGTTTTTAATTTTTGATTTATTCATATGTGATATGAAAAGATGCATGTTTAGACTAATTGTAGAACAGTTCTACAAATTATTTAGAATAATTTTATTTTGATATGATTAAATTTAAATCTATTTTTTAGATATTATATATGATATTTTAGATCTAAAAAATATATATATTTAATTTAGTGATGATACATGAGATGTATGTAAAGCATGTATTAGTTGGATCATTAATTATAAATGTGATATATGATCTAGATCTAACTAGTTTTGTAGTTTTAATTATATTTCTGATTAAGATATTTTTCTTGGCCATCCGATCATAAGAACAAAATAAAATTTAAAGATCCTCTCCTTTCATTCGATGAGGTATTCTTATGGTATGTAGGGGTGCTGCACGTTCGACCTTAATAAAAAATCAGAACTTATTTTTTGCAAAACCTTAAATCCTGAAATCCTAAAATTTTGATATATATTTTTATTTATGAACCCAAACTTAATTAAGAATTAAGATTATGAAACTAATTAGGTCTAAAATTAAGAATTTTCATATCTAAGA